>JAVJIX010000057.1:1717500-2060000 GCA_036785185.1 Paratrypauchen microcephalus
TCTGGTGATTATCACAGAGGACCTCTGGAGTGGACTGGAGCAGATGCCTGCAGAAACAGCCTCACTCATGCTGCCCACTTTGTTTGCTTTGATGTGAATCGGGCCTAGCTCACAAGGCGCCTTTATTAAGTTAGCTGGATAAATGCAGTCAGAGGAGCTATTTAAACTTCAGAGGTTGTGAATTTCTGGGCTTTCATGTTTTCCTTAGCAAGATTATCCTGATAATTTAGTTGTGCTAACTTTAGCTGTACTATAATTAGCCCTTCTAAATTTAAGCTTAGAAATAAGCATGTGAGCAGGTCTCAGTGGCCTTTGGCTGACCATTCGAGTTGTTGGTCCAAAAACCCTGATTAGAAGTCTAACGGATATGGTCAAATGCAAAAATGACAGCATTTAGTCTTCAGAATAAATGCTGTCATTTCAAAGGTAAAACCACAAAAAAGGGCCCTGAATTAATGTCATAATTATTATAGCTGGTCAAACAGCAGGGGACGTGATAAAATAAAACATCAAAACTTGAGTCAGCAGAAATATGTACATCTAACCCTGGCTTTAGCCCGGACCCCTGAAGGACATGTTGGGGTGGTCTGGAAAATTCACTGTACATATATTTTAATGTCTTTTGAATGATTTTATGATTCTTCTGGGAAAATTAAATGTCTCTGTAGGACTTCACACAAAAAATAACGGCCCACGTGTTTCATATTTCAGTCAAAGAAGTCATAAACAGACAGTGCTGAACGACTCATAGAATATGATTTAGTAAAGAACAGCATAAGGCACCAGTCATTTAGCCACACAGTTGGTTACCAGTAAACTACAGTTAAAACTTCAAACCCAGTTCTGCTTGGATTCACGAGAAGGCTGCTTTATACCAAATGACTTATTGATTCTTTTTTTTAGTATTATTAAAGTTAATTGTTTTCAGACTCTAGACTGTGATGATGTCACATTCAGATGAGGTGTCACAGCCACCGTCAGGTTTTATATAAAATTACAAAAAAAGAAAAGGCAAAGCATAGTTCTTCACAGTTCATCACCCACGTCTCCATGGAGATGTTATTCCTTTGCATGGAATGTTCCAGAGAATAGCATTAAACTCATCCATATTGCACATGCAATTACTCAATTATAGTTTTTATTGCCCAAAGATGCCTTGAAAAACATTCATTCTTGCTGCAAATGGGCTTGCATCTACTTGTCTTTGTGGAGATAGATATGTTTAATGTCATACTGTTGAACATTGCAGGCCAAGCAATAACATCTCCATGGAGACAAGCAGGTGGCAGACCCTCCACCTATTGCACCAAATGAATGTCCAAATGATTGTTGTTAAATACCAAAACATTCATCAACAAATCATATTTCCCTTCTTAGGAGCAATATAACTAATGTGATCTCTTGTTAATCTCGGGGTCCAGTGTGAATCAGCAAAAGTGAGTCATGGTATTTAATTAGTGATGCAATGGCAGCACTCCCCCCTGCTCCTGAGCCTGCCTCATTAGGCGTATTGTGGCGATGCTGATGTAATGCAAGTTAATCTGTTGGCCTCTGGTTGGCTGGGCGGCGCAGCGGGGGCTCTTTGTGTGGGACATTAGCCCAGCCCCACCCCCTGGGGACAGGTTCATTCAGACGAACGCAGATATCCAAGTGGTGTGGCCCTTTGTCAGCCAGTCTGTCTGTGTGAATCATTGTGTTTCAGTCACTTATGAGAAAATACTTAAGTGAGTGGCATCCATGAAAACCACTGATTCCTTGGCATGTGCTGCAGATCACGTACACCACACATTTGATTCACAGGTGTGTGGGTCTCAGTGCTATACTGAGATTTCCCATCTATCTCTTTAAAGCCCGACTTTTTAGCCAAGAAATAGACTAGGATAAAGGCGTATATTTACAATAATGGATGTTTTATTGTGCAAAAATAAATAAATAAATAAATATATAAAATTAATAAAATAAAATTAATTAAAAAAAACTAAACTTGAAAAACATCCATGCTTTCTGTGAGCTGGCTTGCATCTCCAGAAATGGAGGAGGGCCTTCAGCGGCTTGTCCCCATGGAAATTGTATTTTGGTTTGAACTCTCTATTTCCATGGAGTCATGCAGGTGACCTGCCACCAAAAAGTTACACAGTGTAACTTTAAGTGCACTATAGAATGTGTTGAAGCAGTTATCAGTGTTTATGAAGAAATACCCCTGGTATGCCAGTTTTGTACAAATGCAGAGCAGACGGCATTCCCTCATGCTTTTTACTGCACTTGGAGCAATGAAAATGTTGCATAATATATATTATATTTGATGAGTGAGCTACCGTACCCAAAACAATTTCCCTTGAGGATCAATAAAGTTCTAATAAGCATCACTGGCTTTAATGCATCTACCTAACTATGACAAAAAATTAAAACAATAACTAATCCAAAATGATCCATCTGCTGGGTGTTGCAAAACGCACCTCATGTCAAACCAAGCCTGGCTCAAACTCAAATACGCAACACAAACCAGAGACTCATGGATCCTCCATTTGGCTGCACACTGAACAGCATTCAACAATGCTCAAAGAAGTTATGTCTGCAGATATAGTATCCTTGTTAATAGAGTCTAAGTAGCCTGTTTAACCCACTTTGTTAAATGCAGGCTTGAGAAAGAAATCCTTCAGTCTGATGTCTTTATCTGGGATTGGGAAAAGTACAGAAGACACAATTCACCAGCTTGTTCCCACAGAAAATACATAAAAAATACATAACAAAATATATTTTTAAATGTTTAGATAAACATAAACTAGTCCCTGCTGAAATCAAATGGTCAGAGATATCAATTGGTGGACTTCTGTCCGGCTGCAGGCCTGTCACCCCCACCCGCAAATCAAAAATAGGAGAGGGATTATTTGTGGGCTAGTGTGGTTTTAGTGTGTGATTTGGAGAGTGTTTGCTCCCTGTGCTGCCAGGGATGCAGCAGTGCACTTAGCAGGGGCTTTAAATAGCTAACTCAAATAAAGTGAGAGGAGGCCGAGGATCAGAGGCTGAGTGGGACTCTGTCAGAAAGGCATTCCCAAACGGAAGCTGGCGTTTGGATGTCCAAACAGCATTCGCACAGAGAAATGCCAGGAATGTTATGTCCTGCAGCAGCAGGATCGGCTGCTGTGAAAAGCGCCAGGTGCCACTGACAGGAAGTGCAGCAGGAAGTGCACGCCGAGGACAAAATGGCGCCCAGTGACTCAGCAGAGCAGTTACCATCAGGTCTTCTGTCTTCTGTTTGGACAAGCAGCACTTTTATTGACCTAACATCTGCCCCTTCTGGCTATATAACAGTCTCATCCATCTCTATTACTAGTGTGTTAAATGTGTATTCTCTCTTGTCCTTTGCACTTTTTGATGGCCAGCTTTGTGCTGGCTGTGGGAAAGTCTGCCATAATGATGAGGTCATCCTCCATCACCTGCAGCCCCCTACACCTCACACCCCCCACTCACCACACACACGTACGCACACACACATACACAACACATCCTCATGTGGTCGCTTCTACTGCTGGATGTCAGGACAGCCACGTATTCTCCATCTCTATCCCACTTTTAGCTCTTCACTTGTCCACAGAGACCAGCACTGAATAAAGCCTCATTCGAATGTGCTATCTGTGACCTCCTCTCAGATGCCGGTATGCACGAGAGATTTGTGCAGAATCAGCACTATTTAATGGGTATTTCGACCTAAGACACAACTTTATAAAATTTGGTAGATTAATTTCACTTAAATAATGCTAATATTCATATAATATGCCACTAGGGCCAAATCACACAGACAGTGGCTCCCTCTTTTCTGCATCATTTGAGGAAAAACTAAAACACAACACTACCCACGCCAGTCCATCTTTCCCACAATCAGGAAATAATTTAGCTTCATATTATACTATTAATAATAATGACTTTCACTTGTTACAAAAGCCTGTTGAAGCCTCTCAAAAAGCTACACTGAAGTCATTATTCATTCTTTCCATAGTGGTAGTAAACTACTGAAGTCACATCTGCCCTGGGGTAGACCGACTAAGCAAGGCTGCCAATCTGTGCCATCAGCCCCTGCGATCACCACCAATCACGGACTTAACCACACTGGGTAAGGTGAGTGTGTCTGGACAAAGAATATAACATGAGAACTTTGTCTGAGAGGAACTAAGCTCTGACCTTCAGGTTGGTGGTGCTTTAACCATTGAGCCACTATTGCTTAAAGCCCCACTGTGTAAGATTTCTGTCCAAAATTCATAGAAATAAATGCATCTACTTTATTACAAGTCTTTTATTGTACTACAAAACCTTGAAACATGCCTGCTTGCGGTGTGGAGGTTTGTCTCTTCACAGACCTGATTTGTAACTGTTCAAGTGAAGTCTGCCATCTACTTTTTTCCCTTGGAGATGGCCTTACTTTGCCTTGAATTTTCCAGCTAATGACCTAAATCTTATCTTACGGCAAAGAGAATGTTCCAAAGTTTTGTTTTAATGTTCTATTTGCATGGAAACATGCAGGTTGAGTGACCGTCACCAGGAATCGTAGGTGATGCTGGTTTAATATATTTGAGAATAACTTACCTTTTTTTTGTTTTATGTGATTTAGCTACATGAGCTGTTAACAGCGCATGTAGCTAATTCAAAGTCTTGATGTTAATTAATAAGTGTTAATTAAGTATAGTGACTTTATTAATAATGTACACAAGTTAATATACAAAAATATATATATAAAATAGAGTAATGTAGGGAAGACTTAGACCTCTGTAAAAGAGATAAATACATCACAAAATATATTTCATATACAAGACATCCACCCTTTGTCCTGTGGAAAAAATGTTCAAATCGATTCTATTCAAAGATAAGAGTTTCACCAATAAAATCTTTGGATTTACGCTTTCTTTCTCAAATATATTCAGAATATGTTCAAATCAAAAAGGGAAATGTAATATTATGTGACAAACAATACACAATATAAGTAGGTGCATTCATATCATAACCCTTCAAAATAGAATCTTCTCTTTTTAAATCCACGTCTGTGTTTATTATGACAGTCTTAGCTCCATCTAGTGGCAGAATCCTGCAGTGCAGTCAGTAGAAGCGATTTTGCAGGATGACTATAAGAACAAGTGCTGGAGTGTGCGTGTCATAGTTCTTTTTTGCATAATTTGATGGCAGATCCTCATGTGTTACTTCTTGTGTGACCCGATCATGACCTTGGACACAAAGTTGACGATGGCGCTGGCCGGCTGCTCGGGGTCGTGCTCTGCAAACAGGTGGCACATATTTTCTATCTCGCTCTGGGACTTTCTCGCTACAAACCCAAAGATCCTGAAGAAAAGAAAAATAGCATCAGAAACTCTTCCTTTTGCTCATGGTTTTATAGAAGTGTGATTGTGACTTACTTAGCTGTAGATCCACCGTTTCGTTTCCACCTGTTAAACAAAGAGAAATATATTTTTAATATAATATACTGCAGCAAATCAGTATTATTGAATAAAGTGTTATATTCTAAAAATAAAAAAAAAAGTGACTCTATTTACTCTCTAATAAATACTCTGTTATTTTCTATTCTATTATTATACTTTATTAACAGTACACAATGTAACTTTTCTGGTGGTGGTCTTTTTTCCATATAGCCATTATTGCTTTGCCTGGAATGTTCCACAGTATGACATGAAACTATCTCCATGAAGACAAGGAGGCAGCCTCACTCATGTTAAGAATGCATGCGTTACAATATATATTTGAGCAATAAACCACTTTTATTCAAAAAAATATAAGTTTAATGCCATACTGTCAAATATTCTAAGCAAAGCAATAATATTTCCATGGAAAAAAGCAGAGGACAGACCCACCACTAGTGACATAGGGCACTTTAAAGTCAGCAGAAACACAGTAACACAATAGAGAGAAAGATATGTTCAAATATGTGTGCAGGGCTTTTAAGATGCAATACATTGTTGGTATTAGTGTTCTATTGTCAATAAGTAAAATAGCTTTGAGTTTATCTTGTTGAGTGGGTGCTGTTGTGACGTCAGGACACTCACTTCCTGCCCTGTGGATCCAGCGAACAGTAAATGACGGTATTAACAGCATAATGTCTCCTGAAGAACAACCTGCCCGCACAAAACACATATGGCTTAGACTTGTTACATATTGTACATAATGTGCTGTATATTGTTCGCTTATAGGCTCAGGGCCTTTATGTTTCCCATAGATTTCGGGGAGATTAACATGGCACAGATCATTTGTGTGTTTTGTTTCATTCATACATGTTTAAGTAACCTTTTATTATTAGTCTGTCTACATATCCAAAGCTCCAAATGTTCTGTTCCACCTTGTGATGTCATAAAGCGGTAGTTTTCAAGTTAACAGCTACTGTTTACCTTTTGTTCAGTAGAGATTGGGCTGAAAGTATCCAAATGATTCTACTGAAAGTGTATTAAAAACACAGTGAAGCACTTCCTGCATTACCACATGACATCACAGGGTGGAACGCAGTGTTTTTGGTTTAAAGGAAAAGTAAAGTTTTTTTACAATCTGACCCTTCTTTCGGCAATAAAACAAGCAGTTTTACTCACCCATAGCAGTTTGGTGTCAATTGGAGTGGTATCGCAGAACTTATGTTGAGCCGTTCTGTTCTACTAATGATCCCGTATCCGTTAGCGTGAGTGCTCGGGGCACTGATTTGCGGTGTCCAAATAACACAAACTTTAGCACTTTTCAAATCACAGAAGATCGCTGTGTCAGGGTAGACTTTTAGTAGATTCCAAAACGGCCTGAAACCCGATATCGCAACAGAAAAGTAAAGTTCAGACCGGTGTTAGCTTCTTTCGGACTAGCGGTGTTTACAAAACAGCTGAGTTCACGCATGCGCACTGTCCTCTCTGATGACGTCATCAAATGAAACTATAGCTGGATATCGGGTTTCAGGCCGTTTTGGAATCCACTAAAAGTCTACCCTGACACAGCGATCTTCTGTGATTTGAAAAGTGCTTAAGTTTGTGTTATTTGGACACCGCAAAGTAATGCCCCGAGCATATGATACGAGCACCATGTTAACGGATACGGGATCATTAGTAGAACAGAACGGCTCAACATAAGTTCTGCGATACTGCTCCAATTGACACCAAACTGCTATGGGTGAGTAAAACTACTTGTTTTATTGCCGAAAGAAGGCTCAGATTGTAAAAAAAAACGTTAATTTTCCTTTAAGAGAAGAACATAACCCTAAATATGCAGGGTTTGGGTGTGAAACATGTGTGCATGAAATAAAACACAAATCCAAGTATGTTTGTAATAAAGAAACAGCATTACAAGATAGATCAGAAAATATTGTAACGTGGGTTTTGGATGCCTTATTATTTATTGATATGGCATCCAAAACCTACATTACAATATTTTCTGATCTATCCATCTTATTATTATGATTGTTTATTGACTGACTTTCTCTGGTTGTCCGTGAGTGTAATGCCTTGTGCCGACACTTTGAAGTGGACCACAGTGGAGGGAGGAGGGGGGTCCTTGGCCAGAGTCACAGTGGTGGCTTTCTGAACTGCCTGCAGTCCGGTCAGGGACTCCAGCTCCACAGAGCCAAGGTACCACACATTACATGCTGACGGGAGCACACAGACATAGAGCAAAGTGGCCATCTCAAATGATTGGAATCCACATGAAGTCAAATACGATCTTACCTGCTCCTTGTTTTAAAAGTTCTGCTGCTGAATTTGTTGCTGTTTGTGGAGTGGAATCATTCAGCTCCTCCATTGGGTCTGAAAAAAGTGAAATGTTAACATGGCAAAATAAGAATAAAAAGTAGCATTGTCAATAGAGTTAATTACCTCTGTCAGGAAGGATGAGTTTGCAGGGCAGAGCCAAAGGTGTGATGGAGTGCTGGCATACAAGAGCTGTGAGGCTGCCTGTCAGGAAAAAAGTGAAGAAAAAAAGTGAAGGGGAAAAAAATGGATTTGCACTTAAGTCAGTTGACCAGTAGGTGGAGGCAGAGGAAATCTAAATTTTCTCACTGAGCATTTATGAACTGTTTCTGTGCTGGTGGGCTATCAGGACTAACTAAACTGCTGAGGTCTGCGCTTTCAAATGTCAGCCTGAATGCTCTGCAGCAAAAGAACAATAGGTTCTGGTTTACCCAAAGCACATTTTATATAAAAAAAAAAATACATGAATGGCATCCTGTTGAGACCAATGTATACAATGTATACAGTGATAACACAACTATGAGTGTGTGATGTGAGTGCTCTTACCAAAGTAGGGTTCATTTGGACAACCTTTGAGACGGACTCCTTTCTGTGTGCACTCAATCAGAAAGTGTCTGACCAGCTCATTGGACATGTCTCCAGCTGTGTAAAAATAGATAAACATAAAATGGAAAATAAATATGTCATTAAAACATAATGTGTTTTACAATGAAAACTTTGTGCATACCCTTTTTACTCTGCTGCACCACTGAAGGGGGGGGTGTGGCCACCTTCATAGCCAACCCATATGCCCCACGGAATGAATGACTGTCTCTGACAATGAAAGAACCTGGTTCTTTGTCCTTTAGCAGGGTGATAGCTGCTCAGGGTCAGCACCAGGGGAAACACAGATAAGCTACAGTTACAACAATATCGAGTTTGGACTGGAGAAGAAGGAAACTTTTGCACAACAGTCTGTTCTTGGTGCTTTGTGGGGCTTTGCTGTCCAAAGCCAGTACTTACCTTGGTCTCTGGAAATGTCAGGCTTGTACCAAAACTTGGACGTGTCCTGAACAAACTTCACAGTGTCTTGCTTATTGCCAAATTCTGCAAAACAAATATTAGATCTAAATAATGAACTTACATAAATTATGTTTAACATAAATAAAACTTAAAACAAACTGCATTTCATAGAAAAATACTAGAACTACCCATCCATCCATTTTTTTCCACTTATCCGGGGCTGGGTCATATATAGTTCTAGTGGCCAACAGTCTACTAGAACTATATATTTAGATATTTATAAAATATCTTGAAATAAAAATTTTACTTGAATATTCTAATTTGTGTATAGTTTTGCTGGAGTTATTTGTCATATGGAAAAACCACATTGCTGTGATCATACCGGGTCCCGGTGATGGGGCCCCTCCCAGACCACGGAGTGGGTCTGGACTCATGGAGGAGGAGAAGGGGATGCTGAGGCTGCTGCCGCTGTGAGGGCTGGAAAACCCACTTAAGGAGGGAGAGCGTGATCCAAGGTCGCCCACCTCTCCTGCCCTCCTCTTCTCAGGCAACAGGGGAGGCAGTCCTCCATCCCCAATCAGACCCAGTCCCTCCAAGCCCTCCATGGCCTCTAGCAAGCTGTGCTCCAGGCTGCCATTCCCCAACAATGAAGAGAGGTCTGTGCTGTCAGTCTGTCTGCCCCCCAGAAACTTCAGAGCTCCCCGAGGAGAGCTGTGCGCTTTAGGGGAGCTGAGGGACAGAGGGGGTGATGGCTGCGTGGGACAAGGAGAGTTTAAGGAGTTTGGGCTTCGGTCCTGCCAGATTGGAGGAGGAGTGGAACTGCAAGATAAAAAGAATACCAAAACATTAATATGCTGCATTTTTGACTTGTTTGTCAGTTGAAAACATAAATCTTGGATTCACTAAAATGCATAATTATTGTCAAAAACGAATCTTGATGTTTCTTAGTTGTTGTGGTTGTTGTGGTTATACTTACACATTATTTAGCCTCAATAAAGCATAAAGAAATATATATAGTTCATAATGTACAAATAATACTAGTTTAATACTATAATACTAATAAATAGTTTATCAAGAATGATTCAGGCTTAGTAAGTACTTGGTTAAGAGTTGGGTTTAGTGTAGTAAATAAACCTGAGTTATTTTATAATATGTGTTCATAATAAATCTAAATTATCCCCGTTTTTAAGGCCAAATAACTTAAGGTGAATAACACCATAAGAACAACTCCACATAACCACAGCTATTTTTCATACAATTGCACATAACTTGACATAATTTGACAGCAAACAAGCAAAAATAAATTTATCCAAGGAAGAAGAAGAAGTGAAGATGTGCTCCTTTAGAAAGACACAAACAATGTAGACTATGTAGACATTTCCACTGCTGTCCTGTAATTATACTTGATAAGCAGTTATTTTACATGTGTGACAAACCTATATTCTGTAGTATCGTGGTACATACCTGTCTGTGTGTGGGAGAGGACTATTTGACGACATTGAATACATGGAACCGAAGCTCCTCTGACAGGAAGCAGGGGGGACATCTCCTTCAATGGCGCTGCTAGCATGGTTCATACTGTCCAGGAAACTCCGCGAATCTGACGAAGAAAAGCAAACATTTAATACAACGGCAGGTGTCCTATATGCATTAAAACCACCAGGTGTAGCGTGAATTCCCAGGATATGACTCTGCCTTTTCCATAAACTGCAATAATGGCCTGCATACCAGCACCTCATGTTTATTTTCCTTGGTGCAATTCTCTTGTATTTGAAGAGGAAACACACCTGTCCTGTCAACTTACGCATTCAAAAAAAAAAAAAAAAACCTGGGCGGATTATGAAGGCCACTGGGGGGTAAAGTAGCGTTGGATGTTCAAACATCCCAACATGACATCTTCACAGTTTGACAACAGTGTGTGTCATTCAGCAAACATGAGGGCAGCCAGTAAAGTACAGTGAGTCACTCTGAACAGTCAGTCTGTATAAAGGGCCCCTTGTTCTGGGCCCCTCCGTCCGCCTTTCCTGCTCTTACACCATTCAAGGACGCTGGGATGGAGGAACTCAGAATTCTCCACTGCTGCATTGATTTTAAACGCTAGCTTACATAATGACATACACTAATGAGGTTTGGGCATCAAGCAGTGGTTTTTAAACTTGAGTACAGGTAGTGTAGAATAGAACTTAAAAACTGAACTTCAACAAACAACAGTTATCCACATCCCCTATAGACAACACAATAATAGACCCAAGAAACAGTAAACAGGCTTCCTTTGGTGGTCCCTTGGTTAGTTTAGACCTCAATTAGAAATTATGTAATCCTTGTTTAGATGTGGGTGAGTCTAAAGGTGAGGGTGGACGGTAATAATTTGTGCTTAAATGTCCCATATTATGCAAAAATATAATGTTACCTCATCAAAAACATACCTGGATGTTTGCGTAAGCCCATGAAGCTGTATTTTTCAAGTTAGCATCTAGCTTTTACCTTTTGTTCAACAGAGATTGGCAATTCCTGGTTGGAAAATTATCCAAATGATTCTAGTGAGCCTGTATGGAGTTTAAAAACACAGTAGAGCACTTCCTGCATTACCACCTGACATCACAAGGTGGAACAGAGTCTCAATATGCAGTGTTTGTGTGTTAAACATGTGTGACTGAAACAAAACACAACTCCAGGTATGTTTCTGATAATGAAACAGCATTTGTGCTTGGAAGGTGTAAAGGTTTTTATATTTTATAATGCTTATTATCAAAGTATATTTTATAACACTGTGACTCGCAGCATCTCTGTTTGCACGCCAACCCACAACCTTTTTTATGTTTGAAGAAAATCTGCCTTAGCAACAGAAACTTCCAATTTTTATTAAGTGTTCTGTATGTAACCACCTTGTCTGAAATAAAAAGTGCATTGAGGGGAAGTGACTCTTTGGTAGTGTGGGACGAGCTGTAAAGAGCGCCACTACCCCTCTCTGTAGACTGAATCTGCCTTCTGAGTTTCATTCTTTATAGAGAAAGTTTTACAACCTTTCTATTAATAATAATAACTGTGTGATTTTCTGACAGTGGGACATTGAGTAATGACAATATTCGGGTTAAAGGTGCACTGTGGTTGAGGATCCGCTACATGCTTGTCTCCATGGAGATGTTATTTCTTTGTCTGGAATGTTCCCAACTAAAAGAAACCTTTACTGATTGGTCCCTGAATGCATTGAAAATTCAGTCTACAGAGTTTTGTCACCATAAGACATTGTGTGCATTCATCATTTTAAATAAATCAGTTCTGCATTGAATCTAATGCAGAAGACATTAAAGTTTGAAATGTAACTTTATCCTTTGGTATGTGTATTAAATGAACACATTAAATGATCTGATTTCCCCATCGGTACACTCGTCCCACACTGTGCTGTCTGCATTATCCATGGTATATCACATGTCCCCAAGTGTGAACTCAGAGACAGCTGTGCTAAGCTTTGACATCGCCATGTTAAAGCATAAACATTTAATCACACTGTCTACATCTACTGTACATGCCTGGATTTAGAAAGCATATAATATTTTAGTGTCTGTCACCTGCTTGTCTCCAAGGAGATGTTAAAGGAAAAGTAACGTTTTTTTACAATCTGAGCCTTCTTTCGGCAATAAAACAAGTAGTTTTACTCACCCATAGCTGTTTGGTGTCAATTGGAGCAGTATCGCAGAAGCCGATACTGCTGGAGCCGTTCTGTTCTACTAATGATCCCGTATCCGTTAACATGGTGCTCGTATCATATGCTCGGGGCATTACTTTGCGGTGTCCAAATAACACAAACTTTAGCACTTTTCAAATCACAGAAGATCGCTGTGTCAGGGTAGACTTTTAGTGGATTCCAAAACGGCCTGAAACCCGATATCCAGCTATAGTTTCATTTGATGACGTCATCAGAGAGGACAGTGCGCATGCGTGAACTCAGCTGTTTTGTAAACACCGCTAGTCCGAAAGAAGCTAACACCGCTCTGAACTTTACTTTTCTGTTGCGATATCGGGTTTCAGGCCGTTTTGGAATCTACTAAAAGTCTACCCTGACACAGCGATCTTCTGTGATTTGAAAAGTGCTAAAGTTTGTGTTATTTGGAGACCGCAAATCAGTGCCCCGAGCACTCACGCTAACGGATACGGGATCATGAGTAGAACAGAACGGCTACAACATAACTTCTTCAAAACTGCTCCAATTGACACCAAACTGCTATGGGTGAGTAAAACTACTTGTTTTATTGCCGAAAGAAGGCTCAGATTGTAAAAAAAAACGTTACTTTTCCTTTAATGCTTTGCCTGGGATGTTATGGCATGTTATGACAGTATGGCATTACACTTCTATCTATCTCCATGTAGACAAGCAGGTGATGGCACCAGAAGAAGTTGTATGTCGGATTTATGGAGCGACAACAGCCAGATCGAAAATTGTTCAATTGTTGTTTTACTCGAGAATCTCCATCTTTCTGTCTATCCGTTCATGTATTACAGTAATCGCACAGAGAGATAACACAACTTGGGCTGATTTCCCATTTGTTTGAACTTGTCCACTGCCCTGATCCCATGTCACACTGAACGACAGGTTATCCCCAACTTGAACTTTCTGGGTTCAAAGGTCAAGTGTCATAAGCAGGTTGCAAACAGTCATATCAGTCATGGAGAGTCACTTCAGTCACTTCAGTCATGGAGAGCCAAAGGAATCCAACGAATCCAGTGTAGATTCTGTTGTTGTTTCATGCACATGTAAACACAAACATAAACAGGGGAGCAGGCCTCGGGGGTGGAGCCCTAGTTTCCCACACTTGCTGTCAGTTTTCTCTGGGGAGGAATTCCCAGAAAGCAGCTCAAGTGTTCCCACGGTTGATTCTCCTCACTGTGGTTGGCCACCTCACCACCCGCTTCAGCTCATCCAGTTAATTACAGAACAGTCATCACCGTGGCAACGCCAGACTGACCCCACCTTGACCTCCAACCTTCACCCAGACTTTGCTCAGTGAGACTTCCCTGCTCATTATTGCACCTTTTTGCACATTGTTTTGGACCTAAAGCCATGCCATTATGTATCCATAGTTACAAGTGAAATTAAGTCACAGAAAGAAGAAATATAAAGTATAAATAATTGACACAGTGCCTGTTTTAAAGGTGTATTGTGTAACCTTTCTGGTGGAGAGTCTGCAAGCTTGTTTCCATAGAGATGTTAGTGCTTTGCCTAAAGTGTTGCACAGTACAGCATGAAACATATCTATCTCCATGCATATAAGCGGGTTAATTTATTGTTTATTGTGTTTATGTTTATTAAATGTTGAGATTGCATAAATGATAGACTAATAGGTTTAATGCCATATTGTGGAACATTCCAGAAAAAGCAATACAGTCTTCATAGAAACACGCAAGCAGTGGACCCCTGCTCCAGAAATATTATATAGTGCTCAGTTAAAATTAAACCATACATTGTATATTATTTTTTGGCTCTTAGTACTTATGACCTACATTTAGCAAAGAGGCATTGAGACAATAAAGTATACCTTAAACATCATAGAGGTCACAATTATGAAGAACAATTACATAATTTTGTATGATTAAAAAATAATTAGGGGCTGTGGCATTAAAACAAATATCTAATTTTCTTTTAATTATTCTGAAAGGCATTTGCACTGTTCATAAAAAAACAAATATTTAGACAGTCAAAACAGATAGTTTGATGGATATTGCTCATCAGAGGCGCTTTGTGCTACAATTTTGTATGAAAAGCGCCTTATAAATGTTTGATTGATTGATTGATTGATTGATCTAATCTGTGTGGTTATACATAATGAGACAGAAAGGAAAACTAACACCAAGCTAATGGAACATTCTATTTATACAATTTCTTTAAATGTCCCATGGCATGAAATTTTCACTTTCTGAGGTTTTTGAACGTTAATGTGAGCTCCCCTACCCTGTTTAGCCCCCCCCCCCCCCATGGTTAAAAGTTGTGAAATGTCTAAACTGAGCATTTGCGATCCTTTTCTGTGTTACAAAAAATCGGAGCTCAAACGGGCAAGTTTGAACAAGGCACCTTATTGACGTCAGATCGAAAAAAGAAATGCAAATGCAGTTCCACCCCCGTCTGTCTGTACTCAGCGTCTCTGTAAATCACGCCCAGAGAGTTTGGACTGCGAATGCGCTAGGCAATGCGAAATGCGTTTTTTTATTTGCCTGGAGGCACGTCCGAGTGTTTCTAGGCTCGGAAGTCCTTTATCTGAGCCTCTGGACCTTTGAACAGCAGTGGTTTAATTTTATTTTCTGTGGAAATGTGTTTATTTTTCAATGGAACGCTTCAAATCTCTCCCCCGTGCAAAAACACAGAAATGGATCAGCTGAGAGCTGAGAGCGGAGAGCGGAGAGTTTGGCCACGCCCCCACCCTCTACTATAGGCCAGCTCTTTTCTCCTCATTTGCATTCAAGCAACAACGCCCAGAATAAAGTGTTTGAGAGAGATATTTATGACTCTTTCTCATCTTATCTCTGTTTCTCATGCACTGAGTGTTGATTTTGAAGAAGGATTCATTTACAGTATTAGGGAACCATTAAGGAGCCATATAAAAGCATCAAGAAGTACCATGTCATGGGATCTTTAATTATAAAATATAATGTGTGAACATGCTATTCTGGATAACTGACTTTGCACATTTCTCCTGCCAAAAACAGCATTAAATCTTTACTTCTGAAAACACTGTATTTTGTGCTGAATAATTAGTGTTTTTCCACATTAACTTTATCAAGAGTGGCTCTGTCCCTGTTCTCTCTCTCTCTCTGCAAAGCGCTGGGTGAACACAAAGCCCCCTCAGTTTAACTTGGACCAAGCTAACCCTTTCCAGATGGCACTGTACCATGCGGGCACCACTGGCATCCTCCCTCATCCAATCACAAAAAGCACACAAAAAATCACTCTGCCATACTATTCTGGGCTCAAAATTGAATATAATAAATAATAAAACTGCCGTGAGTCTTTTTATAGAGGTAATATTTTTCCACATTTCTCCGTGAAGCAGGTTGGCAGTTGTAGGAGCAGGGGAGCAGGTTTGAATGAAAGAAAAACAGCAGAAATACAAAGTGACGAGAAACAGGTCTTGTGTAGTGTCTGACAGGGAACGCTTTGTTTTTCCATCCCAACTGTATCATAAATACTAGTATTCTAATAATCATAATGGATAAAATGTCCAATGTAAACACTAATACTGAAGAATGGCAATAAGGAGGTAACCATATCCAGACAGTCTGAAAATAACAGTGCCATTTCAGTTTAGTATTTCCTTTTTAAGTGTAACAGAGTAGATTAGATTTAAGATATTAGATTTGAAAATATTATATCTAAACCATTTATGCCTTGTTCCAAAGCAAGATGGACTTGTGTGAACTTAAAGGCCTCATGCGTGAAAAGTCCCTCAGTCGTCCAGGTAGAATCCATGATAAAAGGAGAAGTTCAATTTGTCAACTGGACAGTTGACAAATTGAACTTCTCCTTTTATTAAAGGCCTCATATTACGGTATTTTCCGATCTGTTAAAGTAAGGTTATTTCCTGTAAAGCTATTTCCTCATCAAAAACATACCTGAAATTTAGTTTTCTTTCATTCATACAAGTTTAACACACAAATCCTGCATGTTTAGGCTGTGTTCTTTTCTTAAACCAAAAACACCCTGTGATGTCATAATACAGAAAGTGCTCCACTGTGTTTCTAAACTCCATATACCCTCACTTGAATCATTTGGATACTTTTAGCCCAGGAACTGCCCATATCTACTGAACTAAACGTTTACTTGACATCCCCTTCATTAAATCACAAGGTGGAAGAGAGCATTTTGAGGTTTGAAGATGTAGATAATAAAAAATAATTATTTAAACGTGTGAATAAAACAAAACACAACTCCAGGTATGTTTTTGAGGAGGTTTGAAGCTCACAGGGGTCAATTTTGTTTAATATACAACCTTTAAAGGTCCCATGGCCAGGGCCGTATTACCGACCGGGCGAGTGGGGCTGGCGCCCCGGGGCCCATGGATCCAGGGGGCCCAGGGGGGGCCCAACAACAATCCAGATACCGATGTCGATGCTGATTGCGATAGAGGCCTCTATTCTAGGATCTTCTTTAGTTGTACTTCTTTAGTCTATAAGGGTTAACTGAAATGGGCTGGGGGGAGTGACAGCAGTCAGAGGGCCCTCGGCCACAGGACATAGGAACCAGAGGGCCCCTGGGCCATGTCGTACAGCAACCAGAGGGCCCCTAGGCCACGGAGGACGGCAATCAGAGGGCCCCTGGGCCACGGGGGATGGCAAAGGGCCCCTGAACCACGGGATATGGCAACCAGAGGGCCCCTGGGCCACGGGGGACGGCAATCAGAGGGCCCCTGGGCCACGGGGGACGGCTATCAAAGGGCCCCTGAGCCACGGGATATGGCAACCAGAGGGCCCCTGGGCCACGGGAAACGGCAATCAAAGGGCTTCTGGGCCATACGGTACATCGACTAGTGGGCCCCTTGGCACGGCAATCAAAGGGCCCCTGTGCCACAGGGTATGGCAAGCAGAGGGCCCCTGGGCCATGGGGGACGACAACCAGAGGGCCCCTAGGCCACGGGATATGGCAACCAGAGGGCCCCTGAGCCATGCTGTATGGCAATCAGAGGGCCCCTGTGTCACGTGGTACGGCAATCAAAGGGCCCCTGGGCTATGCGGTACGACGACTCAGAGCGTCTAGGGGGACAGTAATCAAAGGGCCCCTGAACCACGGGATATGGCAACCATAGGGCCCCTGGGCCACAGGAAACGGCAATCAAAGGGCCCCTGGGCTATGCGGTACGGCGACTAGAGCGCCTAGGGGGACAGCAATCAAAGGGCCCCTGGGCTACAGGATATGGCAACCAGATGGTCCCTGGGCCATGCAGTACGAAAACCAGAGGGCCCCTGGGCCACAGAATATGGCAACCAGAGGGCCCCTAAGCCATGATGTATGGCAACCAGAGGGCCCCTGGGGCATGGGGGACGACAACCAGAGGATCCCTGGGCCATGAGGAACGGCAGCCATTGTAAGAGAAAAACCAATATGGATTTTCCAGTGGACTCAGTCCTGCTAAAAATCACAGAAAGTCGCAATTGGCTCTCTGAAAAGTCGCTTAAAGTCACCAGATGACATCATGACATTACGTATGATGTCACAGCACCATGCACGCAATGCCAATCTCTAGAAAACGTGTGGGGACGGTTATGTCTGTAGTAGAAGAAGACAGTGCTAGCGGATTTTTACAGATCAGAGCTAATCTGCAGCACTGATTCACCGTTAGAAATGCTTCTGACAGCGGCGCAAAGCTACAGTTATGTTGAGAACAATGATTTTTGTCACTTTAAAGACGAGCAGCCAGATTCACCAAAAGGTTGCGAAAGTTGCTAAATGTTTTTTTGTCGCTAGGGACGCCCACAAGTGCGGACGTTTTCCTTTCCAAAACCCCGCCACTCCGAACGGGGTTAGGGTTAGGGTAAGGGGGTAGGGATATGCACCCCCGGTTTCGGGTTTCGGAGTAGCGGGGTTTCGTAATGGAGAGGTGTAACCCCCACAAGTCACTAAATCTAACGGCAAAGTTTCTCAATTGACAACACCTGCTTCGTGACCACAACGTATCCTGGGCCTAACGCTGGCCCCAGTAGAGAGCTAGTAGAACTTGTATCTATATTCTGTGGGAAGTGATTTCGCTCCTGCACAATATTGTTTGCACACAAAATGACATGGTGATTCACTTGTCATTATAACCTATTAGTTCTCTTTGGGGAGAGTAATACACCAGTAGATATTCACCTTAAGAACACAAGGTTTTGTACCTCTCAACTTTGCAGATTTCGCTTGCATATGTCCATATGAACAAATTTGGATGTCCAATATGGATTTTCCTGTGGAAATCACAGAAAGTCACTATTGGCTCTCTGAAAAATCGCCAGATGACGTCATGACGTGACATATGACGGCAAAGCGTCATACACAACGCTCATCTCTAGAAAACGTGCATGCATGGCTGCGTTCATAATGCAAAAGGGCAATGCTAGCTATTTTTAAAGATTAGAGCTAATCTGCAGCACTATTTCACCATGAGAAACACTTCTGATAGCAGCACAGAGTTACATTTATGCTGAAAAACAATGACTATGCCGGGTGCATGTCGCTATTGCCATTGATTTCTATTGTCGGCATAGCGGTATGTTTTGGTTTTGTTTATTACTGACACACTGTTTAATTAAATGTGCCTAACCCAAAACTATTCCTAACCTTAACCGTCAATAAAGGCATATGCCTTACCCTAAAACTATTCCTAACCCTAACCGTCAGTAAAGGCAAATATTTATTACATTAGTTGTCGGATTAGCGGCATGTCGGGATAGCGAGAATCAACGGACAATGCCACTGAAAAGATGAGTTGAGTCATCAGCTGACCAAAAAGTTGCCAAAGGCGCTACACGACATTTTTAGTCGCCAGGGACCATCAAAAGTCGCTGAATTGGCCACAAGTAGTGGACTGAAAGAAGGGGCGGAGACTTTGGCTCTGTCTCTATATATATAACCCCCTGCATCACTTCTGTTCACTCAGAACTTGACCTTGGCTTACTGCTTGACAAATTGCTTTGCATTCAACCTGTGCAACATCACTTGTTTAGTTGTAATAATCAACAGCCTTTTTAAAGGCTTGTATACATTTATATTTTATTATTGTGTACTATATCACATTATACTATATCACATTATACGTATATCACATTACACCTTTAAAGGTTAAAAGCCTACCTTAAAAGGCTAGTGTATTTCGTGTTTAAATATAACACCTTCCGAACTTTAAGGAGTGTTGTATTGTATTTGGCCATTCTCTGGCAACTTCATTTAGTGAATTTAGCGACATTGCCTATTAGTTTTGATATGTAAACAACAGCTACTTTCTGCCTTTAAGCTTCACACTGCAACTTTTGGCCATCTTTAATAACTAAAAAGCTGATAAGCGACTTTTTCCCATTTTAATCATTTCATCATATTCTGTTCTGTCTTAGGAAGTCTTACACGGTTGAGATATTACCTTTATCTAGCTTCTGCCCTTAATCATATATCGTGTTGTCATCAAGTGACTTTTCACAGAGCCAGTGGCGACTTGGTTTTTTGTTTGTCTTGTTTTTTTTTTGTTTTTTTTTGCAACTGTCATTAATAGTAGGCCTATGGATTGCAAACAAAAAAGTGGCGCTTCAAAGCGAAGAGCCAAAAAAAACAGAGAGGCAAAACAGGCTGACTTCTTAAAAAATGTGCCTTCGATTTCTGGCTTTTTTGATAAGCCAAAGGATTCCAATGTTGATACCAATGTTGATAATGTCATCAGTGGTCCGAGTTGCAGCAGTGTAGAGAGCACCACTGATTTGATCATGCCGGAGCCCACACAGATCCAATCCGGTGTAGACCTGGCCTCTCAGGCTCAGGCTTCAGGGCCACACACAGAGCTCAGTTTCCACCCAGAAGCTGGGGACACCATCTCCAGTCATGGATCTTCTGCTTCATGCTCAAATACCACAGCCATTCCAGACTCGTGTACTCTTACAACAGCAGACTCACTGTCAGACCAGGAGGAGTACACTGAGACCAGTATCCCATTAGCAGCTAGGACCTCAAACTCCTGGTGTGAAACCGTTAATGACCCTGCTTTGTGGCCAAATGCCATTACTGAACAGGCTAAGTCGATTCTGGTTAGTAGAGGAGCAGTTGCTTTTCAAAATCGGAGTGAAAAGTACCCTGCCTCAATTAGAGATATGACCATGGGGGGTGGCACTAGGAGTTTCACAAATTCCTTAGTCAAATGCTGTCTACCTAATGGTCAGTCTGTGGAAAGGCAGTGGCTCCTTTACTCACCTTCCTCTGGTTGCATTTATTGTTTTGCTTGCAAACTGTTCTCAAGTAAGTGCAATGCATTTGTCAATGGGTTTTCTGATTGGAAACATTCTGAGCGTATCGGTGAGCATGAGAGGAATGAGGAGCATAGGGCTTGCATGTTAGCATTACACAGTCGTTCCAAAGACACAGGAAGAATTGATTCTGATCTTATGAAACAAATTGATGCAGAAAGGCAATACTGGCGGGACGTTTTGAGAAGAGTTGTTGCTGTAATTCAGTTTTTGGGAGAGAGGGGCCTTGCGTTCAGGGGAGATGACGAGCAGTTTGGATCACCTCACAATGGTAATTTCTTAGGCATTATCGAACTGTTGGCCAAATTTGACCCTTTTCTAGCTGACCATCTCCAAAGGTTTGGAGGCAAGGGCAAAGGCTCTGTGTCCTATCTCTCATCCACAATCTGTGGGGAATTTATCCACTTAATGGGAGAAAGAACAAAGGAAGCGATTATCAGTGAGATAAAAGAGGCCAAATACTTTTCTGTTATCGTTGACTCCACTCCCGATCTTGCACATGTGGACCAACTCACTTTTATTTTCAGATTTGTTGAAGCTGGGGGAGACGTTGTTGAGCGGTTTCTGGGTTTTGAGCCTATTGAGAATCATAGCGGGAGCAATTTGGCTGAGTGTGTTGTTGCAATGGTGGAGAACCTGGGCCTAGACATAAGTAACTGTCGTGGCCAGTCTTACGACAATGCAAGTAATATGTCAGGAAAGTACAATGGAGATCAAGCTCATCTGAAACGCATAAACCCATTGATTTGTTATGTCCCCTGTGCTGCGCATTCATTGAATTTAGTTGGTGTCAATGCTGTTGACAGTAGCCCAGAAGCTGGGCGTTTCTTTGACTTCCTGCAATCTTTGTACACATTTTGTGCCTCTTCAACACACAGGTGGGGAAAGGTTTTCAGAAATACAAATGTGAAACTCACACTGAAGTCCTTGTCAGGCACTCGCTGGAGTGCAAGAGCTGAATCAACAAATGCTCTGTGGAAATATTATGCACAACTGAGAGATTCACTGAACAATATTTCCAAAGATCCACAGGAGAAACGTGACACTAGAAGTGAGGCCTCTGCACTTTGTGGCAAGCTGGACACCCTAGAGATAGCTGTCATGGCATACTTTTGGGATACAATACTGCAGCGGTTCCAAGCCACAAGCCTGCAGTTACAGAAGCCTAACATCAACATAAATACGGCAACACAGCTTCTCAGTTCTCTTCGTGATTTTGTGGCAGCACAGAGAGACAATTTTGCCCATTTTGAAAGATCAGCCTTAAGTGTTACTGATTCAGTCTCCCAAGACTACAGACATGATCTCCAGCGCACAAAGAAGCGCAAACATATGGCTGATGAAAGTGCAGAGCCAGATGTTAAATTAGGTGGAAAAGAAAAGTTTCGAATTGAAACGTTCAATGTTCTAATTGACAAGCTTGTGTCCTGTCTTGACCATCGGTTAACTGCATACACACACTTGACCAATCTTTTTCATGTTCTTTTCATGCCTGATAATATGTCAATCAGTGAGCTCACTTCAAGGGCCGAAGCACTTGCTGCAGCATATCCCACTGATCTAACCATGAGCCTGGCAGATGAACTTGTTCAATTCAAATCATTAATTCCAAAAGAACAAAGATGCCCAAATACAATGCTAAAGACCGTGGTAAATTTGGATTTGCAGTCCACTTTTCCAAGTCTTTACATCGCACTTCGACTGTTCTTGACTCTGCCAATTACGAACTGTGAAGGGGAACGGTCATTCTCCAGAATGGCTCGAATAAAAAATGAGCTCAGGATGAAAATGACCCAAAATCGTCTGAACTCCCTCTCACTTCTTGCAATTGAATCACAGTTTGTGCAACAGCTGAACTTTGATGAGTTGGTAGATGATTTTGCACGAAGGAAGAGCAGAAAGAGACTTTTGTAGGGGAGTGTGTGTCGGGGGGTTGGGTTGGTATGGGCTCGGAGCGGGAGGGGGGGAGGGGGGGCCCTTGCAATCTCCTTGCCCCGGGGCCCAGACCCACCTTAATCCGGGCCTGCCCATGGCATGAAATTTTCACTTTCTGAGGTTTTTGAACGTTAATGTGAGCTCCCCTACCCTGTTTAGGGCCCTTCCCCCATGGTTAAAAGTTGCGAAATGTCTAAACTGAGCATTTGCGATCCTTTTCTGCGTTACAGAAAATCGGAGCTCAAACGGGCGATTTTGAACAAGGCACCTGCTTGACGTCAGATCGAAAAAAGAAATGCAAATGCAGTTCCACCCCCGTCTGTCTGTACTCAGCGTCTCTGTAAATCACGCCCAGAGAGTTTGGACTGCGAATGCACTAGGCAATGCGAAATGCGTTTTTTTATTTGCCTGGAGGCACGTCCGAGTGTTTCTAGGCTCGGAAGTCCTTTATCTGAGCCTCTGGACCTTTGAACAGCAGTGGTTTAATTTTATTTTCTGTGGAAATGTGTTTATTTTTCAATGGAACGCTTCAAATCTCTCCCCCCCGTGCAAAAACACAGAAATGGATCAGCTGAGGGCTCTGAGCAGAGAGCGGAGTTTGGCCACGCCCCCACCCTCTACTATAGGCCAGCTCTTTTCTCCTCATTTGCATTCAAGCAACAACGCCCATTATGACCTGTTCTGAGGGAGAAAAAATACTCTTTCTCATCTTATCTCTGTTTCTCATGCACTGAGTGTCGATTTTGAAGAAGGATTCATTTACAGTATTAGGGAACCATTAAGGAGCCATATAAAAGCATCAAGAAGTACCATGTCATGGGACCTTTAAGGACCAGTACAGTGCTTTGGTCCAGTTACAGACCAGTCTTCGAAACAACCATTACAGGTGCATTTTTGGTGTTTTGGTGAAGGACCTATCACCAAAATATTACTACTATGTATATAGTGCAGCCTCCTCCTCCTTCAGTCTGTGGCCTTACTCAGCTGTTGACAGAGATTACAGACCAGCCACAGGAAGAAGAGGAGCTGTGAGGAAGGAAGGCACCTGCTGTCACCATAGTGTTATATTCTCAAGCAGTACATTTACAGGGCTGACAGTTTAAGGGCTGTTATCTACTCAGCAACGGCACCAATCCAACTAAATAGACCACAAGTGAGTGTGTCAGTCGGCCTCGGTTAATCCAAAAGGCATCCAATGTAAACACAAATATAAAATGTACTCACAACAAAAAATTCCATACAAAAATCTGAGTTGACCATACAAAAATCAAGTGAGTTGTTGTACAGTTGTATTCATACCATTGTGGAATATTTGCATTCCTTATCTACCTCTTGTTTGCCGAGAATTATTTTGAATTACAATATTTCTATATTGTATTTTTACTGTACATATACATTTATATAATTGTGCCTTATGTGACACCAGTCCAGTCTTATTTTGAATGTATTATTACTGTTTATATTATTGCTCTTTGTTATTATAATATATTGTGATGTGTGAGCTACTGTATCCAAATTATTTCCCTTGTGGATCAATAAAGTTTGTCTAAGTATCTTTTTGTATATTCATAGAGAGCCAACCTACAATGTACACCTGTCCAGCAACTATAGGCAACTATAATATCTTCCAATATTATGCCTTGCTGAAAGTGTATGCAGATGAAGATTTGTAAAGAAAGATCTTTGGATCAGGACTGAGCAATGCATGCTACAATGGGCCAGTAATAATAATAATAACAGCAATGGAGCAAACAATGGAGCAAACAACAAAAAAACAACTGTTATTAGCCAAATCTTCCATGTTTTTTGTAAGTGTACCAAAGATCCAAAGACACGCATTAGCCAAAGCAATATAAAGAGCCATGGAACAGCCTGATATGATGCTAGCTCAGAATCACAATCATTTGAATGAATGCCAACTTTATCATAAATCTCTTTTAGTTTAACAATGGGATAAATACATTTTTTAAGGTCTGATGACACAATTCAGAGCTCTATTTGGGATAAATTATTCTGCACTCCCTTTTCACACACTCATACATAAATGTTTTAACTTCATATTATATTATTCATATTTAACTGATATTTTTGGGCAGATATATTATGCTATTTAAATTTACTACAAATTCACCCACAGCCCTTTTTATCACACACTTTTAAGAAAGCTGTGTAGTCTGACTTTGTGCAGTTATACATTTTTATCCCATTGTTAAACTAAAAGAGATTTATGATAAAGTTGGCGTTCATTCAAATGATTGTGATTCTGAACCAGCATCATATCAGGCTGTTCCATGGCTCTTTATATTGCAAATACAAAATATCGGCCTGTGCTAAAGATTTACGGCCATTAGCTGATACACTAAAAAGTCCATCTCTACTTCTATCTACCTAGTCTACCTCTGTTCAAATCCCTCCAAGGTACAGAAATGGAAATGGCTCTCTCAAGTTTTACCAAAATAAGCCTTCATACTACAACTTGCAAACCACTGTCTTATATATTTTATAGTGATTGACAAAACTAGAAACACAATCCCCCATGCTTAACAAATGTAAGGTAAAAGGAGCCATCACTTCAGCAGCTGGTCTCCTGCCCTGCTGTGTGGTTCTCCTCCCTCTCCCATTCAAAGCCTGGATCAGAGAGGGTGAGCGAGCAGGCAGCCTCTTTAAATCAGGCCCCTTTGTTCCCTCTGGCCTTTTCTATGGACAGCTTTATCGGCTTCAGGGGCATGGCAGAGCTGTGCTGAGGCCAAGTTATTATGAGAACAGTAAAGAGGGAGTGAAGAAAAACACTCCAAGACAAGTGGTTAGGGAGAAGCAGGGCGAAGGGCACATGTGAAATAGGTCTGCACTGGCTGTCAAAATGGAAGAATTTGGAGATCAAATGATTTATAAAGTTGTGGATGATGTTTTGCTTAGTGGAGGGGCCAGAATTCAGCTATGAGCTTAAAAAAGTTTCCAATCCTCTTTTGTTGTCAAGTGGGATGCATCCAAAATGAACACTTTTCCAGGCGTAAAATGTTCCAGACATTTGATCACATTTTGAAGCAGAAATAAAATTCTTCATTCTTCACTTGTCTGGAGAAGTGATCAGGCCGGTAAGTGGTTCTCCTGGTGCATGTATAATGAATGGAATAAAGTACCAGTTTTGTCCATGGGCACAGTTACAGTGGCATTTATGTGTACGGACAAAATTCCTACTTTCAAAGTTTCACAAATTTTACTTAAAAATGCACAATATAAATGTTCTGATGCAGGGTCCATCGTCTGCTTGTGTCCACGGAGATATTATTGGTTTGCTGGGAATATTACACAGTATGGCATTACACTTGCTTTAAATCTACTACAAGTGTCTAAAATAGTCTAAGTTGCATTGTGCAACTTTTCTGGTGAAGGGTCCGTCACCTGCTTGTCTCCATGGAGATGTTATTGCTTGGAATGTTCCACAGTATGACATTAAACATATCTATCTAGCATTTATTCATATGGGTGTTTCTAATGCTCAGAAATATATGAATTCTCTCTGTGAACAGGTTTGCCTCTCCACAGATCTAACCTATAATATAGCCTATAGTTGTCTCCCTTGAGATAGATCAGTTTAATCTCTACCATGGAACATTCTAGACAAAGTCATAAAATCTCCATGGAGAAAAGCAGATAGCACACCCTCCACGAGAAAAGTTACACAGTGCACCTTTAGCACGGTGGCTGAGTGGGTAGCGCTCATGCTTCACAGCAAGAAGGTTCCAGGTTCGATCCCCGGGTCTCCCAGGCCTTTCTGTGTGTGTTCTGTATGGAGTTTGCATGTTCTCCCCGTGTCTGGATGGGTTTCCTCCGGGCACTCCGGTTTCCCCTATCAACCCAAAACATGCTCCCTAAGCCGAGCAATAAGATCATGGAGATGGGTCCCCGGGCGCCTGAAAGACAAGCTGCCCACTGCTCCTGAAGGATGGGTCAAATGCAGAGAAATTATTTCCCTACGGGGATGAATAAAGCGTGTCTTCTTCTTCTTCTTTAAATCTAAGTTTACGCTAGACCTGGAGAAACATGCATTCTTACAGTGAGTGGGCTTGACTCTCCACAGATCAGACCTGATCTACATGGCAATGTGTAAGCCATAATAGTGTGGAACATTCCAAAGCAATACCATCTCCATGGAGACAAGCAGCTGGTGGACCATGAACCAGAACTGTTGCATCGTGCATCTCTGAGTCATTGTCAATGTTTTTCCACATTAGTGCCACACTGGTTATTGAAATTCAAAAAACTGTCTTTTTATTGCCTCAGTTTCTGTCTAATTGTGGATTTATTGAACCCCTTTCCATTCACTTTGAAGAAGCGCTGGCCTTCTGTCCATTGTGGAGTCAACTTTTTTCCATCCGTGTGGTTTGATTTCTGACTCTTTGCTCTTGATTTCCATGAGACTCAATGAAGGAAAACCACTCATCAGCAGCTCAATATAAGCCAAAATAAACAATTGAAAACTTATGTAACAATAAAGAGTGATCATTATTTTATAAAAAAGGAACACCGCATTTCAGCTTTGTCTGGTAAGCAATGAAGACAAACATACAGTCATTTTAGTTGGTGTGTAAAAAACTGTCCCTCATTTACTTCTTATTTAATATTCAAAACTTCATGAATTCCTTAATTTGCTGTCTCATAATCCAGATTCTATAGTGGAGAGTTCTTCTGTAGTCACATCTGCCCCAGGGCATGGTGATAGAGACATGACTGCTAGTCTACTTTTATGGCCTCTTCAAACACAGCCATCCACACAAGCAAAGTAAGTGCAAGGTCTTGCCTGAACATTACCGAATGAACTGAGGGTTGGATTCATGATGGATTTGAACCATCAACCTTATGATTATGGTATTGTATTAAGAATGTTTTCTTTGTAAAAAATGTGCATTTGAATTGATTTTAAAATGGGACTGATAAAGCTAACTTCAACTAATAAAAACTTCATAAAAATGTCATAAAACACAATGCTACTTTCTTGGTCCAAGTTGTCTTATACTATAGTACTGAGATCTAGACTTTAAAGTACTTACGAACAGTTCAAATCTGTCCTTTTTTCAGTATCAGTACTTGCTTAAATTAGTATTTATTTTCAATACAAGTTTTAGAATCTATTTTCATCTCAGTTTTGATTCTTTTTGACAATCCTATTCCATAAACATTCCAATTTTGCATAATCTTGGTTACATTTGCTCACTGCTGGTGCTGAAACTAAATAGAAAAACGGCCTTGGTTAACCACCAATACATCCACTCTCCCTGACGTCATGATTGTAGCAGAAACAGCCTTTTAAAGCAGTGAGATCATACTTATGGCAGTGGAACAAACCACCTCATATCCCCAGCAGAGGGTCTACAGTCCCACTGCTCACTCCCTGACAACAAAAAGCCCTTTAACTCTATTAGAGAAGACAAAGAAAGAGATGTGGAGAGGAATCTGACACACCAACATGGCAGAGACATTCCTCAAACTGGCTGCAAATACCAGTGCCCAAAGGAGACCACAGTGTCCTCATTAAAGCTCCCGGGAGTGACACTGGATAAACAAGGGGGAACATAGGAAATCTCATGTAGAGAAGAGGAAGCCATAAGTAACAAGCAAAGAAGGTGTTGAGAGTCGGCAAAACTAACTCCGGACAATGGCACTATTGTAGTTTACCAGAGTAGATTTCAATACCACATTGTGTAGAATTTCAACATTTTTGTTCTTTGAAGTATTTTCTTCAAAACGTTTAAATCCTTTGAATCAATTTTAGTATTACATAAGTTATATTTTAATAAGGGCACTATTAGACTAGATTTCAATACCCCATTGTGTAGGATTTTGTTCTTCTTTTAACAATTTTCTTGAATCATCTTTATTTAGTTTTACAAAAGTGATAGACTAATTTGCATTCTAATTAACTATTCTCAATTATCACTATAGGTAAATGATAACAATGGATGAATAAGTAGTCGTTTAACTGGTTAAAGCCCTCCAATACAACAAGATCATTAGTCAAGCAGTTTACAGGCACTGCTAATTGTAAAAAATCCTAAAGATGGAAATGTTAACTTTGAACAAACACGTGCATTCTTTTGAGTATGACTAACTCACATGTACATACCAAGAGATGCGGTCATGATGTAGCACCCTCAGCAGTCGAGTTCTGATTTCCTATTTCTGTTTCTTCAAATTTCCAAGTCTCAATGAAAGTTTTCCACAATCTCCTCTATACTGCTTGGAAATCTAACTTCAGTACAAGTTAAAAGAGTACTTCCATGATCACGATCCTCACTCAGCTTTCTTTCTTGTTTTGACACTAGCCGGATTTGTATGGAGGGTGGGACGGAGGCAGAGGAGGAGAGTTAGGGAATGTCACTACCCCCCCCCCCCCATAGAAACACACACACACATTCATACCCTCCCTCTTCCTCTACTCGCTGACCACCAGCAACTTTCACCCAATCAGAGTGGATTCCAGTGGGGTCAGAGGTTACATGTGGACTTTTATGGACCACTAAGAGCCAATGGAGGGTACAGAGGGGTGATTTGGGGGTTGGGGGCAGGGGGGTCTTATTCTATGGCTTCTCTGTCAGGGCATGCGTCTCTCCACTCCCACCATCTGGTCACCACAAACAGCACAAAGCACACACAGACATGTCTCACCCAGGCAAGGACTTCATAAATCTGGCTGTAAGAGATGGTGATTGAATAGTGTGGAGTGGACCAAAGCATGCCCATAGTGGTGTAGTCCGTTAAGCAGAAGGGAAAAAGCTCAGAGGGAGGTTATTACAGGGACATCTAAAGAAGTCATCAATAGTGTTGTCAAGGTAGCTACTGAAATATAACTAGATTTAGATAAATAGGAAATGGTCTGAATCTTGACACCAACTACAAAACAATAGTATCTTGATTTGCATCTTGATTTTCAACACACAGTAAGCTGTTTTATTTAATATTATGCATGCAGTCTCATATGAGCTTTGAAATTAGGACCATGCATAAGCTATGAGGAAAGGTCCTATGTATTTTTTCAGTGTCATATAGTGTACAGTATACAAGTTTCAGTACTAGCTATAGTACATTATATATACAGTAATCCCTCGTTTATCGCAGGGGTTAGGTTCCAGAAATAACCCGCAATACGTGAAATCCGCGAAGTAGGACGACTTTATATTTTACAATTATTACACATGTTTTAAGGCTGTAAACGCCTCACCACACACATTATACACTTTTCTCAGACTGGTATTAACATTTTCTCACATTTCCCTCTAGTTTAAACACTCAAACCTTCGTAGATTTACAACAAAATGTATTAAACACACGTGCGCGCTGACACGTGTGTTTGTTTTGGAACAACATATCCATGCCATGTGCAAACGTCGAGTGGAAAGCGACCTGGATATCATTTTGGGCAAGACTCAAGCCACTGCTAACAGTGCCAAACCGCTAACAGACGCCTCTGAGCACCAGTCCTCACCACAAGACCAGGTATGAACACTTTAGCAAGGGGCTAGGTCTAAAGCCCCGATCAGCTGTACCATGAGGATTTTCCCCCACTAACCCGCGCTCACAAGGGTTGGTTGCATTTCACCCCGGCTCCAAAATCAGACCGCCCCGGAGTTCGGGGCATGGCTATCAATGCGTCGCCAATACTCCACAGCTCTCTAGGATGGGGTCGGGTTCGTCCGCTAGACGTGAGGGGGGGAAGACCCACTGTCTCCTCTCTGCGCGCAAGTGTCCTCCCCCGCTGCGGCTCCCTCCGCTGCGGCTCCCTCGAATGAGGCTCTCCCCGCTGCGGCTCCCCCGGCCGCGCGGCGTCCTTCCGAACACCATGGTCCGAACACCGGCTCGTGCAAGTAAACAAAGGCCACACCTCCTGTCACCCAGGCGCTCTCGTGAAGGACATCAGAGACTCTGTCCCTACCACCCTGCGTGACCATCCATGGTCTAGACCTGGTTTAGTCCAGGTCTAAACCTGGTTTAGTCCAGGTTTAGACCTGGTTTAGTCCTGGTCTTAGCCAATCAGGACGCAGACACTGTAAAAAAAAAGTTACACTATAAAAAAAAATTGGGGGAAAAAAAAAATTTGAAAAAAAAATCCGCGAAACAGGGAGGCCGCGAACAGTGAACCGCGATAGAGCGAGGGTTCACTGTACATTTCTTTTTTTTGATTTATTGGTGTAGGCCTAAATGTAATATAAGTTTGTGTATTGTCATTTTTTGTTTTGATGTATGGGTGATATGACTCAAAAGAAATAAGCTGATCGTTTAAGATAAGAAATGACTGAATCTCTATCTTGATTAAAATTTTCATTAATTTAACAGCCCCTCTAGATGTATATTTATTTCTTCTTATTTATTTCTTCTTTCTAATGTTTATGTCTGTTATCACATTTGGGTTAACTGCAGAGCCCTAATTTCAGAAAGAAATAATTTCCTTACGGGGATGAATAAAGCGTGTCTTCTTCTTCTTCTTCTTCTTTAAATCTAAGTTTACGCTAGACCTGGAGAAACATGCATTCTTACAGTGAGTGGGCTTGGCTCTCCACAGATCAGACCTGATACATGGCAATGTGTAAGACATAATAGTGTGGAACATTCCAAAGCAATACCATCTCCATGGAGACAAGCAGCTGGTGGACCATGAACCAGAACTGTTACATCGTGCATCATCTGAGTCAGTCAATGTTTTTCCACATTAGTGCCACACTGGTTACTGAAAATCAAAAAACTTCTTTTTATTGCCTCAGTTTCTGTCTAATTGTGGATTTAATGAACCACTTTCCATTCACTTTGAAGAAGCGCTGGCCTTCTGTCCATTGTGGAGTCAACGTTTTCCATCCGTGTGGTTTGATTTTTCTGACTCTAAAGAGGAAATGGTCTGAATCTTATCTTATTTATTTCTTCTTTCTAATGTTTATGTCTGTTATCACATTTGGGTTAACTGCAGAGCCCTAATATATATATGTTGCAATAGTAGACTACAAACTGTACAAAGTTGTCTCTGAGTAGATGAGAATGTGTAACATTTCAGATATACATTATTCTGTCTCCCACTCACTTTACGACGTGAGAAGTGCCCTGGAGCCGCCCCCTGGTACTTTCTCCTGACCTTTGACCCCGAGGATGAGACAGTAGAGTGTTTGTCTGTGGCCCATCTGCCTGTACCAAAGAGCAGCTTATAACGTGGACATTCCTCTGGCTGAATCCCACTTCCACCAGCCGGGCCACTCCTGTCCATACTGCACGCCTGTTTGTTTTGCCTGCTCCACATGTACACAAAGGAAGTCAACTTATGTAATACCACATGTTGTCTGCATGAGGAAATGAAAGTTTATGCACTATATGTAACAGCAGGTAGCTTTGACTGGTAAAGTGGTCTAAAAATGTAAAAGGAAATCAATAAGGATTCCTGGTTTTTAATTTAAGAAATGTCTCAATATTGTAAAATTAACATTTATTTTTCCTGTTGGCAAAATAGTGCCCTGAATTTGACCTATCCCTGCGTTGGGGCAGGAGGAGTAAACATAATCAGAACGGTAGATCTAAGACAAAATCTGGGTCATAATACCTGCACAAGCCTGCATGTTTTGGTGGAATAAAGGAGGGTACCGCAACAAAACACATTACAAAAAGGACCCCCCTCACAAGCTCACACAATTCTATCTGAGGATTGAGGTCTTAATTGTTTTATAATCTAATAGCTAATTTATATCAACATTTGCAACAAGATAATTAAGTAATAATACAAACATCCAACCTATCGATGAACCAATTTTGTTGCTGTAAATAAAACTGCTACATTGCAAATCCATGTATAGTAAATTAATATAGTCTCATTATGTACTATATATAAAACACAATTCTCCACTAGACAATCTAAAAAACAAGAAATGAAAATGACAATTGACTGTCTAATGCCGTATCCTACACCTGCACTCCAAAAGACACCTCTGTCCTTTAGAAATTAAGCACAATACTGTTAATTCTGCATCAAATTTTCCACACAGCTTTAAGTACTATTAACAAAAATAAGTGTTTATGTTATAGCTTAAATGTTGAGACCAGACTGATTTGTCCAACGTGGGAAACAGGAAGCTCCCGTCTGCTGCCCAGACTGTTAATTCATCTGCCCATCCCGACAAAGAAAAAACTAATCTGCTGGTTTCTGTGTACAACTCTTTCATCACGCTTCTTTGTTTCACACAAACATTTACAATGGCTGCACACATCTGTCCTTGTATCCTTTGTGACCTATTATACAACAAAAGTACAACCATTACGATAGGTTAGTGTGTTAATAAAAACATCTTATGCCATAATAAGACGTAAAGCTCAAAGTATAAGGTTAGATTCCCATAACTCTTAAATCCGTTAATCCCATTTTGTTAATGCTCTTTGTCGGCCTGAAAATCCATATGAAGTCTAATTCCCTTTCTCTGCACCATTTCACCCATCACTTACAGCAAAGTAAGCTTCTCAAGTATACAGTAAAACAAAGTCATTTTGACAATATGTAACAATGAAAGGGTTTAAACGGGATACACTGTATTTAGCAAAATCGTCTTCTGTGTGCTGTTAACTATGTCATCATTAGTTTACTCAAAGTTTACAAGGTACAAAAGGAAAAATAACTAGTGGCATAGCTTTGTGATACTAATCAGCCCTTCGCCAGCTTCTGGCACTCGGGCCTAATAATCTATGTATGTTCATTTTATATGTAATATCAGACAAAAAAGCATAATATCTAACTTTTTAGTCATTCTAACATAGTCTTTATCTGATAAAACAATGTATCTAAGTCCAGTTAATTAATGACCATTTAAATTCCCTTTTTCTTTCTTAGCATTTTATCCTTATCAGATTAGATGACTTCCATGAATTACATTTATAAAGTTAAAGACAATATATTCATATATTCCTATTCTTATATTTCCTATGTCCTCATCATAACCCGAAGCTACGGCTTTTACTCTTGGGTGACTTGGGCGGAGTAGCTCCTCACGAAAATAAAGGTCTCATTTAAATCTATTTTAGGAAGACATTTTCAGACATACGTCATTCTATCATTTCACATGTCAGCAAACAAGATCTCAGGAAATAGCTTCCAAGATAAGGTCTGTAAAAAGCAGGTCCTGTTTTAACACCAGGCTAAATTCTTTGTGCAGCTGTGAGCCTCATATCTTCCTAGGCACAGGTCCCTCCGGATACCCCCGAAAACAAAAGACCCTCCCATCTCCCCTGTCCCCTCCCTGAACAGGACGAGAGGACATCCTGCCAGCAGCCTGCTCTCTTCCTCTGTTACCTCCGCTATTATTAGCATGCAGCCCAAATCAGCTGTTTGGATGTGCCTGGCAGGACATCCAGTACAATTTTGACAAATATTTGCCATATGTTTAGTAAAGATGGATGTCATACATGCATGTCATAATGTGATGTGTAATATTGTCAGCTGTATATGTTTTAACAATGTTTTTACACTGCCTGAAAACACTATGAACAAGCTTTAACATCTGTTGGACAAACTTGTACTTTCCTATGAGCATCACCTGTTGCTAGGTCAATAGTTTTCCTTAATTAGACCAATTTTGTTAGATACTGAAAATTACTACTGGGAACACCCAAAAAGCCACAGTTTTGAAGATAATCTGGTTAAAAGTTGCACTTTTGCCACATCAATGGCTATATCGTTATCATTAAATGTGGATAGTCCACCACTGGCTGGAGATGCTGTTGCTTTGCCTGAAATTTTCCACAGCACGGCATTACAGATCGAGAAATTATTGTTCTTCATGGAAACAAACAGGTTACATCAGCATGCCAAATTACAGACAGTGATGAGAAGAAAACTATTACAGAATAGGGATGCAAATTATTGATTAATTCATTAATTGATAGTTGATTGACCTTATCGATCGATTAACGATTAACTGATAAGCGGCGTTTTTCACCTGAATTTTAGTGTTTCAATAGGGTCTTTAAGAATATAAGCTATAGTAACATAACACTGAGTCATAAATATATCATAGTATTATTATATTGTATATTCCTCAATTAATTATTCCTTAGTAAAAAGCAGACAAATGTATTGATGCTGAATAACAAAATACAGTAATCCCTCGCTCTATCGCGGTTCGCAGATTTTTTTTTTTTTTTTTTTTAATAGTGTAACATTTTTTTATAGTGTAACATTGTGTTCTGCGTCCTGATTGGCTAAGAGACTAGTCCAGGACTAAACGTGGACTAAACCAGGTCTAGACCTGGACTGGGCCTGGACTAAACCAGGACTGGACCAGGTCTAGACCTGGACTAAACCAGGATTAAACCACCACGTGCCGCTGCTGGTTTCGTGCGGCTGGTTTGTGGCTAGAGCTGAGACTACGCATTCCGGGCGCCGCGGTTCGATCTCATAGCAGCCCCCCCTGCTGAGCAGTGCCGTTGGCGCCTGCGGCCGGCTGTGAGTCGAGCTTGGCGCAGCGCAGTGCGCGGTTGCTTTGTTTCGTGACCACGCGGGTGCGCGTGTCCACGATTAGCGACTAATTACAATTAATGCATTTTGTTCGACCAACGTCTTGATCGACAATTAATCGTAAGTCGATTAATTGTTGACATCCCTATTACAGAATAATATTTAGTTACAGAATACTGTAAAATAAAAATGTATATTGACATGGGCCAATAAGAGCGCTGTATTCTGAATACTCTTACACCAAGTCGACTGAATTTACAGTTACAGCTTTATTTTAGTTTTTGTTTGTTATGCATTTATTTATATCCAATTAGAGATGCAAAATCACAGATGCACACACTGTAAAAGCTGTGTTTTCTTTTTTCTAATACCAAGCAGTTCAAAGTCAAAGTTAGAGTCATGTATTCCTTTTGATTCAGGAAAGTAACTGCATTTTGAATACTACCAAATGAGTAACTGTACCAGAACGGCTGTACCAGAACGGCTGTACCAGAACGGCTGTACCAGAACGGCTGTACCAGAACGGCTGTACCAGAACGGCTGTACCAGAACGGCTGTACCAGAACGGCTGTACCAGAACGGCTGTACCAGAACGGTGAATTAGTATTCAGAAGAGGTATTTTCAGTACATGTATTCAGTTACTTCCCAACACTGGTTACAGATCAGATCTGTGGTGTAGTGACCCCAATTATAAGAAGAATGCATGATTTTCTAGGTAAGTTTAAAGCCATACTGTGGAACATTTCAGGCAAATCAATAATAATAAATGCATAAAGACAAATTTTACTTCTGCTTATTCAAATATTGATTACTTTGAATGTATTCAAAACAATCCATGATGCGATGTAAGTACAAACCCTAATGAGAGATTAAAAATATCACTTTGGGGTTCAAGAGTTCACCGGAAACAAAGGAGCACCACAAACAAGTCAAGTCAGCATAAAGTACATTGTTGATAGAGTTGTATGCCTGGAGCTGGGGTATTACAGCCAACCCCTGTCTGGCAGCAATTAGCACAAGTGTTTGGGTTCCACATTCACTGCTCTGGTCAGTCAGTCACAAACAGGCTCCTGGGAACATTTACCTTGTGTCCAGATGTGTTGGTCCCAATGCCCACCGCTCCGAATCTGGGAAAACTCTGAGAAATGTTTCACTGGAAAGAACAGGAAAGCAGTGATAAGATACAAACCAATCCAAACATTAACACCCACTTTCAAAAGGCGAAATCTTACCATAGGGCGTTGTAGGAGACACAGGGAAGGCTGGTGTTGGTGGGACCAGGTCATTGCCGATTGTTTGTCCAGCATAGTCCACACTGTTGGTTTTGTAGAGATTCCCATGCTGTGGAAAATAGAGGAAAAACAAGAAACTAGAGTAAAAAACAGTGTTATGAGATGGCAAGCCCACACAGACACACACAGCAGCAGACATCTTGTGATCTGTACATGGCCATAGCCTCTGTTTTGGTGTAAACAATTGGACTATTCATGCCACAGAGCTATGAGTAGTAGAACTAAAGCACATTTAAATGGAAGTTAAAAAAGAAAGAAAAGCTGAAAGGTAAAAGTCCAATATTACACAAAATTGACTCTTGTGAATTTTTCATCCTGTTGCTGATGAATGTTGCTAACTCATCAAAAATATATCTGGAATTGTGTTTTGTTTCATTCACACACGTTTGAGTAATAATGCATTATAAGTCTTTCTACATCTCCAAAGTTAAAAATGCTCTGTTCCACCTTGCAGTGTCACAGAGTAGTAGTTTTTAAGTTAACAGCTCCATTTTACCTTTTGTTCAGTAAACATTGATGAGGGGAAAAAACATTATAACATAGATCAGAAAATAGCATAATATGGGCCCTTTAAAGCTCGTTTTATAATGTAAATTTGAGACAGCCCATTCGTCACATAATCAGAATGCACTAATGTTATACACTAACTACCTACCTACCTACCTACCTACTTACGTACCTATCTATCTATTTACTGTGCCAAAATCTGAACTTGTCATCAGATTCTCTGTCTACTTTTATGATTTATGACTGTAATTCAAACCTTTCGGGGAATCAGGAACTTAAAGGTCCCATGGCGTGAAATTTTCACTTTCTGAGGTTTTTGAACGTTAATGTGAGCTCCCCTACCCTGTTTAGGCGCCCCCCCCCCCATGGTTAAAAGTTGCGAAATGTCTAAACTGAGCATTTGCGATCCTTTTCTGCGTTACAAAAAATTGGAGCTCAACTGGGCGATTTTGAACAAGGCACCTTATTGACGTTAGATCGAAAAAAGAAATGCAAATGCAGTTCCACCCCCGTCTGTCTGTACTCAGCGTCTCTGTAAATCACGCCCAGAGAGTTTGGACTGCGAATGCACTAGGCAATGCGAAATGCGTTTTTTTATTTGCCTGGAGGCACGTCCGAGTGTTTCTAGGCTCGGAAGTCCTTTATCTGAGCCTCTGGACCTTTGAACAGCAGTGGTTTAATTTTATTTTCTGTGGAAATGTGTTTATTTTTCAATGGAATGCTTCAAATCTCTCCCCCCGTGCAAAAACAAGGAAATGGATCAGCTGAGAGCTCAGAGCGAGAGCGGAGAGTTTGGCCCCACCCTCTACTATAGGCCAGCTCTTTTCTCCTCATTTGCATTCAAGCAACAACGCCCATTATGAAGTGTTCAGAGAGAGAAAAATTACTCTTTCTCATCTTATCTCTGTTTCTCATGCACTGAGTGTTGATTTTGAAGAAGGATTCATTTACAGTATTAGGGAACCATTAAGGAGCCATATAAAAGCATCAAGAAGTACCATGTCATGGGATCTTTAAAGAAGCTCATCCTCATTTGCCCATCATAATCTAATTTTCTCCCCAGGTACCCATAGTCTAAAAAATCACTGAGATAACCAAAGCCCACCTAACTGCTCTTTGTATTCCCGTAAATACATAAAAGTAGATGATGCAAACAGCTTAAAAATGAAATACAGGCAATATGTGCCTCTGAAATTATATGAGATAAAATTACTATAATAATATAATATAATATATAATAATCCACTGTCTGATTATAGTCTGAACAGGGAAACTGGGGATACATACCTACTTGTTTTTTTAAGGGTTCATATTATGCTATTTTCTGATTTTTGTTATAATGTAATTTACTCATCAGAAACATATTCATAAGTTGTGTTTTGTTTCATTGACATATTTAAAACACAAACACTTTGTTCCTTGTGATGTCATGTACGCTCATGTTCTGTGTTTAAAACACATGTTCTGTGTTTTAAACTCCATACACCATCACTAGAATAATTTGGATAATTTCAACCCTGGATTTGCCCATCTCTACTGAACAAAAGGTAAATGGTAGCGGTTAACTACCGATTCATAACACAACAAGATGGAACAGAGCTTTGGAGATGTAGACATACTAATAAAAAAGGGTTATTGGGTAAGATTTTGTTCTATCATGGCTAAAAGTTCACAAGAGTCAAATTTGGACCTTTAAGTTACGCTACATGTTTCCTGAGAAATTCATTTATTTTTGAGAAAGTACAAGAAAAGAGTTCAAAATGTCAACTCAAAGATTAGTGGTAGTAGTATCTATATTCTGCGTATAAGTAAATAAAAACACCCTTATGTTGAAAAAAAGGAGGTCATTGTTACATCCATGGGAGAATTGTATAAGGTGTGGAGCTCAGTTCAGTCATAAGGTAGAATTGGTTTGGTCCTGTTCTAGTCCTAGTCCAAGTTCAGTTTTGATGTGATGTGTGAACAAGTGTGAACGTAACATAGTGTTTGAGAGAGAGTGATGAAGATTTACCTGTGTGGTATATGAGGGACTGCAGAGTGGAGAGGGGCTGTTCCTTATACTCTGGGCTCTCCACTCAGGACTGTAGCCTCCGCAGTAGTCTGTCACATCACTGAACTGCTTCTGCTGCTTCCACCCTGCACACACGGACAGATCACAGTCATAATCAAACATGGAAACTAAGGCAGCACAACACAAATCAAATAACTAGAATAATAACCCAATAATTTGATCTGATAAAAAACAAAAAAACAAAAAACAAAACAAAAACTCAGTGACCTGTATCATCGACTTATTGTACAATACATGGAAGCAGGAACAATAGTTTGAGGCTCAATATTTATTGTGTGAAGATTTGGGGTATTTTTGTTGTAATACACTAAGATCTTAACTGTAAAAGGTTGAATAAATGAGTATAGCTTTGTTCTGCTATTTATCTATGTTGCTCATGCCTTTTAATGATACTGTCTATTTAAAGGTCCCATGGCATGAAATTTTCACTTTCTGAGGTTTTTGAACGTTAATGTGAGCTCCCCTACCCTGTTTAGGCCCCCCCCATGGTTAAAAGTTGCAAAATGTCTAAACTGAGCATTTGCGATCCTTTTCTGCGTTACAAAAAATCGGAGCTCAAACGGGCGATTTTGAACAAGGCACCTTATTGACATCAGATCGAAAAAAGAAATGCAAATGCAGTTCCACCCCCGTCTGTCTGTACTCAGCGTTTCTGTAAATCACGCCCAGAGAGTTTGGACTGCGAATGCGCTAGGCAATGCGAAATGCGTTTTTTTATTTGCCTGGAGGCACGTCAGAGTGTTTCTAGGCTCAGAAGTCCTTTATCTGAGCCTCTGGACCTTTGAACAGCAGTGGTTTAATTTTATTTTCTGTGGAAATGTGTTTATTTTTCAATGGAACGCTTCAAATCTCTCCCCCCGTGCAAAAACACGGAAATGGATCAGCTGAGCGCTCAGAGCCGAGAGCGGAGAGTTTGGCCACGCCCCCACCCTCTACTATAGGCCAGCTCTTTTCTCCTCATTTGCATTCAAGCAACAAGTCCCATTATGGAGTGTTCAGAGAGAGAAAAATTACTCTTTCTCATCTTATCTCTGTTTCTCATGCACTGAGTGTTGATTTTGAAGAAGGATTCATTTACAGTATTAGGGAACCATTAAGGAGCCATATAAAAGCATCAAGAAGTACCATGTCATGGGATCTTTAAAAAAAAGGTTTACTAGGATTATCTTGTTATTGCATCAGTGGTAGAAAGTAGTTCCAATATGATCGTTCATCACAGTATATCTCTATGGCAATATATCATGCTTAAAAATGTGTTATCGTCACAGTCCTACAGTTTACTCACATAATTGTTTACATGACATTTCAATAACCTGATAACTGCAGTAATCAGATAATAATCTGATTGTTTGGTGTACATGTAAACAAAGCTACAGATAGTTATGTCTAGTACATTAAAGTAGCTGATTAGAACCAGGTGGAGGGTGTATTTGTCATGCGGCGGGCCAGACAAAAGCATCTATCACTGGGTTCATCAGAAGAGGCGTATATAGTTCCCATCAGGGTCGGTTTGTGTGACTAAGGTAGACTCCAGTATGAACAGATGGTGGAACATCATGGTGTCTTATCTGGAAAACATCTGCTAGAACAATCGGGGGCTCATTTCAGACGCCCCCTCGAACTGTGAAGCTACTGACAACAAAAGACTGCACCATTCACAAAGACCACCGAAGGTTTAGCTTCAACTATAATGCATCGTTTAGCTTTAAAGGTCTACAAAAGATGAGATTTGAAGTAACTTGGGGGTCCGTCTGCTTGTTTCTATGGAGATCTCATTGCTCTGCTTGGAGTAGTATGATAGTATGACATTAAACACCTCTATGTTATATTTATTCAATTACAGGTGGTTTTATAGCTAAAAAATACCTAGAAAAACAGACATTCAGACTGTGAGCGGTGTTACCTCTCCACAGATCTGACATATAACTTGGCTTGGTTTGATCTTGATGAAGATAGAAAAGTTTCATACCATACTGTGAAACATTCCAGACAAAGCAAAAACATTTCCACGCAGAAAAGCATTTGAAAAGTTACAGAATGCACCTTTAACATATAGTGATTCATTGTTTCCCCCAGATATATGGGTGATATGATAAAAAATGAATCATGTTCCTCGTGTAGATAAATAAAGCAGTCTTTAAATAATATAACGTAATAATAACATTTTACACAAAACAATGTCTAACCATTTCCTGAAGGATGGGTCAAATGCATAGAAATAATTTCCCTACAGGGATGAATAAAGGATATCAAAATAAAAATAAAAAATAATAATAATAACCAACAGAAAGAGTCATCGGCCAATAAATGACAAGCAGACTGACCAAGATTCAATTGACTTACATAGACAGTATGAAATAAGTGTACCTTCATTTGATTACATTTCACTGAATTTCTACCTGAAGATGTTTTAAATTTTTGGCTCTTACCTGACTCTTAATGTCCTAAATGCTCAGTAATCATAGTCTAACAATGTCTCTAGGGGCAAATACAAAATAATTATAGCTTGTACGCAACATTGCGCATACCAAGGATTCCTTGCTTTAGGTAAATATAACAATGCATTGTAATGGGTGTGAATGAGTATCTCTACCTGGAATGCCTGGGTCGAAGTTAAAAGGTCAGTTTAACCTCATGTTTATCCTTCAGAGATTGTGTACTTCAGGAAGTTCACATAATGTGCATCTGGTCGAAATTATTTAAATTAATTCTAAATTACTATTTTTAATGCAAAGTTACATAAAATCTCAATACATATAATGGCAAAAATATTACATTAATTTGGAAAACAATAGTTTCTCAAATGACCCCGAGATACTTGAACTCCTCCACTTGAGGCAAGGACTTTCCAGCCACCCGGAGAGGGCAAACCACCTTTTTCCGGTCGAGAACCATGGCCTCGGATTTGGAAGACCTATGGTCATGAGCTCTGGGTAATGACCGAAAGGACAAGATACAAGCGGCCGAAATGAGTTTCCTCTGCAGAATGGCTGGGCTTTAGAGATAGGGTGTGGAGCTCAGTCACACGGGTGGGGCTCAGAGTAGAGCCGCTGCTTCTCCACATCGAGAGGAGCCAGTTGAGGTGGCTCGGGCATCTGTTCTGGATGCCTCCTGGACGCCTCCCTCGGGAGGTGTTCCAGGCATGTCCCACTGGAAGGAGGCCCCGGGGAAGACCCAGGACACTCTGGAGGGACTTTGTTTCCCAGCTGGCCTGGGAACGCCTTGGGGTCCCCCCGGAGGAGCTGGAGGAAGTGTCTGGGGTGAAGGAGGTCTGGTCATCCCTGCTTAGACTGTTGCCCCCGCGACCCGGCCCCGGATAAGCGGAAGAAAATGGATGGATGGATAGTTTCTCAAATGTTTGTCAATGGAGCGTCTGAGGTTCAGTCCCACCAGAACATAGTGCTGTGTGCTGTTGGGCAGGACACTGTGGTACAGAAGTAGTTTACCAACATCAGTATGAGGAGTGAATCAATACTGGCCTTTGTAGCTCTTTAAAAAGCCTGTGTTTCTTCAATATAAATAAAGAGATCTAGGCATTAATATTGAAGGCCAAATTGAACATACATACACTTTAAAGGACCTATATTGCACATTTACTGGTCTGTTATAATGTTTCTTCATCAAAAACATACCAGAAGCTGTGTTTTGTTTCATTCACACATTTAACACACAAACTCTGCATATTTAGGCTGAGCTCTTCTCTCAAACAGAAAACACTCCACCTTTGTGAATGAAACAAAACACAACTCCAGATATGTTTTTGAGGACCTTGTACCATGACTTAAAGCTCAATTCAATTTTGCGTAATATTGCACCTTTAACAGAGCAATTGCACAACGTTATTATTCGTTATTATCTTTCTGAAACATCAAGACATTTGTTAAACATGTGGTAGCCTAATTCTCACACCCTCTTTACAAGCAAATACGCACACTTAACTGTAACTTTGATATCCCTTTGGCTGACTCTGTTTCTTTACTGTAATCTGAAAATGGTGTTGTAGCCGGGTGAGTAACTGGACCACTGCCCACCAAAACAGTCCAAAAGCACACCACAATCACACGCTAGCATATGTCATTTACTATAAAAGGAGTTGCATACAACATTTAACTGATTCAAGTCTAAACAGTGACGCTGAGGCCACTGTGCACTCTGATTTAACTGGGGGGTGTTTATCATCCTTAAAATCACATGAAAGCCAGGCCTGTCCAACTGAAACTAATCCACTTACACCAGCGGTTCTGCATGGGGAACTTCCACTGTCTGTTATGTGTGTGGACTATCACTTGACACCAGCTGTATGGTCGAAGAGGGTTTTTTTTTTTTACTTCAATCCCCCTGGAAACGATGATGAGAGGGCCGAAGAGGGCATGATGCAAGCCCACGAAGAGAAGTACTCTGTCAAACTTCAAACACATTCCTGATGGCTTACAAACTGCCAAACAAGCGCACAAAAACATGTCACAAACAGCCTCTGTCAGTATCTAACCACACTGGTGAAATATTACGTTGGAAATTATACCTGCGGGAAACATAAAAACCTGCTGACCTGTGTAAACACAACTGCATATGTTTAATTTCCTGCACTACGAAAACCATGGAGTGAATAGACATGAGGGAAGACCACTGTAGAATACCAATGGGGGATACAGGAAGTTAAACCAAATGCCCGAATGATTCATGTAAGAGAAAGGGCTTCACTTTTTATGACTTTAAAGGAAAAGTAACATTTTTTTACAATCTGAGCCTTCTTTCGGCAATAAAACAAGTAGTTTTACTCACCCATAGCAGTTTGGTGTTAATTGGAGCAGTATCGCAGAACTTATGTTGAGCCGTTCTGTTCTTCTATGATCCCGTATCCGTTAGCGTGAGTGCTCGGGGCACTGATTTGCGGTGTCCAAATAACACAAACTTTAGCACTTTTCAAATCACAGAAGATCGCTTTGTCAGGGTAGACTTTTAGTAGATTCCAAAACGGCCTGAAACCCGATATCGCAACAGAAAAGTAAAGTTCAGAGCGGTGTTAGCTTCTTTCGGACTAGCGGTGTTTACAAAACAGCTGAGTTCACGCATGCGCACTGTCCTCTCTGATGACGTCATCAAATGAAACTATAGCTGGATATCGGGTTTCAGGCCATTTTGGAATCCACTAAAAGTCTACCCTGACACAGCGATCTTCTGTGATTTGAAAAGTGCTAAAGTTTGTGTTATTTGGACACCGCAAAGTAATGCCCCGAGCACTCACGCTAACGGATACGGGATCATTAGTAGAACAGAACGGCTCAACATAAGTTCTGCGATACTGCTCCAATTGACACCAAACTGCTATGGGTGAGTAAAACTACTTGTTTTATTGCCGAAAGAAGGCTGAGATTGTAAAAAAAAAACGTTAATTTTCCTTTAATATAAGAAAATCTACAATCAACAAATTCAAACAAGACAGGATAAAATACTGATAATAGCGGCAGGTGTGGTCTCATCGATATTGATTTTACTTTTGATACTGTACCATTATAGATGCTTATGTAAATACTTTAGATACCGGAGTAAAAAAAATGTACAAAAAATGATGATATTTTAAACATAAAACTGATGTATTACCTTTTAGTTAAGGTATACTTTGATTCCAGTAGGGTCATTTGTCAGTTAGAATAGATCCATCCTTCAAAGTAGTAATTATGTAAATGACATGAAGTTTTGTACATGTGTAAATAGTTTGTAATAATCTTTAAAGATCCCATGACATGGTACTTCTTGATGCTTTTATATGGCTCCTTTATGGTTCCCTAATACTGTAAATGAATCCTTCTTCAAAATCAACACTCAGTGTATGAGAAACAGAGATAAGATGAGAAAGAGTATTTTTTCTCCCTCAGAACAGGTCATAATGGGCGTTGTTGCTTGAATGCAAATGAGGAGAAAAGAGCTGGCCAATAGTAGAGGGTGGGGGCGTGGCCAAACTCTCCGCTCCTCCGCTCAGAGCTCTCAGCTGATCCATTTCCGTGTTTTTGCACGGGGGAGAGATTTGAAGCGTTCCATTGAAAAATAAACACATTTCCACAGAAAATAAAATTAAACCACTGTTGTTCAAAGGTCCAGAGGCTCAGATAAAGGACTTCCGAGCCTAGAAACACTCGGACGTGCCTCCAGGCAAATAAAAAAACGCATTTCGCATTGCCTAGCGCATTCACAGTCCAAACTCTCTGGGCGTGATTTACAGAGACGCTGAGTACAGACAGACGGGGCTGGAACTGCGTTTGCATTTCTTTTTTCGATCTGACGTCAATAAGGTGCCTTGTTCAAAATCGCCCGTTTGAGCTCCGATTTTTTGTAACGCAGAAAAGGATCGCAAATGCTCAGTTTAGACATTTCGTAACTTTTAACCATGGGGGGGGGGGCTAAACAGGGTAGGGGAGCTCACATTAACGTTCAAAAACCTCAGAAAGTGAAAATTTCATGCCATGGGACCTTTAAGGGTGAATGATATTCATTCATTCATCTTCTTCCACTTTTCCATTTTCTGGGTTAAAATTTATTATTTTTTTAATATATAAATTAAACTACCTTTGCTTTTTGTTTTCTTATTTTGTCTGCAATTGTGATATTATATCTTAAAGGCAACTGTTGCCTTGTGATATTATATCTTATAGACAATATCCCCCACTTAAAAACTACTACTGCTGTATATATTTGTCCGGATGATTTACTAGGCTGCAGTTGTTTTCATTTCTTGTCAAACCAACAACTCTTTTACCTGGAGTCCTGACTAGCAGGGTCAAAAGTTAAACTCTGTCCACCTCAGAGCGTGTACAAACTCTGGTAAGCATTATTTACAAGCTGTCACCTGGTCATGATTGGCGGCTGGTTCCTCTGTGCCTCACGGGCCACTGCGAGGTTAGCTTTGATGGGACAGCTGTAGGGGAACTGTGTGGTGATGATATAAGCACAACACCTATGACCCTGAGTGCTGGAGGAGAGAAAATACTAATACATGAGGAGGGGGGGTCATCTTAAAAATGTGGCTCCTGCTCCAGGCTCTGTCCCGGTGGAAATGAATGTTCGTAAATCTGTTCTTTTGTGAGCAGAAACAGAGCAGAGAGACAGAAGGTCAGGGAGATGTTCAGGTTCATGTTGGGGATGTCCTTAAACCACAAGAATGTTGTTTGTATTTTCCACAAAGCATGCACTATGAAGGTAGACCAACTAAGAAAAGGATTTGACCCAAGTAAGCCCAGTTTTAAAATATGAGGCTATAACAGCAAGCCAAGCTCATAAAACATTTGCGACTGTGGAACCAGGTTTACATAACTAGCCTATTATTCAAATTAAATTATTATTGAAAACAGTGGGAAAAATATAAAATTTCAATGTATGTTTTCATGGGCATTCTAAATTTTAAATGGATCCAGAAGAACTGACAAAAAGACTGAAATATGACTTGACAAACTAATACAAGAATCACATTTCAGGAGATGTTTGTACAGATCTACACGACAAGCAGCTTTTATGCAGAATAATATTTGTGCAATATTTTGCGGTTTGTGGAGGAAATTATGGCATTATAAATGATATTATATTATTATTAATCTTTGTGATTTGCCAATATCAACCATTCAAATTGTTTTCGGTTTGAGTGTGATTAATCATGCAGCTCTAGTGTTATGTGTAAGACATTTAGATAATTGTAACATTTAAAGAGATTATTTAACCATTAAAAAGTAAATTTCAAGTTCAATATAGCCTTGGGTATCTTTCTTTTATCTTTTTTAGACTAAATGATCAGATGTTTATTAGAAAAAATAGGTAAACATACAAAATGTTCTATAGTTCAGCACATGGTGACTATATACAGAAAAAAAGTTATTGCCATTTGATCCCAAACCTCTACTAACAATCCTCTTTTGTACTTACTTTTCACTATACACTGTAGTGTCTTGTCCCTTTGGCTAATCATTGCACAACCTTCGCTTATGAATGCCTCGTATTTTAAGCCCTCAGTATATTTCCATTTATATTACAGCAGAAGTTTAAATACCTCAAGATCACAGGCCAGAACACTCAGTACTTTGCTCTCAAATTGTTTATCAAACACTTCCACCCTTTCAGCAAATACAATGTACATGGTATTTTTATGTTAGAGGAGATTTCTGCAGTAAAATAGTCTTTTTAACAGCTTAAAAGTCAACATCATCTACTGCTTTGCCTTTAATTAAAAAGCACATTTCATCACAGCTGTTAGCAGCACAGGTGATTCTGTGTTGGTGAGTGCTGGTGTGTTCCGCCACCACTTAGCAGACACTTAATTAAATATGGTTAGCTTTAGCAAAGTTAGCGGCTGGAATCAACAGTGTTTAAATGTACATTTGTTATTACAGGTGTTGCTATTGTGTGCTTGAGATGCGTGAATAATCCCTCAGTCGTCCAGGTAGAATCCATGATAAAAGGATAAAAGGATTCGAAAACATTTCACAGCGAAACATTTTCGACCAAATAAACTTTGTCCAGTTGACAAATTGAATTTCTTCTTTTATTATTGTATGCTTGGTTGAAAAAACAATGTTGTTATGCTGACCACATGAGTAAAGTTACTATACCACAGTGTTAGGGCAAATTAAACATAAAATTAGCAAATGTTTTTTAATAATATGAATGGCGGTGATTTTCCAGGAGACACTCAGGAATGTGCCAATATCCCAAATCTCAAGATACAATATTATCAGGCTATTCATGTCACTGTACGATAGCCTATTTAGTGTAGAATTGTGGAGACTAGACACAATGGATTAGTGGAAAATGCTACTTTTCCCTTTTCAAATGCCCTGACAAGCTTTGCAAGTGCTGCAATTACAGTCAAAAGGATTAAGATTTACAAAGGGTTTAATAACAGTCATTTCTTCATGTTGACTGCACTGAAACAGAGCAAAGGATCATGGTCTATCTTTGTAGTTCCCTCTGATTTTTAGCCTTGACTGCAACAAAACAATACCTTTAAGCAAAAGAGCTTGTGATTTGATATAGCCCATGTTATTATTGTTTAACTTTTGAATTCAATTTCACTAAACATTGTTACAGTTACATCCCTACCCACACAGGCTGGTAAACTTTTTTTTGTTCCCACAGCCGCACAGACATACTTTGATGGATGTATTTTCATAAGGTTGGGTGAAGTGTATTGCCCAAGGACACAACAACAGAAAACACTGGTCTGAGATGGGATCAAACTCCCACCTGAGCCACTGGTAATAAGGTCTTAAGATATTATTATGGTTTGTGAAAGGATAATAAACAGCTAGATAAGCAAACATTTACATTTGTAGTTGTGAATGCCCTTACCAGTCAGATGCGTGAGTCCTTTGTGGCTGAGGCCGTTGCTGTGAAGTGAAGCTGACCGGGACAGGGGGGAGTACTTTGTCGGTACAGGAACAAAAGTGGGGTCCAAATCCAAGATGAGCTGGTTCAGCTGTTCTATGGATTCGTCAATATCTGTGGCTAAAGATGCTAGCTCCTCGTCTTGGCACGGTGACTGTGTGTTGTCTACCCCATCCTCCTGTAAGCCCCTCTGCACTGCCTCTCTGCTGCTGGACCCTCTAACAGGTGCATCAGGAGCTAAGAAAGAAGAAGCTTTGTCATCTCTTTCCTCAGTAACATTGTGATCTCCATCTTTGTCCCTTGTAACGACAGTGCTAACTACTTTCTGTTGCTCCTGGATCCAGGATTGGGTTGAGTCCTTTTCACTTTGGACTGGCTGCTCCTCAGAAGACAGCGAGCACATGCTACTAGAGCTAGGTCTTTCCAAAGCAGATCGCAGTTCCTCTTCGTCATCCAAAATATCCGTTTCCCGCTCCGTGGACGAAGTTTCCCCATTTTCAGTCTGTCCTAAACCAGACTCCTCACCAGCGATCTCTCCCTCACCCCCACTCGACAAAGTCAGTTCAGTCATGGCCCGCAAAGAAGATTGGGCCAGCTCCAACTCCGGAAAACAAGATCCAAGCTTTCCAAGTTTATATGGTCTACAATGGGAAGTCCTGCTAGGGCCCTGGGAGGCCACTGACAGGCCCGAGTCACTGCTGCCGGATGGGAAACGCTCACTGCAGCCGGGAGGACTGGACGACAGAGTGAACAGAGGGACTTCTTTAGAGCTGGGCTTCCTCACTTTTGCATAGATCCCGTCATTTGCTGAGGAACCTGCAAAAGGAGAATGAAGATATTTATTAGTCATAGGTCTATGCCAATTTTCTGACATTAAAAGATGCAATACAGAAGTAGCCAGTCTGGGTGCCAATGTTTGGGTAACCTATACTTCTCACTTGTCCACATTTGAGCCTTCCTGGCCCTGTTAAAGATGCACTATATAACTTTTCTGGTGGAAAATCGGCTCGTATTCATGAAGATGTTATGGCTTACTTGTTCTACAAAGTATAACATTAAACTTTTATATCTTACAACTGGTGTTTTTATTGCCTTGAAAATATGTGTTCTTGCTGTGAGACAAATCAGACCTATATATTGCCATGGTGTTCTCACCTGCTAATGTTCTCGGAGATATTCAGATAAGTGTAATGCCATATTGTGGGACATTCAAAGTAATAACCTCTCTATGGAGACAAACAAGTTACAGGCTATTCACTAGCCAAGTTACATACAGACCTTTAAAAACACTACTCAAATATTATCATGAAATCTTCACCATAGATATATCACATTCACAGTAAATGTAACGACTGAGAATACCATAAATGGGATAATAAGTGGAAAATCACAAATCTTGATAAAATCTTTCAGTAGGAAGAATTCATACCTGTGGGTTACAAAACACCTTAACTCACAGAGAACAATAATAATATCTCAAGGCATCAGTTACTCGCTATCAGATGGTGGTAGGAACATTGATGAGGTTACAAACAAGTTAAACGTCAATATGTCTACCTGAGTCCAAATTCATTTTTAAGATATTTGCTTTCAAATAAAACAAACAACTTTCTTGCAGAGTTTCAGCACATTTCTGTAAGTACATTTCTGTTGTCATAATCTCGCCTCTACCTGCATCTCATGAGTTGTGATGACAAAAATGCACGTAAGCAGCCTGCAGGAGCAGAGCGATTACTTCAGACACACTTCTGGTTTGATAACACAGGGGCTCTTTGTGCGGTGCTGGTGGATGCATGTATATAGTGTGTATGTGTGTGTCATGTAAAGGATATGTCACTCACTGAGGTCAGCTGATCACGCACAGTTTTGTTCCACTCTGACTGCACTACCAATGTGACACTATAAAAACACCCCTACACTAATCTTACAATGAAAGTTGCTTTTTAAAGGTGCACAGTGCTACTTTTTTTGATGGAGGGTCTGCCATCAACCCGTCTCCATGGAGATGTTAATGCATTCCACAGTATGGTATTAAACAAATAGATCTTGTATTTTTATTTCTCACAACTACAGTAAAAACATGCATTATTATAGTGAATGGGCCCAATTCTCCACAGATCTGACCTGTAACTTGGTATTGTCATGTTACTTGTGTCCATGGTGATAGTTATCTAAATTAAAAATTAAACTAAATGCCATTTCCAGGAATATTCCAGTGAAAAACATTAACATCTACATGGAGCCAAGCAGGCAGCAGACCCTCTACCAGAAAAGTTACACAATGCTCACTTACGAATAGTCATATTTACTACAACAATACGTACAGTGCATACCAGAGCAGTGTGTACTAGCCCCTTAGGTCCAAAGAGGCAATAAAATTCAAATACCAGACACGCATGGTAAAAACTTCACAGCTGGACACACACTAAAGCATTGAGAAGTACATTTGTAAACATTGCTAGCTTGGGAAACAATATAATCCCAGCTATACGAATCTTTACCATAACTCAACTTTCACTGCTGCAAACTAGAAACAGGATGCTGGCTTAGAAGTCCAACAGGAGTGAAAAAAGAGGAAGGTACAACAGATGACCAGCAGAAAGGAAGCAAGGAAAAGGAGAGATAAGGATACTAAACAACCCAAAAGTTGTTCTGACCAGTTTTTGATGAATCCGCTTCTGTGATCTAGTAATCTGATGCTGCGTTGTTCGTGCTGAATACAGGCAAAGAACATTCCTTCTCTTAAGGTGCTAACAGCCCCCCCAGTGTCTCTCCCCCTGCGTACCCTTACACACTCACATAGCACTGTTTTGCCTCTCTGTCATAGCTCCGACTGTGTGCAATCTCCGCCTCCAAAATCACTTTTCAAACAGGTCTCCTCCTCTGCCTTCCCCTCTTTAGCTCCCCCTCCCTTCACTTGCATCCTGTCCCACTACACAGGTAACACAGTGGAGCAAGCACGGAGGACTTCTGTGCCTGGAGGGAATAAGGAAAGAGAAGGAATTTGGATTTTGAAAGACAGCAGTAGATCATTCACCAGCCAGCAGGCATGAGGGGCAGGTGAGGAAGAGCTGTCGGACTTTCACAGGAAAACACAAAGCACAAGAGGACCTTGAGCTGGCCAATTATGGAGCACGGAATGTAAACACGGAGGCGGGTTTGTGTGCGTGAAAAGGGGGATGGGCACGCAACCTGCAACTTGAACCTGGAGCGAGCTTGGACGGAGATAAAGGGAAGAAGAAGGAACAGGAGGTGAAATGATAGGCAGAACTGTACATGTGGGAGACTGGGCATATGCTAAAAAAAAAATATATATATATATATCTACAAATTGGGTTAAAATTAAATGTTTTAAATTGGAAATATGTCTTGTTTTGAGAGATTTTTATTTTAGCTGGTTTGAAATGTGGAATAATTGGGACTGATTTCAATATAAACATTTTTAATTTCACAGATAAAAATGATATAAATACTGTATCAGGGAAGATTTATTACAGTTAATAATTCAAGTAGACAGGTAAAAACTTGACAGCTCAATAATTTCGCTTTGAAATAAAAATAAAAGTATATATTAGACCAAATACTTTAAAATCTACTGCATGAATCTAGTCAAAACTACAAAAAATCCAAGTCATTTTATCTCATGCAGGTTCAAAACAACATTCTTGGTAACAGAGCTAGTATGTTCATTTCAAGTGCATGCATGAGTGCCTGTGGTTAGCATAATGGTGGCGTATATGTGCATCTATGTGTGTTTACATGGCACGTTTGAGGCATGTCTCTTCCCAAAGGTCGGTCTATCCAAATTAGATGGCTGGACAGTGCAGATTTAGGAATGGCATAAAACAGCTGGAGCGCTCCCCTAAAAACCTCTGCTCAGTGTTATTGTGTGAGCTGTCTACATGTGTGTCTTTTTTGTTTATACCAAGTGAAGCGAGACGCCTGGAAAAAAACAGTCAGCCGCCTCCCAAATATATAGGTCTGGCTTCTGTCTAGAAACCTGACTGTCATTCAGCCACTCCTGAAAAAGGCATCTTAAACCACAACCGTTGTAAAGAGACTAAACCTGTGACCACAACACTGACCACTATTCAGACTGGATATGAAATCAAATTAAATCACACCAAATAAAGACAAGTGTAAACATTAAACATTTTCAGAAAAACTCATACTGACAAGACAAAAGTGAGAATCTCGATATATTCAGACAATTTTATGTCAACCCAACAGAAGTTTGCAAAATCATGTAAGTATCAAGACTGCAGTAAAATTATCCACACAAGTGCAGAAAATCACTTGATACCCTTTTCCAGATATGTTGTTTTATTATCTTTGCTGTATTTTACCATATATGGAACTAGACATAGGCACTACGACTTCGGAAATGCATTTTACTGATGTACAGTATTAACACTTCATAAAGTCCCCATTGCACAAACAGCTGCATCTGCAAAAAAAAAAATTTTTTTGATAAAAGCAATCCAGCTCTTTATGGCTCTAGTAGTTTAGTGAGAAAAATGCCTCTTTATCAGTGCGTGCTCTCTCTCTCTCCTCAGACATGGATTTACAGACAACAGCTGCATGCTGCTGCTGGACTCAATGATACAGACAGTGTAAAAAAAAATGACTGTTGAGGAATAAATCCAAATGCTCAGTGAAGCTGGAATGACTCTTGTGTGAGAATTTAAACAACAGCATAATATCATTAGCTTTACACTTTCTTCTCCAACAAATCAACCCCTAAAAAAACAAAGTCAAGTCTTGCCGTGGTGGATAATATGCAATACAGTTTTGATTAGTGATGGGACTTTTTTTTATGGAATCCTAATCCAAATCCAAATCTTTTGGATCCATTCATATCACAGAGTAATTCAAAGATTGGCTCTTTTAATATTTAACTGACAATATTTAAATGACAGAAGCCAATGTGGGAACTTATTTTAACAACAAATTAATCACAGATAGAAAAGACCAATGTTATGAAATGGTTCAAAGTGATAGTGGGTGTGTGTTTACTCATTGAAATTATGCATAATCCAAATAACATTTTGTACTACAATATGAATAAATTAAAAATGGTTATTATGATGCCAAATATTTTGTTTTGTGTGTGTTTCCCTCATGTTGCCTGCTCTGCCTCTGTGCTGATTATTGTGTTGGTTCAGCGTTACTCATTAAAAATACATACAAATTTGAAAGATTTTGTTCTTTTAAAAAATGAGATCCGATTCCAACCTTTCACATTAAGGAACCGTTCAAAAGAGCCAACTCGTTCACAAACGTCACATCACTAGTTTGGATATTCATATAGACTTCCAGTGATGGCCGTTCAAATATAGTTGGGTTGATAATTGTATATTTCTTAAAAGCTGCAAATCCAACTGTGCACAGTGTATAAGCATACTACATCATCAACACTGTTTTTTTAGATGTTAGCCCTATATGTATGTTAAAGGTCCTATATTAGGTCCTATATTACTATACTACTCTTGTGAGCTTTAAAGGTAAAGGTATTAATGTGAGCTCCCCTACCCTGTTTAGCCCCCCCCCCCCCATGGTTAAAAGTTGCGAAATGTCTAAACTGAGCATTTGCGATCCTTTTCTGCGTTACAAAAAATCTGAGCTCAAATGGGCGATTTTGAACAAGGCACCTTATTGACGTCAGATCGAAAAAAGAAATGCAAATGCAGTTCCACCCCCGTCTGTCTGTACTCAGCGTCTCTGTAAATCACGCCCAGAGAGTTTGGACTGCGAATGCGCTAGGCAATGCGAAATGCATTTTTTTATTTGCCTGGAGGCACGTCCGAGTGTTTCTAGGCTCGGAAGTCCTTTATCTGAGCCTCTGGACCTTTGAACAGCAGTGGTTTAATTTTATTTTATGTGGAAATGTGTTTATTTTCCAATGGAACGCTTCAAATCTCTCCCCCCGTGCAAAAACAAGGAAATGGATCAGCTGAGGGCTCAGAGCGAGAGGGAAAGTTTGGCCACGCCCCCCACCCTCTACTATTGGCCAGCTCTTTTCTCCTCATTTGCATTCAGATATTTATGAGAGATATTTATGACTCTTTCTCATCTTATCTCTGTTTCTCATGCACTGAGTGTTGATTTTGAAGAAGGATTCATTTACAGTATTAGGGAACCATTAAGGAGCCATATAAAAGCATCAAGAAGTACCATGTCATGGGATCTTTAAGCCATGTTATAATGTTACCTCATCAAAAACATACCTGGAATTGTGTTTTGTTTCATTCATAAATGAATGAGCAACCTGTTAATATTAGTCTGTCTACATCTCCAAAACTTAAAATGCCCTGTTCCACCTTGTGATGTCATTCAGTAGTACTGTAGTTTTCAAATTAACAGCTACTTTTTACCTTTTGTTCAGTAGGCAATCCCCAGACTGAAACCAACCATTCTAATGAAGGTGTATGCTTTTTAAAAACAAGAGCACTTCCTGCATTTTTACTTTGATAAAATAACTCAGCCTAAATATGTGTGAATGAAACAAAACACAACTCCAGGTATGGGCCCTTAAAGAATAAGCGTGATTGCCAACCTCTAACTTGAGCAAGTAAAATATCTAAGAATCATTAACTTGACATTATAACTATAAAATTCTCACAGTCACAAGCCTGAAAGGTCACCTGGCATCTAACAGAGCCGTTTATTTATGTCCCATTGTGTCCAGTGTTTTCACATCTCTGCCTTTCCTGTTCAATCTGGGCTGATAACAGTGGGAATAGAGCCTCAAACACAACAGAAAGTAAAAGAACTGCTCAGATATAAATTGCATTTTACCTGTTCCCAAACTGGAGACGTCTTGGTATGAATCTCGTCTCACTACAGGATCCAGAGTGTCATAGTCCACTGTCACTGAGCGTCCATTGTGCCACAGCTCTCTGCCTGATAAATAAACAACATAGCATACAATTATATTTTTATATTAAATACATTTATTTATTTCAGTGTTTCCCAATAGTAAAGGAGACGATGGCTCCCTTATAGCCCTCATAGTCTAAAAATAATCTGAACAAAAAACTGGTAAAACTTATACTTTATGACTGTACTGTTGTCTTAAATATAAAGAAGGACAACAGATATAGAAGGATACAGATATTTTATCTATATTTAGTCATGTTTTAATCAGCAAATCCAAAAAGTCACATTATTCTCCATATACAGTACTGTACTGAATGTCAGTGTAGTCACAGTATGAATTTGTGTAAAACACTATATTTGTAAAGGGACACAGTACATTAATCTTCAAACAATGTAGTTAGCTGATTTGAACTAATTTCCATTGGTACATTATATTATAAGTTATATGTTTTGTATAGTAATTTGCTAATGTGGTCTTATAACTTCCTAACTTTTTATATCTTGATTGGAAACTAACTGTATATTTATTGCACTGCTCATTTGTAGAAAGTTGTATTCGTGAACATTGTGCCTGATCAAATATTTCTGATTCTCACTGCTGTTGGTTGAAAATGTGATATAGCAGAAGTAAATCATTAATTACCTTAGATATTTTGCAGTGGAGAAAAAAGTCTTGTGGTTACAGGAAGCTTGTGTCTTTGCCATGTGCAGTACAGGCGTATGTGTGTTTCCCTGTCTACAGTGTCTACAATCTGGATTCCTGTCAGATAAGTTTGTGTGATAATGTCTCAAATGACTTCCTGTTTGGGAGCTGGGCAACAGGAGCAGAGCAGCTGGATTTTGGGACCATCTGAACTTTGCAACACTGCCCCCTTCTGGTTTACAAAAGTACTTTACACCAAACAATATGTAGGTTTGATATATTTGTTTTTAAATCTTTTTAATTTTGTAGTAAAACCAAGAGATCCCACAAGAATCGCTACTTGATTTTTAAAGGGCCTATATTCAACTATTACTGATATACTATATTAATATAATTTCCTCATCACAAACATACCTGGAGTTGTGATAAAAGGAGAAATTCAATTTGTCAACTGGACAAAGTTTGTTTGGTCGAAAACGCGTGAAAAGTCCCTCAGTCGTCCAGGTAGAATCCATGATAAAAGGAGAAGTTCAATTTGTCAACTGGACAAAGTTTGTTTGGTTGAAAACGTTTCGCCGCTCATCCGAGAGGCTTCGTCAGCTCTGGTTCTGATGCTGGTTAGACCCTGTTTATATCTAGCTGCAGGGAGGAGCTCTCTACACTGAAAAAGCTCTGAAACTATCCCAGCTACTCTGTCTCTTTTGTTTTACGAATTCCTCTGGCGTCTAGTATTAGCATATCTATAAGCCCTAGGAGGCGCTCACTACACTGAAATAGCTCTGAAACTATCAACTAATCTGTCTCTTTGTATTTCAAATTTCTCTGGCGTCCATTTTCGTCTCCCTATTCACTAGACGCCAGAGGAATTCGTAAAACAAAAGAGACAGAGTAGCTGGGATAGTTTCAGAGCTTTTTCAGTGTAGGTAGCTCCTCCCTGCAGCTAGATATAAACAGGGTCTAACCAGCATCAGAACCAGAGCTGACGAAGCCTCTCGGATGAGCGGCGAAACGTTTTCAACCAAACAAACTTTGTCCATTTGACAAATTGAATTTCTCCTTTTATCATGGCTTCTACCTGTACGACTGAGGGACTCTTCACCCTACCTGGAGTTGTGTTTGTTTCATTCACACCTGTTTCAAACACAAACCCTGCATATTCAGGCTGAAATCTTCTTTCAAACTGAAAAACTCTATGATGTATTATGGTAATACAGGAAGTGCTCCACTCTGGATTATTATTATTTGGATAATTTGCAGCCCTGGAATTGCCAATTTCTCCAAAACAATAAGTAATAGGTAGCTGTTAACTTGATAACTACAACTCAAATCACAAAGTGGAACAGATCATTCTGAGCTTTGGAGATATATACAGACTAATAATTAATATGTGTGAATGAAACAAAACACAACTCCAGGTATTTTTTTGATGAGATAACATTATAACATGGCTTAAAGGGACAGTGTGTAAGATTTTTACCCGTTAATTACTGAAATTGAAGATACCCATTCAAAAATACATTGTTTTCCAAGCCTTTTCACTTCCATCATGAAATCAAAGTATTCTTTTGAACTTAGATATAGTCACATAAAAGGGGGATCTTCCCCATGCAGAGGCAGCCATTTTGAATACGAGAGCCGCAGAAGGACATTTGGGCTCCGCCTTCGCCTTCGGCAAGGCTCGTGGTTTTGGGTAAACAGCACAAGCATGCTGCCGGATCAGACGTCGTAATGGATCTAACACGTGTTTTGGACTAAATTGTTTTACTGGATTTTATTCGCTGGATCCTTATGGACAAATTGAGAGCAAGTTTATGGTGAAATACAGAGTTTGACCTGTGCAAAGCATTCTAAGGTAAGCTAACCTCGTTTTGTGCTTTTCCGTATAAAAGCCCCATGTGCTCGGGGAGTGATTGTTGTGCAGGGAAATGAATTGCATAGTCAAAAAGAGGAGACTGTAAGGTTTCATTTGATGTGTAGAGTGTCATGGTACATGATCGGGAATGTGTGTTTTCATGAGAAAAAAAAAAAAAAAACGGGACCGCATTTTATTTATACAGTAGCGGCGCGGCTCGTGGGCGCGCCCGGGTGACCCTCGAGGTCTGCCGTAGCTAAAACAGAAAGTGCAATAGCACCATCCACCTATGCACCACGAATCCTACACACTGGGGCTTTAAAGCTTATGAGAATCAATTTTGTATAATATAGGACCTTTAATGGAATTTGATAAAGATTACCCACTGTGATTCCTAAGACAGCCATTTAAACTGAATTGAGTTAAACACAAATTATAAATATATAACTGAAATTAAGTTCAAATGGATTGGAGAAAGCTGGAAAATATTCTCACATATTTTGAATTGTAGTAATTGAATCCACAATGCCTGGTTTACGGCCCAACAGCTGAAACACATAGCATCTTTTTTTTCCTCTCTCTGTCCTGTTTTTATCTTATTCCAGAAATCTGATTGCTGGATGTCAACTATGCAAAATAATCGGTTAAATATGTCTTGTGTATCTGGACCTACCTGCTATCTTCTCGGGGCTATCTGAAAAGAACAACTCCACTTTTCCATTTTCTGGGAAACGGGAATCTGGAATGAAACCCCAAAAGCAGACAGTTACGTGCGCATAGTGCCGTTTTTATGTGTACCTCACACCTGGACTGCAGAACACCGATAAGATGCCAAGGTTAGTCCAGGTATTTGCACAGGAGGAACAGACAAGATTTATACTGTTCTATCTGTTACATGTAGATAATTCAACACAGTAAAGTTGGCAGTTTGTAAAAGGAGACAGCAACAGCAGGTCATAAATACCTTCACTGGCACAGTCCAAGTCTGCTTTAAAGAAGGTGAGAGAGTGTCCATGCACCAGGCCTGTGTGGAACTGCACCCGAAACACAACCTGACGACTTGATGACCGCCAGTTTTTGTCATAGCAAACAACCTTTGAAGATATAATAAACAAAGTATTAATTAACTAGTAAAAAAAAATAAGTCTACTCAGTAAATCTGATAAATCAACGTCTCTACCTTCATAATAATAATAATAATAGTGTTACATAGTCTGCATTCTTGGATTATCCTGATGACAATATTCAGATAATATTTTAACAATTCATCAGAAATGTTATAGCATGTATGGGTGTGTTTATGGCTAAAAGTAACATATTGTTTACCTGGCCAGCCAAATGATATCTCTCTGTATTTGCTATACAGCGAGATACCATTTGGACACCCTCGCTCCACCCTCGCTCCCCCGGTTAACAACGGACTCCGCGATTCTGATTCGTTCAAAGATGGTGACGTCAGTGCACCCGCCTTTGCCCGCAACGTCACTCTTAGGCAGCGGAAGTTCCTCCTCAGTTTTGAATTAAGATGGTGCATCGGAGAACTGAACGTCCCTTCCATTCAGCTGTAAAATTGGTCTTAAATGACCTAAAACACATCGATTCCTTAAAACCACAGCAGCTGACAGCTCCAGAGGCCTTTCTTTTCTTTTCTTTCTTTTCTTTTGTTTGATTGGTTCACGTCGCTGTCCGTTAACTGTTCTCTGATTGGTTCACTTAGCTGTCTGTCTACGCCCAACGGCAGCGCATTCTGGACCAAGCATTACCAGACTCGCCGCTGGTACAGCGATGAGTCATGGATTCTTCCAGGCAAACATATTGTGGCTTTAAATGTTCAAACTGCACTAACTCCAAATGTGAAATATGATTTGAAATAATTACCATCCAAAGGTATGCATTTTGTAATTGATTAGTAAGCACAACAGCTCTTACCATAATGTCTCCTTTGAGCAGCTGAGCAGGCTGGAGCACAAAGTAAAGCCGGTCAGTCTGGGCCACATTGACGTGACTGAAATATAGAAAGAGAGTCCACCTGATGATTTTATAACACTTGTACAACACTGAAGCCCTCTTCTCATAATGACTTACTACACAGCAGATGTGCACACCACCTGCAGACTCTGGTAAACACGCAGAAAAAGACTACATCCTAAAACAAACAGACAAAAGACAAAAGGCACATACTCTAGAATAAGAAAAAATTTGTATTTCTTCAAAATCTTCCACGGTTTGCCTTTTGAGTGTATTATAAATCCCACAGCTTTACAGCTAACTTTATAATATTCATTTAATAGCAAAAAATGCCATCTACCCCATGAAGATGTTATTGCTTTGCCTATAATTTTCCACAGTGTACAGTATGCATTACAATTGTCTGTCTTCATGAAAACAAGCTGGTGCTACTACCAGGTCAGATCTGGCTATCTCGTTCACAGTAAGAATGCATGTTTTTTTAAAATATTGTGTAACTGAATAACTACAGGCAAACATTCCCCTACTAGAAAAGCAACCTTCTTTTTTCACACGTAATACAAAACAAAATATAAGAAATGCATGAAGATGATTAAGCTTTAGCATATACTGTTAGCTTAGCACTCACCTCCATCTGGCCTTATTTTGGGCAGGCTGTGCAGGACCACACAGAGGAGGAAGGATGGATTGGGGCACATCCTTAACCCCCCCTTGAGCATGCTCCCCAGCATCCACACATACCTGAGGGACACACACTATATCTGAAGAGTGTCAGCTGAGGAAGCTCAAGTCATTACAGTCAGCTGACCAAGGCTGAGGTCACCCAGGGGCCATTAGTCATCGCAGACTGATCTATGTGAGCCTGGGGGATGACCTTTGACCTTCTCTAATCAGACATACCTTTTCTGAGAGGGGGTCATCAGAGGAGCCAGTTTGTCGTGAAAGAATCTTCTCATGGCAAAGTGGTCCAAAGAAAGGTCTGCACTGAGAGAGAGAGGTGGGTACTCATTTGTAATAAGTTGAAAAAATGGACAGCTGATACAATAAAATATGAGGCCCTGCATGGTTTGACTGCAGTGGATCACAAATGTGACTAGAACTCATATGGCTCACCAGGTCAGGATTGCACTATGGCTTTGGAGTTTAATATAATACATTCTAACAGACCATAAAAGCAGAAATTGCCACATCTGTTTTAGGAATTAGACCAATGAAATCACCATATTAAACTTCTGTTTTCCTGTAATTACCATGAACAACTATTTCAACATAGGCAGTCAAATCAGATGCTAAACTTGATGGTATTGTTTATTCCTGCATACCAGGGTGCAGTCAAATTAGATTATCTTTTTTTTTCTTATATAGGCCATGTTCAGAATACAATGTTATGTAACACAAACACAATGTTATGTAACACAATTCTTGATAGCTTGTTGGTTTAGTCTGAATCACCACTGCTCTATGACACTGGATGAACTTTTCTTGTAAAATGGCTTGACTCCAGGAAGAGTGGCTGCAACTAAACTGAAAGTAAATACATTTACAGGTGGCTGACAGCAGGATCTCTGGCTGAAAATCAAACAACAGTTCTAGTTCAAAGTCTCCTCGATCACTTGTCCTGCCCTTCCCCTGAAATGGCCTCCTCTAATGTCCAACTGCAAATGTCTGTCCGCTGACTTGGGTTTAGCAAAACAAAATGCTCCTGACACCAGTGAATCTAATCACCCAAACCTTAATACATTTAGAAGGATTGCATTCAAATGTGATAAGGTGTCTATAAGGTCCCATGTCTATTATTATTATATCGATTTTTTTTATTATTATAATTTTTTCCAAACTCTTGCAGCCCAAATAGAGACATTTATAGACATGCCTTTTCATGGGTGACAAACCATTGACCATATTTCATTCTGAATTTCAAAGTAATATTTAATATGTATGTAATAAAGTAATGATAAAAGGAGAAGTTCAATTTGTCAACTGGACAAAGTTTGTTTGGTTGAAGATGTTTCGTCGCTCATCCGAGAGACTTCTTCAGTTCTGGTTCTAGTGCTGGTTAGTCCCTGTTTATATCTAGCTGCAGGGAGGAGCTCACTACCCTGGAATCCAGAGGTGGGACAAAGTCATTGCTGGGCAAGTCCCAAGTAAGTCTAAGTCTTTTGCACTCCAGTCCAAGTGAAGTCCCGAGTCAAGAGTATCCAAGTGCCGAGTCAAGTCCGAAGTCAAAGCTCACAAGTCTCAAGTCGAGTCCAAAGTCATAGCATTTTAGTTTCGAGTCATTTCGAGTCCCCTTTACAAAGAAATAAAATTTCTACAAATCATATAATGTCTGCAAGATCTGTATTCATTTTACCTTTTTACATTGGATGTTGTGCAAGCCGCGCGCACATGCTCTTTGCATACATTTTCGCAGATTCACAAGTACAACGAGTGCGGTCCTTATCAACATACTTTTAGAGTTTTTTTTTCATTGGACGTAGCAAGTCATCACAAGTCAAAAGGCCTAAGTCCAAGTGAAGTCACGAGTTATTGATATTGAAGTCGAGTTGCAAGTGTTTGTACATTTTGTCGAGTCGAGTCTAAAGTTATCAAATTCGTGACTTGAGTCTGACTCGAGTCGAAGTCACATAACTCGAGTCCACACCTCTGCTGGAATCATTCTGAAACTATCTCAACTAATTTGTATCTTTTGTTTCCCTGGCGTCTCGTTTAGCATCTCTATTTAGCCCTATGAGGAGCTCACTGCTCTGAAATAGCTCTGAAACTATCCCCTCATTTGTTCCTTTTGTTATTCGAATATTTAGCATCTCTATTCAGACTACAGACCGTCTCCACCCTTCTGTCCCTGACTCGTCTGCCCTAATGTTTTTTTTCCGTCTGTTATGACTTGGTTTAAGAATCGAATTATAAATGGGAGACAAGTTATGTCTAACTCCCCCATTTCTGTTTAACGACGGATTCTCTTTTTTGACAAAAATTGCCTCTTTCACTCCCCTCCCAAACCAGTTCTTTTCCCTGGCTAAGATCTGAACTTCACTGTCCTCGAACGAATGGCCCGTGGCTTCTAGGTGAAGATGTACGGCAGATGATGGTCCACTTTGGCTCCAGTTGGCTCCAGTTGACAAATTGAACTTCTCCTTTTATCATGGATTCTACCTGGACGACTGAGGGACTTTTCACGCGTAATAAAGTAATATTTAATTTTGTGGTATTACCTGGAAGACAAGTTGCTGAAGTGGATGTAGGAAGCCAGCAAGACTCCAATCAAGCCTTTCCCTCCCTGAATGGAAAGAATTAATACAGTGAATCAAATAAGTACTCCATATTGTACTCAACTGTACAACATTATCATCATTATGTAATAGATGAACTAATGTCATGTCGAAGTCACCATTTTTATTTTTGCCCTGTTTCTACTAATCTCACCACCTTTTGTATATAGCCTTAATTATATTTGATCAATTTTATTATTTTTAGTCTATTCTACTGGTACATATGGAGCTAGTGTAAATTCAACCTGGAAGACCTAATAATTTCGCTCTTATCTACCTCATCGCTTCTACAGAGTTTACCTGTTCCTCAGCCTTCATCACTCACTCCCTTACTCTTCCTCTTCCTCACGTCGTCTCCTCCTTGTTCAATCATCGCCCAGCCTGCCCAGTTCAGTTTGTGTGGCGCCCCACCTCAGCATCCCCTTGGCTTCTCATCCTCTCATTGTCCGTCTCCTTCACTCTCATCATCTCATCATCCCTTTCACTCTCCTCATCCTCTCATCATCTCCTTAACTCTCCTCGGCGTCACTTCTACCACCTCCAGTGTCCAGGCCTCAGGGAGAAGAGACCTCCTTAACATCATATAATTGGCCACTCCCTTCATCACAATGTCTCCTACATATCTCTGTATTTGTACATTATTTGATAATACATAAGTTCAAGTCAAACAGTATAACAGTATAACTTGCTTTTACCTGACAGTGAAGCACCAGGACATGTTTGTGATGGCTGTGCAGCCAGTTCTCCATGGCAGTGCACACGTTGATGATCTGGTCGAGATTTGGAGCCAGTTGGTCTGTCCAGCCTGTGTCCACAACCTGGTGTAATAAAATACAAACTCATTCACCACTGATTTCCCTGCCCAGCGTTACAATGTGTTACAAATGTTACCTTTTGGGGCAATCTGCTGAAAAGTTCATTCTTGTTTGAGAGATTAATAAACTGAAAAAATAAGAGAGTGAGTATTTTTGATGCATGATGATGCAAGTCATGTGCAAAGTAGCTTGTAAGGTTTATTATTATTTTATTATTTTTTTTGTTTTTTGTTTTAAGGGCCTATAATACACTGTCTGATCTATACGTTATAATGTTTCCTCATAAAAACATACCTGGAGTTGTTTTTTAATTCATTCACACATGTTTAACACACAAACACTGCATACTTAGGCTGAGTTCTTCTCTCAGACAGAAAGCACTCCACCTTGTGATGTCAGTAGAGGAAGTGCTTCACTGTGTTTTTAAAGTTCAAAGTTCAAAGTCAGCTTTATTGTCAAAAACTATATGTACAGGTTGCAAATATGTAAAACACACAATGTGTAGTGTAATATGTCATTGTAATGTGTCATTTAAGCAGCAGTGTCAGTGTCATTTAAGCAGCAGTGTCAGTGTCATTTAAGCAGCAGTGTCATTGGGGGAGGGCAGGGCAGGGAGAGAGTTCAGCATCCTGATAGCCTGGTGGATGAAGCTGTCTTTCAGTCTGCTGGTCTTTGCCCTGAGGCTCCTCAGTCTCCTTCCTGATGGCAGCAGACTGAAGAGGCAGTTGGATGGGTGGGTGGGATCACCGAGGGCTTTGCGGGTGAGGTGGGTGCAGTAGATGTCCTGCAGGGAGGGGAGAGAGACACCCACGATTCTCTCAGCTGCTCTCACTACTCGATGTAGCTTTTTCTGGCAGGACACGGTGCAGGTGCCATACCACACAGTGATGCAGCTGGTGAGGATGCTCTCTGTGGTGCCTCTGTAGGTGTGCATGATGGGAGCTGGGGTTCTGGCTCTCTTCACATTGAGGAAGAAGAGTCACTGTTGGGCTTTTCTGGCCAGTGATGCAGTGTTCTTTGACCAGGAGAGGTCCTCAGAGATATGCACACCCAGGAACTTTGTGCTGCTTACTCTCTCCACAGCAGCCTAGTTCATGGTGAGGGGGGCGTGCTGTGTGTGTGCTCTCCTGAAGTCTATAACAATCTCCTTTGTCTTCTCCACGTTCAGGAAGAGATTGTTGCTACTGCACCACTTGACCAGGCAGCTCACCTCGCTTCTATAGTGTGTCTCATCATCATTGCTGATGTGACCCAACACAGTTGTATCATCCACAAACTTGATGAAGAGGTTGGAGGTGTGTGACGGTGTGCAGTCGTGGGTCAGCAGAGTGAAGAGGAGGGAGTTTAGCACACATCCTTGGGGGGCCCCGTGTTCAGTGTGATGGTGCTGGAGGTGTTGCTGCTGACCTGTACTGCCTGCGGTCTTCCTGTCAGGAAATCCAGCAGCCAGTTGCACATTGAGGTGTTGATCCCCAGCTTATCTAGTTTGAGTACGAGTTGCTGGGGGACGATTGTGTTGAATGCTGAACTGAAGTCAATGAACATCATTCTAACATATCAGTCTCTGGTGTCCAGGTGTGTAAGGGCTCAGTGGAGGGCTGTTGAGATTGCATTATCAGTCTTGCAGTTAAACCGGTATGCAAGTTGAAATGGGTCCAGGGTGGAGGGGAGAGATGTCTTGATGTGTTGCATGACTAGCTGTTTGAAGCACTCCATGAGGATGGGGGTGAGCAAAACCAGATGGTAGTCATTAAGGCTAGATTTAAACTCCATACACCTTCACTAGAATCATTTGGATGACTTCAGCAGTGGAAATGCCCATCTCTACTGAACTAAAGCTAGATGTTAACTTGAAAACTACCACTCCATGACATCACAAGGTGGAACAAGGCATTTTGAACTTTGGAATCCCCCAGGGTTGCGTGCTCAGTCCGATGCTCTTCACTCTGCTGACCCATGACTGCGCACCGACCTTCAGCACCAATCACATTGTGAAGTTTGCGGACGATACAACTGTGGTGGGTCTCATCTCAAAAGACCAAGGAGATTGTTATAGACTTCTGGAGAGGCCCCACCACTGACCATCAATGGTACTGCTGTAAAGAGGGTGAGTAGCACCAAATTCCTGGGGGTGCACATCAGTGAGGGCCTCTCTTGGACAGCAAACACTGCCTCACTGGCGAAGAGGGCTCAGAGGCGCCTCTATTTCCTCCACAAACTGAGAGCTGGAGCCCCGCCACCCATCACGACCACCTTCTACCTAGGCACCATTGAGAGCACTCTGACCAGCTGCATCACTGTGTGGTATGGGAGCTGCACTGAACAGAACAGGAAAGTCCTGCAGTGCTTAGTAAATGCAGCTGGGAGGATCGCTTGTGTCTCTCCCTTCCCTCCTGGACATTTTTAACACCCGCCTCACCCGCAAAGCGTCCAGCATTGTGGGTGACCCAAGCCACCCGTCACACAGCCTCTTCAGCCTCCTGCCTTCGGGGAGAAGGTACCGGAGTCTCCGTGCCCATTCCACCAGACTGTCGAACAGCTTCATCCACCAGGCTGTCAGGAAGCTGAACTCAGAATCTTCCCGTCTCCCACTCCCCCCCTGTTTCTCTTTCTCGACCCCCCTTGTATTTCCCCCAAGTACCTTCAAGTCCCTTAGCCCTTATACCAGTAGTGTTTGTTCCCGTGCCCACGTCCCCCAATGTGTCTTCTGAGAACGTTACGAATGTTATTGTGGTTTTAAAATATGTAACTTAAATAATAAAAGATAAAAAAGAGACATATCACTCTATACACTTTAAATACTGCTCCTAAGGACTACTGTTGCACATTTATTTTATCTGTATTTTCAATGCATATTTTTAACTGTACATTTTCATTGCTGCAACTTCCACTGCATATTTTGATGCACACTGCACATTTGGGACATCTGTAAATAGGGATTTTTTTTTTTCTTTGCACTGCTTTAGATTTTAGATTTTGTCTTAGATAGTTTTTCTATTGTCTTTATAATGTATTTTGTACACTTTTTGCACTGCTTGGCCAGAGAGAAACCAAATTTCGATTCACCGTATGTTAAACACATATGGCAGAATTGACAATAAAGCTGACTTTGATCTTTGAGATGTGGACAGACAAATAATAAAGAATTACTCAAACATATGAATGAAACAACACAACTCCAGCTATGTTTTTGATGAGGTAACGACATTCTAACATGGCTTAAAGCTCACAAGAATACATTTTACGCAATATAGGACATTTACATGGGTGTTTTTTATATGTTTGTGTAGTTGGTCTCACCATGTAGTTGTGTCCATGTTTTGAATGCAGCATATGTGTGACATGGCTGAGGTTGTGCAGGTAAGAGTCGTCTGAGCATTCTCTGGGACACACTACAGTGATGATCCGTTCTGTGATGTAGGTTAAATCAATCGGCAGTGCCTCCTCCATGACCAACACAAGTCACACGGGGCTGAGACAGAAGTCAGACAGAAGTTATTGAACATTTGACTGGAGGTTAATGTATTTTTATATTCAGAATGTACTGTAACCAAGTCGGGGTTAAATTAAGTCACATGGCTCAAAAGGGTGTGATGCTGACACAATGGAAACTATTAATAAACAATAAAAGGGAAGTAAACCCTGGAATCAATGGCTTGGAAAATAAGACATGAAAATGAAAGCAGAGCAAGCCATCAGACCAAATTACAGGTCAGATCTGTGGAGAAGAGGGCCTGCTCGCTGAGTGTGTGTTTTTTTTTTTTGTCACCTTTATCTTAATAAATGGAAGATAGGTTTATATGTCACAGGATATGTCACACTGTGGAACATTTCAGACAAAGTAATAACATATCCATGGAAACAAGCAGATGGCAAACACTCCACCAGAAAAGTTACATTGCACTTTAATATAAAATCATGAGAATGATGATAATTTCTTACCAGTAAGCGTTCGACAGAACACAACTACACATTTGTCCTGTACTTCCCATAGCTGTAACCCCACTCTGTCACTTCTGTCCCATGCCAGTTCTTGCCTTTCAAATGTTTTCCCAGGATTTATTTTAGGGATGCCCAGAAAGAGAAAACTCCCACATTCCAGGGTAAAACCATGGAAAGCCTGAATTGTCCGGTGTGGTTGTGCAGTGCAGTGCTGAAGGGTTCTAGTTTAGTGCGTGGTCTATAGGAGTGCACACAACGTGACATGGTTACCCTCGCCTTCACCCTGACCATATGACCACAGCAGTGTAAACAGTGATAGGAGCCAGGGTTACTCCATCACAGCTGATATTTACTCACAGTATAACTGTCAGGACAGATTGATCTTATGGTGCAAAAAAGGCATTTATGTTTTATTGGTGATTATCCAGTTGCCATAATGATTCTAACAGTGGCATGTACTTTCCCGACTTTTATATTTTCTGACAAGATAAATCAGTCTTATCAAAAATGCAAATACAATGTAACTTTTAAACCATAGTTCATTCACAGTTAACTAGGCAAGATAATTACTATATTGACATTATTGTTCAATATACTAAATCTGGAAAAATAGATTTGGGGGCTCAATATTTATCTTGTATACAACTTTTAAATAAAAGTGGGGAGATTTGGTGCATTTTATCTTGTCATACAATAACATTTGAGCTCTAAAAGGTTAAATAATTCACTTATTTGTTGCAGCTCAGACTTTCTGATTTTGTCTATTTAAAAATGGTTTATCTTGCACTGCATTATTATTATTTTGATATTATTGTGTCAGTAGCAAAGTAGTTTCCACATTATCGTTTAAAGCAGTACATTTCTACAGCAATATACTGTATTGGGCTCCAAAAAAAGTTTATTGTGACAGGTCTAGCATGAACACTATTTTAAGATGCAATGTTTAGGTAAGGTTGTCACAGAATGAAGCACTTTGACCACTTTTTAGTAAACAATGCAGACTTGTTTGTTGATATGGTATTGAGTGCTGTCTTGCAGAATCAGATCTGGATTAGAGATAGTTCACACATATAGCCAATATTTGCACTTTTTGTCCCATATCAGCTATTGACCTTAAAGCTCTGGTTCTAAAAGAAATACCTAAAGTTTTATATGAGTACTTAAATCTGAAGAGGGCGCTATACAAAATGTAAATTCTTCTTGTTTAAGTTTGTAATGGGCTGGACTAAAATCATTGCTTTGCCTTATTTCTTATTACTTGTACATTGTGCACTATATAGAAAGTATTACATTTATAGTTATTTCATATCATATATTTTGAAAGAAATGATCAAAATCTGCCTTAAAATATCATCAGATCTTATCGGCCATCATTTGTTCTGTATTCAAAAGAATTGTCCAAAGAAAATCCCTATCGCACAATCTCTAAATCTGATTATATCATGAAATCCTTCATTTAAATATCACAGCATATCAAATATCGGTAATTTACCTTTATACCTTGATTTTGTAAAAATTTCTACTGAATGTGCAACTTTTTGTGTGTTTCAGTCTACTCTTTTTGTGTTATTGTATTTTACTCAAAATGCTGTACAGTTATGTAGTCGAGATTTTTATCTATGCCTAAACAGGATTAACGTAATGTGACTAAACCACTCATTGTAGTTCTTTTCAGCTTTTAATTATAACTATATTTAATTAAAATCTAATTACACCATACATGGAAGTGAAATACAATCCAATGCCTCGCTTGCCATTGCCAACACAGATGGAAGAAACTGCAGCTGCTCTGTTTTAATGAGCGCCTTGTCCCCAATTATGTATTTTGGGTTGTGTTTTTTCTGCATTTTCAAGACTGCTGTAATCTAAATTTGCCAGTGCTGCGCGGGCTGAGGAACCAAAACAAACGGAAGTGTGTGCCCCTTAACCACACATACATACACACATATACACCCCTGTTCCTTACTGCTGAGAAAAGACCTTGAGCTGCCCACATCTAATTATAGTCTCTATTTCCCATTCAAAAAGAAAGCATTCCAAAAAGGATTAGCCATCTTTGTGTCTTTTCTTTCATATTGGCACAAGTTGGCATGCATGGCGAATTGACCCGTACTCAGCTGTTTCCTCTGACAGGTCCATCTTAATTAATACTGTTAATTAAACGCTGTGCAACTTGGCAGGTAATACAGATTTGTTTCCTAACTAACTTCAGTGATTGTTTGTAATTATCAGCTATTACCGTATATTCTTCTTTTGGAAAAACAACAAAGCATAAATCAATTTGAATTGTCCTCAGCTGGCAATGTTGTTCACAGTGGCCTTTCAGGAATCAGGACTTAATGGAGAATTAAATGCACTCTTAAGATAGTCAATACCAAAGAATTCACATGAGCTTCACCCATCTCCAGGAAGTTATTTCTCTAGAAAGCATGAGTCCATTCAACAACATTACCCCATTCAAAGAGAAGGGGGAAACAGACCCTAGTATTAATGGTAAAATAGGTTAAGAAGTAAAACTTGACTACAATGCAACTCATAAATAAAATAGAAATATAAAATAAAGAAAGTGACTACCTTTACAGACGTAGAAATCACAGCAACATGAAGCCAGATGAGTGAAAGTCTGTGGGACTGGTGAAGGAAATGAGGTGGAGACTTGACAGTGGGAGGGAGAGAGAGCAAAGAGCATGATCAACTTTGTGCTGATCCAGCCTAGAGCGCACTTTGCCCTCTGTCAACCCAGCACCAGATAGACAACATTACCTAATGACATAATGAACAAGAGCGAACTACCAGGCTGTTTACACTACTAGCATGTTTCATAGAAGGCATGTCAGTAAATCAACTCTCTTTAGACCTAAAATTACAGGCTGCATAAAAAGTCGAAGAGGTAAACATACAGTACTAAAAATAATGAAACTAGTGCTAAGATGAAGTATGTCATCTTTAGAAAAATCAACCCATTGTAGGCTATAGGTCCAGTATCGCTAAATATTCACTTTTTTTGAATTATTTTACTCCAAAAGAAAAAAAAAATTAAAGCCTACCACAGCCTGTCAAGCAGCTGTCGATTACTGCAGAATCGTACATACTATGATTTCTTGGATAGAAGTGTGTTGGTAGTGTCTCTTAAGTACCACCAGGGGGTGGTAGGAGACAAATTACAGTAAGAGAAGTTTTGAGTCCTCAACAGAAAAAATATATAGACCTATATAAAATATATATTATTGGCGTATATAAAATATATAGGCCTATGTATTTTGGAGAAAGAAAATACGTTCTGTAACCTTTATGATCACTTTTTTTAACCAAATGTAATACGTAGTTTTGTGATTTATTTATTTATTTATTTTTTACCAAAATGACAAGTTGATAACTATATCACGGACAGTGAACCAAAGCCACTGTAGATGAAGATGCTTTATTTTTTGCTCCTTTACCAAAAACGACATGCTTCCATGTTGATCTAATATTTTTGGAGTCAATGAGCGCCCCTTGAAGGCGTCATAATTCATATCCAATGAGGCCACGCCCTGTCCACGGTGGAGCGCGGACTGTCGCCCTACACTTGCAGCGCAGACGCGCCTTCTCCAGCTGCCTCCATGGCGAAGAGATAAAGAGGAGATTTTACATCGGGACCAGCCGGTTAGCTCCTGTAAGCGGGCTAACGGGCGCACATTGAAATGGGATGATGTAGCGGATCAAGTCCCTAGACGAACTGCGCATTCCTTTAGCATGCTATGCTAACTTGGACCCGTTGATATTTTGCCTGGAGTCACCAGCCTGTTCACCGGACCAAGCTAGCGGCTGTGAGCTAACGCAGGCTAGCCTTCACCTGCGAGCTGTACTGCTAACTTTAACTGCTCTGGACCTACGGGATGGAAAGTGGAAAGGAAAGAGAGACCGGTGATAATTCAACTCCAACACCACAGGGGTCACCTGAGCCTAAAAGTGACACAATCTCGGCGAAGATAAGTGGATCAGCACCGCTGTCCGCGGGGAAGAGACCCTCCATTGCAGAGGATGAGGGTGGCGGCGCAGAGGCGAAACTCTTTGGGAAAGGACTGGCGGCCACCTCCCTCCTCCAGATTGCGATAAGGAATGGCATTTACCAAAACCAAGTTGCCAACGCTCTTGGCGGTGCGGCCAAAAATATTAACATGCCCACCGCTAAAACCGCCAACATTTATAATCTAACGTCTGCCAATAGCACCACTTCTGTCAACTCTCTGCTGGGGAGGCGACGGCAGCGGCACAAGAGGAATCTATCACTCGGAGCTTCGCCAACCACAAGCTCGCCCGGAGTGTCCTCTACAGAGGCGGCCAGCCCCGCTCCCACCGCCTCTCCTCTCAGCACCCTCAGCCTGGACAGAAAGACTTTCCTCCGCCAGAAACAGACCAAGCAGCTTCAGGTCTCTGATAAGGCATGGGTGAGGTCGGATCTCCGGCGCGGTTGTATACATGTGCACGACTGGCTCACGCCCTCCTACCCCCGGCCAGTGCTCTGCACTGTGGACACCACTGCTCAGGAGGTGGCTCTTAAAGTGGCAGGGAGTAAGTCTGGGGCTCTTTTGAGAATAACGTGTAAGACTACCGCGGTGGCTGCTGCAAATGATAAAGAGCAGGACGGACAAGGAAGTGACAGTGGAAGTCTGACTGAGGCTTTGGATATCAGAAACCTCAAGGATGACTATAATGACGACTTAGATTACAGTAAAGGCTCAAAACACTGTTATCATGATGCAAAACTGCCTCCCAGCCTGCTGTTGGAGGACAAAAATGCCAGTAATTCATCTTCTGAGGTGTGTTTGAATGACATAGGCATGGATCTGAGTTTGAGTGCAGCTGACTGTTATGGGGTGTATTCAGGCTCCGACGTAGAAAGCAGCACGTGCGAGGACTTCAGTCCAGGGGGTCCTAGGACCACAGAGCACAGAGAATCCCTGAGTGAGGGCATTGTGGGGACAGACTCATCAGTGCTTAGCCCAAACTGTGACAGCGCCCCAGAAGACCCAGACCCGTTTGAGAGCTCCTCTGATGAAGTCGACCTGGCGTCTTCTCCAACACACTCGGCCAACTCCTCTGCCGCTGAACGACTGCCCTCCTCCACAGAGTCCAGCAGCACCTCCAAACCAGAGAAAAGCACATTAGACAATGACACTCCAGTGGGCGATAGCACAGAGAAATTAATCACACCTCCATCCAAAAGTCCCAGCAGCTCCCAGACCAGGCCCCTCACAAGCCAGGCATCTGTCCAGGCTGACCCAGACATCCCCAGGGGCACCAGGCTATGGCCGGAGCCCATCAATACCAGTCCTACCCCAGCCCTGTTCCTCCAGCTGCACGGTGGAGCAGTGCGCAGATTGCAGGATGATGAAAAGCCTCTGCAGATACTAAATGAGTACCTGACCAATCTGGGCTTCGAGGACCCGTGGAGGGTGCAGGAGGAGGGCATGAATCCTGAAATTGGCTGTCTCATTCGCTTTTATTTTGGTGAGTCTTTCAAAGCAGTACAAAACAGATGATGACTAATTTATTTATTTTTTTGCAAGTAGATGTCACAATATCACATTTTAAAACCACTATTTTCCAATTATTCACGATTATTTACCCCAAACCAACAGAGAAATCCTTTCCTTTTTCTTTCATTCACATTGTCCAATAGATCACCATTCTTCTATAGTATGTGACCAGATTTATGAAATTACACTTTTTTATTGATAAAGTCAAGTTAATGTGGCAAACAACTATTTAATGAACATAAGCACTTAGCATTTAGGATTAGTTAAATGTGTCTAGATTGAGTTGAAATTATTTAATTTTGCTTCTAAAATTGCCATCTATAAATATTTTTGTGTTGTGTAATAAGCAGTTATTGGTTAATTATCTTGACATCCCTATTTGCAAGTATCCAATAGCATTAATAAGTAAAATGAAATTATATTAGACTTGAAAGTATTACTACACTTACACTAATCTCCTGACTAGCTGATGGTACAATTGTCTAACTTTGCATATCTCGTTCATTGTACATCCATTCTCGTTGTACCATGAGTGCTGTCATTGTGTTTGGTTAGTCAGACTGTTCAACAAGTACATTCAATTGTCCCGCTGTAACAAAGCCCAGTGTTGTGCCCATGATGCAGCCCCCCCCCGCCGTGTATTTGTCCTGTACGAGACACATCTGGAGGTAACAGGTGCACTCTTTAGGTGAGCCAAAAGCTGGTGAGGGTCCATGTTTTGTGTTGTTATTGATATGATCCTGTTTTGCTGACATGCTGCTGTTTAAGAGGATGGAGAACAGCCTTGATCTGGGATTAGCAAAATGCGCCAGTGTTTTTGACCTTGTTTTTTGATTTAAACCAGCAGCGAAAACATAAGAAAGAAACATAACATAAGAAAGAAGGCCGTACAGTCTTAAAGATCAATGAATACAGTGTTAGTTTCATTATTCAATATCTGTGCATCTGCTATTGTATCATATTCTCAATACTTGTATGAGACATGGATGTACAACACAGTGAACCCATCGTTGCAGTCCTCAACTGCAATGATTAATCAGAATAATGGTGATTAATGAACTATTAAAATAGCTGTTGATTTTTAAATAATAATCTTTAAATATTTTTTTTCTGGGCTGCACACATTTCAAAAAGCATGCCAAAATGTTTTCTAACAAAGACAGTGGCATTACCAAATCCAAATGTTAGTCATTTGTATTTTTTTATCAATAAATATTCTCTATCTAGTATATTGTTTTCAAATGGAAACATCTTGTACCTGTATTTTTTTAAACCTCTACAAAAAAAAATTAAATTGGGGATTTTTTATTTCATATTTCTTCTCTCATGTGAATGCTTTTGTAGATTCTGTTCTATGAACAGAATCCTACTTTTTAAACATGTATTACAATACCTTCCAACATCGTTAGTGATCAGTGCTCACAAGACTAACTGCTGTGTCAGACCACATGCTTTGTGACTGTAGACTTCTCTATTAAAAAGCCCCTATTTGACCACTGACGTTTAGATTTTGATCAGATTATAACTGTATTAAATGCACTACCCTATAGTGATCTAATGTAATACACTATGAAATAATTGTCAAACTTAAAAATACATCATTTAAAGGTACACTATATGGATGTGTCACTGCTGTGCCTTCTCTGCATTAAACAGCTCTTTATTAAATTACAGGTTTTATAGCTCAAAAATACTTGCCTCTCCACTGATCTGACCTATAATTATAATGATAATGAAAAACATTCAACACACAACAAAGATCACTCCCCCAGTCCAAACATACCAACAACAGTTACACAACAATAGGCTGTCCTTCCTCATGTCAAATAGAAATGGGCGTGTGCGCATCACATTTCCTTTTATCCCCAGCAAAGGGATCCCGCAGTAATACAGGAATGCAGCAGGAACAATGCACTGCAGATGTAGCATTATCTCTTTCACATTTATGAAAAGAAACTTAAAGTGATAGTTTGATGAGATAGTGGGACCTCGTCAAAACACTACTGTCAGATAGAATCGCATTTGTTTAGCTGGGATAGGCTCCAAAGCCCTGCAAGCCCTAACTGAAAAAAAAAAATAGGTGAATGTAAAACCTTAAAACGGAAACGACTAATGTAATAAATTAAGTCATTAATCAGACTTTGTGTATTGTACAAACAAACAAGTATGGAATTGGCAGTGACACTGGTGCAGTAATTAGAAAGTCAGTTATGACATGCACGTAAAGATGTTTCTATAAAGGAGTCAGATTTTGTCATGTTTTTTTTTTCCAGTCCATACCTTAACTGACATACTTCATTTCATACTTGAGTTTATATTAAGGATTTGGCTCTACTCTATGCCAGTTACTTGTTGATTATTATAAAATGGACAGAATCGAGTACACAAAAATGTTACTCTAATAACCAAATACCATTTGCTCTAGTAGTTCTTCTTATGCAGACTAAGACTTAAAACAATTCAAGAAAGGTCAAGTTTCGTGTATGTGATTTTTCTTTTTCAGTATTGATACTTCAAACATGTAGTTTCAGTTAGGGCTGCAACAAACTATTATTTTGCTAATCGATTAATCTAGCAATTATTCTTTTGATTATTCACTTTGACTCATAAATCCTCATCTCAGCATTTGGCATGTTTTGGAGTCTGTATGTTCCAGATAACAATTATTCAGTTACTAAATTAGCTGATAATTATCTGAATAATTGATTAGATGTGATTAATCAGTTTACTTGTTTCTGCCCTAGATTCAGTATTAGTATTGATTTCTGATTAATATAAAGTGAAAATTCTGACCCAGATCGGCATAACACAGGTGTCTCTCTCCCCTGCACACATAATGCTGATGTATGAGAAAAGTGACCTCATTGTAACTCAGATTTCACCTCCTCAGTATTTCAAACGTGAGACGATGGTTAGAGCAGCAGACTCCTCCAGATCACAGCCACAGACTCTCCTCTTCAGAGGTCAAATATAACGGATAACTTTCTGACAGCTTGGAGTGGCTTCCAACACACACCACAAAAGAATTTTTCACCTTCTCTATTCACATTTACGGATTCAAATTAGATCTTAAATGTCAGAAAGTATTTTCAATGTGATTTCAATTATTCATTTTCTTTTTTTGAGTCACTAATATTTACATGACCTTTATAATTCTTCAGTTACTGATACCATCCTTACCATACCTTACCATACTACCTTGAAGACTTGATACTAGTCCATTTGTTTAGTTCTGGTCTGTAGGGGTGGGTATTGGCAAAGAAGTCACGATTCAATTCGAATCACGATTCATATGCCACGATGCGATACTATCACGATGCATCACGATACTTGAATTATTGCGATGCATTGCAATATATTCGACATACTTCAGTGAAAATGTACCAAAAAAAAGAGGATAACTTAAATATCAGTGGCTGTGTATCTGGGTAGTGTCTTCAGTTTATACATAACTCTGAGCAACTCAATTCATAACTGAATTTATTGAATAACAAAAACAAATAAACCAAACCAATAACAAAAAAGTGCATAGGATTTTTTTCTAAAACAAAAAATGATGTTCAAACATTTGCCATTTTGGAGGTAGCTACCATCATAACAAACAATACCCTTTCACAAAGAAAAAAGTGCATAGGATTTATAAAAAAAAATAAACAAATTATTTATTTATTTATTCATAATTAATTAATTATTAATTAATAAAAATCGATTTTTGGCATCAAGAATCGATGCAGTATATTGTGAAAGTTAGTATCGCGATGCATTGTCATGACGAATATATATATATATATATATATATATATATATATATATATATATATATATATAATTGTATTCCAAATTCCATTAATTTCCCCATGGCTTTTAAAAGGTATGTGAAGAGTTTGATGCACAATTGAGCCTTGGAATAGGAAATGACTCGCTTTGTCTTGATGAGAGACAGGATGTTGAGAGAAATGAGTGGAAGGAAAGGGTTTATGTGAACCTGAGGTCAGAGGCACAGCCCAGAGAGGGTGGACACTTTTTTGGTTTACTTAATTTTTTAATTGATTACACAGCTTCATTGGTGAGTCAGCCCAAATGAGTGGTCCTTTCTTGTAAAGGTGATGCCATCAGTCAGTCACTCTCGAAGAAGTTGCTTAGTTGCAGTGAAACCTAAGTGGCGTTTTGTTTAAGTCACCGGAGAAGGCAGGGAGAGGATTGGGCTGGTGTTATAAGGCATTACATAACAGGCTAATCTGATTACAAGCCTCTTTGTGGTTCAACTCTTCATGTGTCTCCCTTTCCCATGTTATCCCATGAATGTGATCCTGTGAGCAGACAACAGAAGCCCACAGAGCCAAAACGGAATGATTTGTAATAGATTTAAAATAATTGCCCAGTCAGAGGACCAAGTATTTCCATATGTCATTATTTCTCCACATTTTTGGCCGATCCACAGCTTCATTGGTGAAACTTTTTTGATGAAGTGTAAGGGTGAATGTGACACAGATCACGGATGAGTGGCTGCTCTCCCTCTTTGCCTACAGGCTGTGAACTTCCATTCACTTACATAACCATTGTGTTTGTTCCCTCTCAGTTTGTGAAAGAGTAGCCGAGTGTGATTGTGGCGATTCATAAAATCCAAAAGACTAAAAATAACACTGTCCACTGTGCAGAAATGTTACTATAAAAATAAACCATATAACCATATGCTAATATCTCCTGTTTTTGCATTCCCAGGTAAACCTCGCAGTGTGGGAGGTTCGGAGCGCGTGCAGCTCTCTGGAGTGTTCAACGTGAGGAAAGGGAAGCTGGCTCTGCCTGTGAACCGCTGGTCCAAGAGACAGGTCATGCTAAGTGGAACCTGTCTGATCGTATCGTCTGTTAAACATGCCCACACGGGCAAGATGCACATCCTCCCTCTCATTGGAGGAAAGGTACTTTGAAGGCCCTTATTTGGCATTGTCACAAACAATAAAGGCAGGATGTACAGTAGGGTCCGGAAATTATGTCCAAGAACTACCAAAATGTTCAAAGAAACTAGAAGAAGACACTAATATTATTCCATGTGACTGGAACAACACAGCTAGAAATGCAATTTTTTAAAAACAGAATGGCTTGTTTATTTTTATTTATTTTTGCACTTTTATGGGCAGTCTTTGTAGTGACCATGAGAAGAGCTCAGACATTCAGCATAGATATGTATTGTAGTAAATAGGTCATAGTAGTAAACAAAGGCTTGAATATCAGTCAAAATTTTTGATAAATCTAATGTAATTCATAGGTGGAGGAGATAAAAAGACACAGTCACTGTCTTGCGTTGAGTTCTGCTGGCCCCCAGAGTCAGACTTACTACATCAGCTATGACTCGTACACAGAGCACCTCCGCTGGCACCGCACTGCGTCCAAGGTAACGCCACCTATGCGGTCGTCTTGTGCCCGTATTGGTCAGTTGTTGCTGTTGATGACCTTTGAAGTATGTTTTATGATAATATTCATTGTTCTTACATTGACATTGTATTTTCGCTGTGTCAGATTGCATCTCAGAGGGTAAACTCTGTGGACCTGTCCTGCTGCAGCCTGGAGGAGCTGCCCACTCAGCTCTTTTACAGCCAGGACCTAACGCACCTCAATCTCAAAAACAACTTCCTGTCTTTGCACAAAGGTGTTCCAGCGCTCACCAGGTAAAGCCTCTTGTGCTTTTCTCTTTTATTATTGCCATTTTGAGTCATGAAATGTCCCATAGTGGTGAAAGCTTGCATATGGTCTAAGGGAAAACAGCTTGGATCATATTACACATGACTGCTCTGTGTGGGGTGTTGTGTGGTTTAAATGATTAAAAGAGAGCTGCTGTTGTAATGAAATATTTGACATTCATCTGACTGACCCCTGGAGCAGAGGGCTTTTCTTTTCTTAGACTTAGACAAACTTTATTGAGCCACAAGGGAAATTGTTTTGGGTACGGTTATGGTAGCTCACTCATCAAATATAATATACAATATAAAACAGAAGAAAAAGAAGAAGTGACTTTATTGATCTCACACTGGAGAAATTCTTCTCTGCATTTTAACCCATCCTATATATATATACACATATATTAGGAGCAGTGGGCAGCACACACATTAGGGCGCCCGGGGATCCATGATCTTCTTGCTTCGGTTTGGTCAGGACCTAAGCTGGAGGTACCTATGGTGCATGTTTTGGGTTGATGGGGGAAACCGGAGTGCCCAGAAAAAACCCATCCAGACACGGGGAGAAACATGCAAACTCCACACAGAAAGGCCCAGGCGACCCGGGGATCGAACCCAGACCATGCATGCAAACTCCACACAGAACACACACAGAAAGGCCTGGGCGACCCGGGGATCGAACCCGGAACCTTCTTGCTGTGAAGCAAGAGCGCTAACCACTCAGCTACCGTGCCGCCGGACAGAGGGTAAAAGAACAAAAAGAAAAATAGATGGAATAACAACCAAAGAGCAATAGACCTGTGTCATGAGACACAATTATATACATAAGATAATGGTAATAAATATATATGTACAATCAGATTTAAATGCAGTAAAATTTAAATACAGTATCAAATATGATGTTCAGTACCAGCTGTGTACAGTTGTAGGGAGTATTATCTGTTACATAAGGATGAGTTGTTGTACAGTTGTATGGAGTATGCTATGAATGTAGTCCTGTTCTTCTGACCAGGTCGTTATATATTGCATTTCTGCCCTTTTCAACCAATGATCGAATTAAATCAGTGTAATTATACACAGCAAGGAACAAACATTTTATTTATGCTATGTCTTTGCAGAGTATAGTTTAATGTGAAATGTGTTTGATTTGGAGATTTTGTTTACTCTAGAACATGGTGCAAATCTCTTGAAGTCTGTCAAGTTGTCGATTGAGAGAAATCCCCTCAGGATAAATACAGCCATTGTTCCTTTATAAACAGCCACTTCCCAGGCGGTGTTTTTGAGGAACATGTTTTTCCGAGCTGCTGGTGTGCCTTTTCCTCAAAAGGCCACAGCGCAGGCTCAGCCCCTTTCTCCGGCCCCTTTGTGAAGGAGATTATAACACACTTCTTACTTTAAACCATTTGTGACATTGTTTAAGCAAAAGTCTGAGTAAACATGAGGCTCAAAATAGTGTAGATACTTTTTCTGTTACTTCTGACCTGTCCTGGAGATATAACATTGCTCATGCTTATTATGTATAGGCCTGTCATGATAGTTACTAAATTGACTTATTATTCAATATATGAAAGATTGAAAATTTTCTTTATAGTTATGTTGTTAATATTTGAGCTATAGAAGGTTGAGTTAATTGGTTAATTACCGTTAACTATACTAACTAACTACTAAAGGCATTAATTCTGCTATTTTTCTATTACTGTTCATGCTTTTGAAGATTTTAGTTGTAGATATATGGTTTCTGTACTATTGTTTATCCTGAGATTTTCTTAAGCAATTTATGGACTTTTAACATGTGTTATTGGACAGGACTGTAGCTGTTATGCAATGGTCCTTTATGCATTTGATTTGTTTTATCATTGCTACGTTTAACATTAACAAACATAACTCTTGTTTTAGGTTCTGCAAGCTGCGAAGCCTGAGTCTATCTAATAACACTTTGACTGAATTCCCACTGGCCTTGTGTGATATCACTTCTCTCACTGAGCTCAACTTGTCTGGAAACCAACTCTTGTGCCTGCCTTCTGAACTGGGGACCATGCACAAGTAAGTGGATTTTTAAAAAGCAATAAAAAGACCTTGGGGCCGCTGTTGTAGATGATGGTGGTGATAATTTCCTCAGTTATTGCCCAAGAGCAGAGCCTGTCCTCGATGACCTACTCTCTTTGCTGACATAGACTGCAGGCTTTTTGTTTTGATTCCAACAAAGTAGATTAGTTTCCCTGTGTATTCAATGAAAGGCTGGCACTGTACCAGAATCTCAATGCATGAAGTTTCAGAGAGTCTTGTGCACAGTCATGCTGTCCCAGATGGGTCACTGGTTCATTCATTCATGTGGTGTAGGATTCTTATCTACATGTAAGTTTTCATACCCAGGCGTTCTGAGATGTTCTTAGGGAGAGATCATTCCTGTGATTAAAAACTAAAATAATAGATACTCTTTGCAAGGCAAGTTCATTGTATAGTACCATTTATACACAAAGTATTTCAATGTGCTTTACAGAATAAGAAAGCCATTAAAATATAAATAATCATCATAAAATTAGCATTAAACAGGGATGAAAGACTTCCACTTTTTGGCGGATTTCCGCTTTTTTGTCAGCCACCTGGGTCATTTTTTTATATCAGTGCAAATCCGTAGAAAAAAAAACTGTGGGTGTATATATATGTATAGTTGTGTTTAGGGTTGCCAACCGTCCCTTGAAAAATGGAATCTGAATCTTCCCGTATTTAGAAACAAAAGTATGCTTCCCGTATTGAGCTGAATAGGGATGCACTTTGTCCCGTATTACCATGTGAATCAAAAACAGTGTCTAAAGTCGATTGCGATCTACCAGTTGATCGCCAAGGTAGTGTGGGTAGATCGTAGTGTGTGTGAGATGATTGTGATCATATTTCATTACAGCCGCTGCCGTTGGCAATAAACTTTTACCGCTGCGCGGGACCACGTGGGGCTTCTCACTGCAGCGCAGCCTGTGTGCTCGTCTGGAGCGGACACTGCGCGGCACCACGCACGCCGACAGCGCACGCAGCTTGTTCGTACCAGCGTGTATCACAGAGCAGCTTAAACTTCCTACCTGTCCGTTCGCTTCACGTTAGCGTGCCGCTCCTCGCCTTTTCACGCTCTCGCTCCTCCTGCTCATAGCGCAGACGCTCCCTCCTCAATGCGCTCTCATTAGAAGTGCAAGAATAAGTGCAAAGCAAAAACGAATCTAAATTTATGTTAGTGTTGGCACAGAGCAGGCCTACCGCGACATGTGGTTGAATTTTGCCTAATAAAAGTGCACAAATGCATCTGTTTGTCACGACATGCGTTTGGTAAATGTGCAGAGGCTGGTAAATACTACTGCAAAACCAGTAAGAGAATGTGACTCCAGGTAGGAAGTTGAAAAAGAAAAAACAGGTAAAAAAAAGGGTCCAAAAACGGGGCAGTGTTTAAGTGCAGTACAGTTTGCTTGGCTTATTTTAAGATTAAAATTAACATGTATTAGATAAAATGAAGCTAGATTTATGAAAACTTATTCATGTGAGTCAGCCTTTTCCCACATGAAGATCCTTAAGCCCTAAATTTTGTGAGGTCGTGCAAAGTGGGATCATCAAGAGGGGGAAAGGGAATTTTTTTCCCCCAAAATGGATGGTTGACATCTTAGTTTTTATTGACCCCAGATTGCATCTCAGAGCATCTAGACTTCAAAAATATTCTGGGGGAACATGCCCCCGGACCCACCTAGCTTTTCGGTGACTTTCAGCTTTTTTCATTACTGCCCACTTTCATCCCTGATTAAAAGATAAGTGCGGAATACAGAATGATAATTGCTGAATTATACTTTCAGTAGGGATGGGCTACATGCCTAAAATATCATCACAATTAGTTCAGTTTAGTCTTTATTTGAAGGAAGAATGTACAGAGACATTAAGTTCTCTGTACATTGTTTCTAAATGGCTAAATGGCTAGTTTTCATCTGCAATCCCCTCTTGACCACAATTTCAATGTTCTCACAGTTTAGTTAGTATTTAGTTATATTTTTAAATATACTGTTAAGAGGCAACTAAAGCCACCTGCTGCTCCAGAGAGATTGTACTTCACAGGAATTGGTTAAACCCACTCAAATTGTCATTCACTTAAAACATGGTGAAGGCTGACAAATTAGAAGTGTGGGCAGGAAAAGTCTTTGTTTAAAGCAGAAAGTTTCATTAAAAAGGAAAGTAGTGTCAAAATGTAACAATGTAACAATGTTTCCTAAAGGCATAGAGGCCTCAATTTAATTTTCATCATCATATTGCCCAATGCCCAGTCTATATTTTCAGAAATACTTGCAATGCAATAGTACACTTATACAGTGTCTTAGAGGCCAATAGTCAGATATTGCAGCATTTACTCAAAGCCTACTAATCATGTTGTGTGTTTCTTGTGTGTAGTCTGCAGACTCTTCTCCTGGATGGGAACTGTCTGAGTGCTCTGCCTGTTGAACTGAGCTCTCTGGATAGTCTCACATACCTGGGCTTATCCTTCAACTGCTTCAGCTCTGTGCCTCCGGTCCTGGAAAAGCTCCGCGGCTTAGAGAGGCTGTGTTTGGCAGGGAACCAGCTCTCTGTCCTGGACATGGCGGGCCTGCAGTGGCTGCCTGCTCGGCACATAGACGTCAGGTGAGTGTGTCAGCTTTTTATAGAAATAACACCGGAACTACTGCTGATGGGGCGGGTCATTGACAAAAATATAAATGTAGATATGTTCTCAGCTTATGCAATTATTCATAGATTTCAGCTTTATATATGTTTATATGCAGCATTTTCATGACTTTTCCTCATTCGAAAAATATAAATATTTGTTTTGTTGAGCGCTATGGCAACAGTTCTAATTTGTCATCATTCTAGCTCCTTATCAAAATAGTGCTAAACGTGCCTGTAAATGTCTTGGTTGAGGTTCAAGTCTTGCAAAAACATTGAATGAACTGTAGAATGAACTATAAAAGTGCAGAAACATCTTACATGCTTGTCTGATTGCATTTCAAATTTCTCGTTTTATTTTCGGTCACTTTATTGCAGCATTTTAAAATAAGTTTTATCATTGATGATATCCACAACAGTGATTGCTATATGCAATAAAACATGCTATAAACCATTTTTTTTTTCTTGTTTGATGCAAGCTCAATCTTAGATGATCCATTCATAATACTATTTCCTGTCTGTTCATTTATCCACTTTTGATTCCACAGGCTAAACCGCCTCCACACAGTCACAGCAGGAGACGCGGAGCAACTGGTTCACATTGTCCATCTTGACCTGAGAGACACAGGCCTGCGGGACCTGGATGTTAGATGTTTGTCCAAACTTGAAGTCCTCCGCTGTGACAGAAACTCCTTGTCTCTGCTCCGAGTCAGCAGCCAGGCCCTCAAGAGCCTACATGCTGCACATAATGGTAATTCTCCCACTATTTTAACAACATGGATCTGACATGATAATTACTAAATTACTTATTTATTGTTCTATAGAGCTGTCTCTAGCTCATTTTTGGTAGTAGGTTAAGATTTAAGCTGTTAATTGCTGAATAATTAACTTCTATGACTAGTACTTAGTATCTATAATTAAAGTCTAATTAAATTAATTTGTTGTAGGTCATGTTTTAGTGATTGACAGTTGGTTACTTATTGGGCTTTAAGGTTATTGTGTCGGTGGCATAATGTGGTTTCAATCTGATCATTTAACTGGTTATTTTTCTGCATTATATTGCATTTCAAAATTGGATATTGAGACAGCCCTACTGACACTGAGCTCATGTATGTTCTTATGTTTTATAGAACTAAAGCAGCTGGAGGTGGCTCCTGTCCCGGAGAATCTGACTGTTGTGGATTTATCGTGGTACTTATCCACACACAGCTTCTTTTCATTGTAGTTGTGTCATCATGGTTTGTCTAATTTTATCGTATTTTCTTTTAGGAACATGCTGTGCTCTGTGCCTGAGTGGCTTTGTGAGAGCGGGAGACTTGAAGTTCTGGACCTTAACCATAATTATCTTTCTGAACTACCAATACAGTAAGTGTTACAATGCAGCAATTGTAAAGATATGAATATGAATATTAATTTAAATGTTCTGTGTTTGTTTTAAAGTAGCCCTCCAGAACCTTTTGCAAAGTAGCATTTCTTAACAGCTATTTCTTTTCCATCTTGTGTAAGAAGACAGCTTAAAATGATTGCCTGTTAGTGGTCTCTCCCACATTGTATACACTCTGGTGCAGTACTTGTGTGCTCCTGCTGTCAATTGTATGTCTCAGGAAGTAGTGTTGGGCAGGTCAGAAATGTGTTTATTTTTAGTGCAGCTCTTCATTCCTCTGGATGTTTGTGTGTTGCAGACTGCTGTCCTCAGGGAGTTTGAGAAAACTGCTCTCTGGCTGGAACAATGTGTGCCGTCTGGCAGAGAGGCTCGAGAGATCACAGCTGGAGGTGCTGGATCTGCAGCACAACCATCTGACTGAACTTCCAAGCAACTTATTCATCAAAGCACAAAGGTAAACTCTGCAACATGGTGTCTTAATATGCTGCAAACTTTTATGAATGTACCTCTGAATCTGAACAAATTTGATTGCCATTGAACATTGTCAGGCATGCGAACAATCAGGTATTGGATAAAAATACACTTTGACTGAATAAATACAATATAGATGAAAGACCAGTACTAAACTAGTGGTGCAAATAGCTGAAGTGTTGTTGAATTGAGTTATTCATCTTATTATACTTTTTATTCCAGTTTGCGATACCTCAATGTTTCGGCTAATAAACTGGAGAGTCTTCCTCCTGCCAGTCTGTCTGAGGATGGGTTCAGTCTCCTGGAGGAGCTTTATGTAACCAACAACTGTCTGACAGATAAGAGCGTACCGCTCCTGACTGGACACAGCCATCTGAGAGTGCTTCACCTTGCATACAACCAGCTACAAACCTTCACAGCCAGGTAGCAAATCTAGACATGTTTCTTTTGTTTTTGTGCCTGCGTTCTGAGTTTAATTTAAGTTTGGATTCTGCAGTAAACTAGCCCGACTGGAGCTGCTAGAGGAGCTGGACCTGAGTGGAAACAGGCTGAGGAGCGTGCCCACCACCATCCTGAGCTGTCAGCGCCTGCACACCCTCTCCGCCCACTCCAACGGCATCAACGCCTTCCCCGAGGTCCTACAGCTACCCGAGATTAAGGTCACTGGAGTGTTTTCTAATGTTTTCTAGTGACTTGTGAAGGTAGCTTAGTTTTGTAAGTGTAAAATTATAGTTTGTAAAATGTTAAGAGCTAGTGATTATGGTACTCAAGACTAGGGTTGTAAAAATAATTGACACCCAGATACTGATGCTAAAACAAAACACTCATTTTTGTTGAAGTAGTAAAAAATATGTATTATTATTATTATACATAAATAAAGATCTAGATTGGTTTTGATCTACAGTGTATGTCAGAATAGTATTATAAGACCACATTGGTAATATCAAAGAACTACTGATATTTTGTGTTGACAATTGCATTACATGAAAATGCACATAAATATAATAATTATAATTGTGGTATTGAGTATCAAACCTTTTTCTTAGTATCAAAATATAAAAAAGTATATAAAAAGAAACTGGTAAAAATGATAAAATGTTCTCCTCCCTGTGCCTTTTCTGTGCAGTGTGTGGACTTGAGCTGTAATGAGCTCACTGAGGTGTCCCTCCCTGAGAGTCTTCCTGCCAAACTCCAAGAACTGGATCTAACAGGAAACCCTCGCCTCAACCTGGACCACAAGAGCCTCGAGCTCCTTAAGTATGTGGTCCTTATACCATGCTTTTGTGAATAAGAATATTTATTAAATGTATTTGAGCCCCAAAGTAACTGTAATTCTATCTCCTGCACAGTAACATCCGCTGCTTCAGGGTTGATCCTTCTCACTCAGCGCCTTGTGCCAGTGAGAGTCATGGGGCACCTTCAGTCTGGAGCCATAGTTACACAGAGGCCTCCGGGGTCAAAAACAAGTGTGTTTCTGCTATATATTTATACAGCTGACAGTTATGTTATGCATGTGTAGATTCTGTGAACTACAACTGATAGTGGAACATCTGTTGTAGGCTGTGTGTGGCAGCTCTGGCTCTGGACAGCTTCTGTGGGATTCGAGAGGCGCTGTATGGAGTGTTTGATGGAGACAAAAATGTGGACATTCCTTATTTGCTTCAGTGCACAATGGGAGATGTGTTGGCAGAAGAACTTCATAGGGCACAAAGGCAAGAAGACTACATGACCAGCACTTTCTTGACAATGCAAAGGTAAGCATTACTGTGGCAGTCTGCAGGCATCCTGTGAAGGCTGATGAATGGTCTGACTGTATCTGTGCTGCTTTGCAGAAAGCTGGGCACAGCAGGACAGAGGATGGGCGGCTCAGCAGCTTTGTGTCACATTAGACACGACCCCGTGGCTCCTGGGGAGCATAGTGGCTGCTTCACTCTGAAGACTGCCAATGTGGGCCGCTGCCAGGCCGTGCTGTGCCGAGATGGCAAAGCTATGCAACTTTCCACTGTGCACACTGTGAAGGAGGAAATGGAGTACCAGAGGGTACGGCAGCATAACGCCATCATCACTGAGGTAAGAAAGACTTGGAAATCGGGAAAAATCAATTACTAATCAAATCATAATTTGAAAGGTAACTCACTGTGTCTGATTTTGTCTATAGGACAACAAAGTCAGTGGTGTAACTGACTGCACCAGGATTATGGGCTACTCCTTCCTTTGCCCATCTATCACCCCTCGTCCACATGTGTCCACTGTGACGCTCACCCCACAAGACGAGTTCTTCCTCTTGGGAAGCAGGGGCTTGTGGGAAATGTTGTCTCCTACTGAAGCTGTGGAGGCTGTCAGAAATGTTCCTGATGCCCTGGCTGCAGCAAAGAAGTTGGTTACTCTGGCTCAGAGCTATGGCTGTGCAGACAGTTTAAGTGCTGTAGTTGTACGACTGAGTGTGACAGAAGACTGCTGCTGCTTCTGTGAGCCACCCCCACCACCCCCGAGCCCTGGGCCTGGGGTACACACCAGCACACACCCTTATCAGACCAGTGACGGAGGCATTCCTCTACCCCCTCCCTCATCAGGGACTGTGAGCGAGCTGAGCAGTGAACTGAGCATGTCAGAGATGAGCAGTGAGGTGGGCTCCACGGCCTCTTCAGAAGACCCTCCTCCACAGGCCGAGCCCACAGCGGCACACTTAAACCTGCCTGGGCGGACTGGAGCACGGAGGCCGGCGATGGGAGGTAGCTTCCAGAGGCAGTTCTCAGGAGCTCTCTCCGACAACGGGTTGGACAGTGAGGATGAAGAGCCCATTGCGGGGGTTTTCTCTAATGGAAGTCGTGTTGAAGTTGAAGCTGATGTCCACTGTTTGAATGGACGGGAACGTCACTCTCCACAAACTAACTTCCAAACACAGCAGACTACCGCCCCTCCCTCCAGCACAGTGAATCCAGAGCCTGCACAGGCCTCCCCCTCTCCTGTACCCCCATCGTCTCCCTGCCTCAGCGCAGAGGCCCGCTCTGGGACTCTGGGGCGCAGGGCCCGGGCCAATGGCTCTGTAGCCTGTCAGGCCCGGAGCCAGGATGTGATTGAGGAGGCAGGAGACGCACCTGTCAGGAAACAGGGAGGCTACTTTAATGCACCTGCACAGCCAGACCCTGATGACCAGCTCATCATCCCCCCAGAGCTGGAGGAGGAGGTGCGTCAGATCATACAGCAACAGCAACAGCAGCAGCAACAAGAGCAATTACACAACCAGCAAACTCACAGCTACCAGAAACCTGCAGACTACTTTGTGACCCCCCTCTAACTGCATCTTACAAATGCCCCATTCCTAAAAGCACCACTGTCTCTTGTCCAGCATTCAAGAATTGACAGTAGTAGGCCTTTGCTTCCTCTGAACATGCTTTACGAAATTACTTTTCTTAGTTTTTGTTATTTTTCTACTGTTAACTGTATGCCCCAAAATGCAATGCAATTTTATAACAATTTGTGTTAAATGTCAAGCAAAATTTAATTTTGACCCCATCATTCATTAGAAAGCACTTTGAATGACCTTCATTCAACAATTGTGATTGATTCTTTGTTAAATGGTACTTTTATGAATGGACCATTCCATTGTGTTGTAGTTGACCTTTCTGTTATGGGTTATGACGTCGGCCTTACTGTTGCCAGAGTTGGTGAACTCTAGAACTAACTCATAGTTTAATACTTTTAAGTGACATAGTCACTGGAGTGTACTAATATTCTCTAAGAGAAAAGATGATAATTTCATAGAACTGAATTTCCAGATTTGTGCTATTGGGGCTGGAGTGGAGAGTGGTGCTGCAGTGCAAGTCAAAGCTGAATGGGAGAAACCTAGTGAATACCAGCTCAATGAATGTTCTCAGAACAGTGTTACAGTCTACAGATAATGGCAAAATCGCACAAGAGAGCTACTTTTGCTATAAAATAAATTAAGATTTCTGATACTTGTTTGCTTGGACTTTGCTTTTTATAATCTTTCTGAATGAGTCACAGAGGTTAAGCTAAACTCCTCACAGCATGGGAAATCTAAATACAGAGGCACTGGTTTTACCTGATCATAACATGCTTTGATGTTTGTGCCAGTGCACCACAATAAGAGCATTGTGTTGTCTGGATGGTACGTGGAGCCGAGCTTTAGTGAATGGCTCTGGAGAATCTCTCTTGTTGGTGATTATGTCTCGACTCAACAGTTCCATCACTGCTGTGTCTTTGTGCATGTGTGGCCCTTTGTCCCGTGGGAGAGGGGACGCACAGTGAGGTCATGCTGCAGGAAGACTCTGGAGAGGGCTAAAGTTAGTGATCAGACAGAGCCCCCTACCGGCTGTTCAGGGAAATATGAAAAATATGACTAGAACAAAATATAGTACAGTATTACATTTATTCATATCATTGAATCATTATGTTAGGGAAAAAAACTAAAAATCCAAGTAAAAAACATTTTATTAACCCTTTACATCAACACTTTGCAAATATCTTTACATTCATACAATGGTTAAGTATAAAAAGTTGTAAAACCTTTGGAGAAAAAAAAAAAAACTTAAATATAAGCAAAGTACGAAAATGCAGTGTGGTCACAATAAGAGACAAAAAATCAAAGTATGAATAATTTTGGTACATTTAAAATTAAACATTAACATACTACGCCCTTACACAGAGGTGGTTGCAGCCCTGAGGGGAGAACTGTGTGGCTGGATGCGGGCCTCGTTTCTGTCCACATGCCTCCTTTTCCTCTCCTTCTGGTAGTAATTGACTGCTCTGATTGTCTTAAATGTGAGCACTGTCCCAGCTATGTATAGGATGGCCGTTATGAGCCCAAATAGAGCCACTGCTGCGTCTGCCCCATTCACATCACAATTCATCCAGGTGTACCCATTTCGAGCATAGATCCTCTCTCGCTGCTGGCACACATCTGTTGAGTTCACTCTTATAATAAAATGTAAGTACAATCCAACAGCAACAATGTAGACTACTGCTCCCACAGCTTGGAAAATTAGCGATCCAACTAATAGCTTTCGGGACATTAAGTGGGGAGGTTTATTCCCAGCTACTACAAAGAGGAGGCTGATGACCCCAAAGGTCAAACTGAAAGGGATGCCTCCATAGATGCTTGGCGCCCTCATCTGGCTGTACTGCATGTCCAGGTCTCGTACTTTCTGCAGCTCAGTGCCCTGGAGGTTGAAGTTGGAGTTGATGTTGAAACCACCCATCCCGGCTGCAGCGGACATGCCTGAAGTCACCATGTGAGCTGCCACCACACATATCAGCACCAGGGCATTGGTCAGGACAGCACAGATGAGGACAATGCCTAAAAATATATGGAGATATTAAAATATCTCAGAATTTCATATTCTATTTTTGCTTGGTGAGTGCAAATATAAAATGTTTTGCTGAAATTTTAAAACTACCAAAATATAACTATTATTCACAATTATTGACACCATGACCAAGCAGACCATTATTGTGACCTGAGAAATCACGATTATTAGTTTTCTTCCTTAGTCCCACAGACCCACAGTGGAATTTGTGCCATTGGAACAGCAGTTGGTATCAAAAGAATGAGAAAAAGATTAAAGGCAGGCCTACTATACCCACATAAGATGAATGCTAAAAACTAAACTGTACACTTAACGCTATAATTAATAATAATAATAATAATAACAAATGCCATAAATGTTATTCTTAAAGGAAAAGTAACGTTATTTTACAATCTGAGCCTTCTTTCGGTAATAAAACAAGTCGTTTGACTCACCCATATCACGTTCGTGTCATTTGGAGCTGTTTGAAGAAAGTTATGTTGTAGCGTAACCATTAGCATTTGTATTCGGGGCATTACTTTGCGGTGTCCAAATAACACAAACTTTAGCACTTTTCAAATCATAGAAGCCCGATGTCTTAATGAAAGATTTCGTTTGAAGCAAAAGTGGCCTGTAATCCGAGATTTATCCATAGTTTTCAGCTTTGCGTTTCATGTTTGGGTCCCGGGAGCTGAGAGCACAGTCCGCGCATGCGCACTGGCGTCCTCATCTACTCGAAACTATGGCTAAATCTCGGATTACAGGCCACTTTTGCTTCAAACGAAATCTTTCATTAAGACATCGGGCTTCTATGATTTGAAAAGTGCTAAAGTTTGTGTTATTTGGACACCGCAAAGTAATGCCCCGAGCAAATGATACAGCACCATGTTAACGGATACGGGATCATTAGTAGAACAGAACGGCTCAACATAAGTTCTGCGATACTGCTCCAATTGACACCAAACTGCTATGGGTGAGTAAAACTACTTGTTTTATTGCCGAAAGAAGGCTCAGATTGTAAAAAAACGTTAATTTGCCTTTAAGGAGAATTGTGATGGCATAAGGTCAGCATGTCATTAATCCAGTGAACTAATCTGTGTAGATTACAGGTTATCTGTTTTTGTCAATAATGGGGTCAGATTAGTCTATAGAGGGAAAGCAGTGAACAGAAAACCGGTTTGCCCAGCGTGTTCTCCGAAAGAGGAAGGAGCAAAGACTGAAACCAAAATCCTCTCACTGACAGCACTCCTCGTGGATAAAGAGCTGTATAATATTATGAGTGCTCTGTGGTCTCACCTCTCCTGGAGCACATGTGGGTGCATTTGGAGTCAGATTCACGGTGCTCCACTCTTGGGACATCCCGGCTATTCTTAGGAGAGTGGGCAGCTTCTCTGGGGTAGGAGGGCGGTTGAGAGGAAGACCTAAACAATACGGAAACCATGGAAACCTAAATATTACTTTACACTGCAGACACTTTGCACTACGGATCTGTGTTTATGATGCTTTTTTTTTAAATCTATTTATGATACTTCTATCTTTTTGCTTGCTGTATTTTTATACTTCTGTAGCCGGGAGTCCATCAAAATTTCGTTTGAAAGAATCTTGAATTAGCCTAGTTAATTAATTACAGCACAGAAAGGTGACAGGTGTGATAAGGATAAAGCACACAATGTTGGTTACATAGTATTATAACACAAAGTTAATTCAGAATTAACTGAACAAAAACTCTGGCCAAATTTTTTTGATTCATTAATGGAGTAATACTGACCTGCAATAGCTATAAACACATATTATAAAGCACTGTCAGACGTAATGATGACATATTATAATTGTCTCAGAGTACAGGCCTTCACTTTAAGCACACACCTGTCTGTGTCCTCGTGATCCCTGTAGTATCGACCGTCTCCGTTTCTGTCCCGGTGTCCCCGGTTGGAGCGCGGCTGACCGCTCATAGTCTGCAAACCGAAAGACAATTAAGGTCATAGTAGACTTTAAACTGCTCTGGCATTCCCCATTTGATTGGGCTTATTCAAATGATTATTATTTTATTCTCATGGTTCTAGCTGACAGTGTGCGTAAAAACGTCGCCATTGCGCATCTGGTTCCAAACTTAATCAAGCTTATTGAAGGAAACACCTTGCAACAAAAGCAGCCATGAAATACTTTTTTAACGAAATGATACAACTTACTGTGAAGTGCTTTTGCGGTTGCTCTTAATATCCCGACATCGCTGAATAAAATCTTTGGACTCAGGTAAAGTGCGAAAACAAACCGCACCCTCCTCCCCCTCAGCAGCGGCGGAGTGGAGGAAGAGCGGAAGGGGCAGTCGCTCAGGTAAGAAGCGGGATCAGCGCATGGATTCAGGGAGCGATGGGGTGTCCTCTTCTCCCGCTGTCCGCACTGAGATGTGTTCTGTCTGCTCAGAATACGAGCTTTGTGTGGGTCCAAATACGCCTCTTTCAGTGTTGTTTGTGCTACATTTGGCATTTCGCCTGAAGTGACTGTCTGTTGCTGTTCCCAAGAGGAATGTGCTTGTTCTATTCACAAGAAGATGATACTCCCCCGCAATGCGATCTTCAAGTCCCACAGTTGTAGCAACAGTAGTTTATGTAACTTTTTATTCTGCCAGTATTAGGCCTCTTTCAGTGTAGTTTTCAGAATGTCCACATGGGGGCAGCAGTATATTTTAAAGTACTTCCGGGCGGTCTCAGATGTAAACATTAGGTAGTCCAGTTTTTCTTAAGATGCGTGAAAAGTCCCTCAGCTGACGAAGCCTCTCGGATGAGCGGCGAAACGTTTTCAACCAAACAAACTTTGTCCAGTTGACAAATTGAACTTCTCCTTTTATCATTAGGTAGTCCAAGCTGTGCAGAAATGTTCCTCCGTACCGCGGCTGTCGGCTGCAGGACAGTGGCCGCTGTGCGCTGCCTGTTCTCCGGCCACACCTCCTTCCGGAGCCCCGCTGCATACATCCAGGGCCAGAGCCCCGATCCTCGCACCAGGGAGTACTTTTACTACATCGACCACCAGGGACAAGTGAGGCTCCTGACACACACTAGAGTGCACATGAACTTTTCTCTTTCTTATCACTCTGTCCTTTTTTAGCTTTTTCTTGATGACACCAAAGTGAAGAACTTTGTCACCTGTTTCAAAGGTATTTTTAAAAAAAAATCATTTAGTAGCCTAGGTTTTTGTTGCTCATCATTGCATGGAGAAACAGACTATTGTTGGTTTCAAGCTCTGACCATTGCTGTCCATGTAGTGGGAGCCACAGACGTAGAGGGGCAGTCATAGATGCATAGGTCTAATCCACAGCAGCTGTTGCTATAGAAGTACCATATTATTTAACAGAGTAAATGATGAAACACAAGCCCAGTAAAAAAAATACTTACATTTTCACATGTTCTTCTTTACACAGATAAACAGTTCCTGGTTTTCTTCTTCAGTCGGCTGCGGTTGAATCAGAGTGGACGATATGAGGAGGCTTTCCCTTTTGTGTCCCCATGTGGCCGGGAGAGAAACTTTGTGAGGTGTGATGACCGGCCTGTTGTCTTCACTCACTTCATACAGGAAGGACACTCAGAGGCAGAGCTGCTGTCCTACTGTGGAGGGGCAGAGAAGCTCACAGCCCCATTTCGCCCTGAGGCTCTGTACATGCACCCAGGCACTGGACGAGTGTACCACCCCTGCTCAGACAGGACAGGGGGAGTGGGACTGGTCCGCTCAGCTTTGGCCATAGAATTAAGCACCAACTTTGTTTATGCAACAGCTGAGAGCCAGTCTGGACAGCCGAGTCACTTTGTATGGGGTGGTAAACAGCATGAACTGACCAATGAGCTTGCAGGTTATTTCACGTCTGGAGAGGATGGCAGTGGACAGCATGGAGGGGTTGAATAAGGCCATGTAGTCCTGAGTGGCCAAACATTGCATATAAAACAGGTCATATGGTGGAAAAACATACAAAGACTAAAAACTGTTTTTGCTCATTGTAATGAATGTCTGGTATTCATCTGGATTAACATAAAAAAATAAAGTAAGATTCTAGCAATAGTTTTTATTTAACAATGTTATGTTGAAGAATTACTGTAGGTCAGGCTGCAAATTACTTGATGAAGAGAACAAACAACTGCAGTGGTGGATATATTATCCAATGCAAATGGCTACATATGATATATCGAGATGATTTTAGTATTATACCTCTAGTATTATACCTTAATATGAATGGCAAAAGGGTGGTCGATTTTATTGTGTTTTGTTGGCATAACAATACGTTATGAAGTTAGGTTATCTGTGTTTAGCTCGTGTGCCTATCTTAATTAAATAGACATAATGGAACATGTGATTATTATTATTTATTATTATTGTTGTTGTTTTTAATAGGCAATTGTAACGTTGTGAATGTAGCTGGGCTTTAAACGGCCACGGTCCGCCCTCTCTCTGTTGGAAGGACTACATGTCCCAGAATGCTCTCGGCTGCTCTGAGCCCGTCACAGTGAATATGGCAGCAGCTCTCAGCGACACGCGCGGGGTTATGGAGCGCTCTATTCGGGAGCGGGTTCCTCCGCTGCTCACGGACCTGTACCAGTTCACGATGGCGTACACGTACTGGAGGGCCGGCCGACACCAGGAGCCTGCCGTCTTTGAGCTCTTTTTCAGGGACAACCCCTTTGGCGGAGGCTTCTCGCTGTTCGCAGGACTACAGGACTGTCTGCAGTTCCTCCAGAGCTTTCGCTTCACAGATGAAGGTGAGCTCATGTGTTGCCTAGAAACGATGTTTGCTTTTTAGTTTTAAAGTATGTCGTTTTTGATAGCGCAGTTCAAACCTCATCAGGGTCCCATGACCGCATACTGTTGTGCAACTCCGTCCGCACGCGGATCACCGTGCCCTTTTGACACTCATGAACTTTAGCATATAAAGGGGCTTATGCTTATTACAGAATTAAGGACTACAAACATCCAGGATTCAGATACAGGGAGGCCTAGTCAGGCGCTTATGAAGAATGTTACAAATTCAAGTTCATTCATACGCTGTCCTTCTAGAGTTCAGAGACAGTGTTATGTAATCCATAATCACACACAGATGCCCTGAAGGACAATTGTTTCAATAAATGATGGACAAGGGTAAACGTTACGTCCTATGGACAGTAGTGCAGTTAACTTGACTCTCAGACTCTACCAAAATGGTACAACAATAATGACATTCATTTTGATGAAAGAAAGCCCCCCTTTTATAAAACTTGTTACAGTAACTCTTCTTTGTCTCAGAAGAGAAACTCTGGTCTAGGGTGCAGTTATTAGATTAGTCTCAGTTACAGTAGTTGAGATGAGACTGTGGGACGTGTGATTCTGAGGGAGCACATGTACAACATGCCCTTTTACAAACACGTGTGTAATTATTCAGAGGGCTCGTTCCAACTGTTACGGGTTTATCTGTTGTCCAGACGTGGAGTTCCTGCGCTCTGTCCTACCACCAAACACTGACCTCGCCTTCTTCACCTTCCTGAGGGACTTGGACTGCTCTGGTGTCACCGTGCGCTCAGTGCCAGAGGGGACTGTGGTCTTTGCCCGGGTGGGTTCAGAATAAATGTCAAACAGCCTCAGTCTGTGATGGGCCATGGTTTAACTTTCACATCTACAGGTTCCTGTGATGGAAGTAGCAGGTCCTCTGGCTGTGGTCCAAATGCTGGAGACCAGTTTACTCTGCCTTGTCAACTATGCCAGGTAAAAACATGATACAAATGATTCCAGTTCATATAGATATAATGATTCTGTATGTGGGTTTGGCTTTGCTGTTGTTAATGGTGTGATTTGTTTCTAGTCTTGTTTGCACTAATGCTGCTCGGTTTCGTCTGGCAGCTGGCCCCAGCAGGAGTCTGCTGGAGATGGGTCTACGTAGGGCCCAGGGACCAGACGGAGGACTCACTGCTTCCAGATACAGTTACATTGGAGGTAAGTGTCATCATTATGTGTCCTTGGGCAAGACACTTTGCCCGCCCTTGGCCTAAGTATGAATATATGTGAGTGAATGGTGGTTGGAGGGTCTGTTGTTACAGAATGGCAGTCAAATTTCTATTATTATTTAGTATTATCTATGTCATACTCAGAGGCTGTGTTTCTTGTAGGTTTTGATATGACCAGTAATGTTCAGGCTAGCTTCCTGTTTGGGATCCCAGTGGTAGGGACCATGGCACACTCCTTTGTTACCTCGTTCAGCTGCTTGGAGGAGGTGTGGCCTCAGGTAAGTTTCTGTTTGGCCTGAGATGGTGCTAAAAAACGAATGAAGGCACTTACACAATTTGATTTCATGCAACAAGAATTCAATAGATTTTTGTTTTATTTCTAGACACTAAACGCAGCCCATGGAGACCAAGTTGACCTGATCCCGCTGACAAAGGGCTTGCTCAGTCGTGTTTGTGTGCTGCTCAGAGCTGAAGCAGGGAAGATCTGTGAGGGTGAGCTGGCTGCGTTTCTCACATACGCCATTGCCTATCCACACAACTTTCTGCCAGTGATTGATAGCTACAGTGTTGCCTGGTAAGTAGGGCTAGGTGATATAGTGAAAAATGTATTCCCCTTGTATTGATGAAAATTGTACTTATTTAAAACAAATTGATGTGGCTTCTAATAATATAGTTAATAAACAAAGACAAAATCAACGTCAATGTTAAATCAGTATCTACTGGTTTAACATTGAACGAATGTAAAGTTTTACCATTGTCTTAGCAAGATTAAAATGTAGGAAGAAATGATGATAAAGACTAGTTGGTGATTATTAAAAAACAGTTTTTTCCTTATTTATTGTTGCAGTAGTGGGCTTTTGAACTTTTGTGCTGTGGCCTTGGCTTTGTCTGAGCTGGGCTACAGGCCCTTGGGAGTGCGCTTGGACAGTGGCGACCTCTGCAGGCAGTCTCTGGAGGTGCGGCATGTCTTCAAACTCTGCAGTCAGCAGTGAGTGCCAGTGTATGTCCATCACTGTGATTTTACAAACTTACTATACACCTTGAAACCAGAATTTAGGTTTTTAAGCTTTTGTTCTTATTTAGTTTTTCAGCATCCACCTTTGATTCATTAATTATTGTTGGGACCAACAGCTTCTCAGAGAACTCCATGTCAGAGCTCAACAAGAAGGTATTAGGAATTATAATACAGACAAGCTTTCCTTCATTGCTTTTTGAATTACTGAAACACTTTTATTGCAGGAGAATGAGATCGATGCAATTGGTGTTGGAACACATTTAGTAACATGCACAAAGCAACCATCACTGGGTTGTGTCTACAAGGTATTATAGTTATTAATTTATTATTTTATCCATTATTATATTATCCATTATTTAATTAACAAGTTCTAATATATGTGCAATATTTCTGTATCTAGCTGGTGGAGGTCAGAGGGCGTCCCAGGATGAAGGTGAGTGAGGACCCCGAGAAGAGCACAGTGCCGGGGAAGAAGGCTGTGTACCGCCTGCTGGACACAGAGGGTATGAACAGAGGATATGCCCTTTTGGTGAATCTGAATAGTATAATAACATTGAATATGATGTTCTCCACCTTTGTGAAGGCCATCCTTTTTTGGATGTGGTTTGTCTGGCAGTGGAGCCTCCTCCTAAGGCCGGACACCCTTTCACTTTCTATCTCAGAGAAGAGGACGCCTCCCGCTGTGTTACTCCTGCTCAGGTCACCCGTCTACGCCAAGAAGTCTTCACCAAAGGACAGGTGAGGACTGACTCTTCACACTGCAAATGATAATTCCTCATTATGGTCTTCAATTTCCAATTGATTTTATTTAGTCTGATTAAAAACAATATTTTTCAATGGTTTTCAATATTAATTTCCTGAACATAAACAATACAGTCTTTTAATCTTTTCCATTTAACACAAAAAACACAAACCACATGCTTTATAGACGGAGAATTGAAAGATTAAAAAGACCTGGCTGATACCTGGCTGAGAAATGACTGCCTTAATTAGAATTCAATTAATAGCACAGCCTTAAAATTATGTATATTTTGTGTAGGTCACCTATCCTGTGTGTAATGCTAAAGAAACTCGAGCAAAGGCCCAGAGCTCCCTTCAAATGCTTGACACTAAATACAAGAGACTGCAGGACCCAGATATTTACACAGTAAGTCTCCTTCATACCTCTTCTATACCTCTTCTTCTGTACCTCCTCTTCCTCTGTACCACCTCCTCCTCTGATACTCCTCCTCCACTACACCTTCTGCTCCTTCTCTATACACCTACACTTCTTTGCCTACACTTCCGCTGTATCCCCCTCCACTCATCTCTACCTCCTCCTCCTCTGTACCTACACATCCTCTGTATCTTTTGTACCACCTCTTCCTCTGTACCACAAGCCCCTCTTTACCTCCTCTGGATCGCCTCCTGTGTACCTCAACCTCTTCTGCACCTCCTTCTCATCTCTACCTCCTACTCTGTACCACCTCATCTGTGCTTCCTCCTCCTCTGTACCTCCTCCTCTGTATCACCTCTTCACACAGAAAATCAGACTAACCTTGTGTTCCTCAGGTGGCTGTGTCAGAGAAACTCTATAAGATGGTGTCTGAAATCAGAAGAGGCATTACTAACAACAGCGCCAACTTTCTTTTACCCAACTGAATATTGTGTATCTGTATTGTGGTTGTATTTATCTAATGTGCCTTAAAACTACCATTTGTCTGTATAGTGTCATGTAGGAATATCCTAAACAAGTTGAGTACCTCATTTTCTATGTGTCTCAGTATTGTAAAACTGTAGCCTGTTAGTATTATGTATGCCTCTAACAATAATCTTATGTCGTGTCAATAGTGTAATAATTAGCCTGTTAAAATCGCAGATATTAATTTACTTGAGACCAATTCACTCTAACTGCTGCAACCCACAAGATGAGCACAATCAGCTGACAACAAATTTATTATTGATGCCTTCTGAATGTATTATGTCTTGTGTTTCTTGTGTATCTTTCTGAAAAAGTTCATAAAAAATATTATGCAAGCTCTTGGTGCTGGAGTCACTGGGGCCTATTAGCCTTTTGGGACATAGATACAGAGAGTAGCCAAGTTAGTTTAAAATATTATTACTCAAGTAGAAGTAAAAAGTAATAATAGTAAATAAGTTGTAAGTAATGGTAAATGCTTAGACCAGTGCTGGTACAAGCAGGTACTTGGACAGCTCTTCATTTTGTGGATTAACCCAATAGTTAATTTAATCCACCTTTCTGTCCTCCTTCGGATATTTTGTTTAGAACTTTAGTCGAAATTATCCATCCATTTTCTTATACAGAAGTCTAAGATAGATAGATAGGCCTTTATTGTCCCCGAGGGGAAATTTGTTTCCACAGACACTGTCGAAAAAACAAAACAAACAAAAACACATGGACATTACACACAGGACATCACACATGCAATGGGGAGTGGATAGGATGGTTACATATTGTTAAGTGCAGCAATGGCAGAGGACACAAAGCTTTTACCGAAGCGTGGCCGCTTCCACCTCAGGGTCCTGTACCTGCGGCCAGAGGGCAACAGGCAGAAGTGGTGATGTAATGGATGATCTGAGTCTCTGATAATTGTCCGGGCCATACGTGTGATGGATTTATTGTTAAAATGTGAGAGGTCTGTGATTGATGATTTTGGATGCTGTGCGGGTGACCTTGGTGAGTTTGTTTCTGTTGGTGATGGAGAGCATATTGAAGTAACAGGGAGAGCAGTAGAGAAGGATGGGCTGTATGATCCTGGTGTATAACAGTAAGAGAAGTTGTGGGGTGACGGAGAGAGCACGGAGTTTGCGGAGGATGTGGAGTCTTTGTTGTGAGCGTTTATGGACATCAGTGACATGCAGGACACTTCCTTCAGCTCCTTCGGTGGGAGGTGTTCCCAGGCCAGCTGAGAGACATTGTCTCTAAGAGGCATACGGAACAGATGCTTGGGCCACCTCAGCTAACTCCACTCCATGTGGAGGGGCAGCGGCTCTACTCTGAGCTCCTCACCCTATCTCTAAGGGAAAGCTCAGCCACCCTGCAGAGGTAACTCATTTCAACTTTCGGTCATTAGCCAAAGCTCATGACCATAGGAGAGGGTAGGAACGTAGACTGACTGGTAAGTCAAGACCTTTGTCTTTCGACTCAGCTCCTTCTTTACCACAATAGTCACAACAATGGAATGCAATGGAGTGTAAATGGAAATTATGTAGTTATGTCAACTTTTAGATCTGGTTTAGCCCTAGGTTAGACCTGGAATAGTTTTGTTACATACCTGGTTTGGATATGATGGTACTCTGAAAAAACTTTTTTTTTTTTTTTTTTTATTTGTCGTACTTGGTGTGATAAGGTGAGGCCCCTGGGTTAGACTGTAAAATGTAGCTTATAATTTAAGTTGAAGCGTCAGAAAAATACTTAAATATTTAATAATGAAATACTTTAAAGTACAATTTCTTCCAAATGTTTCTCAAGTCAGTGTAACTGAGCGAGCTCTCCCCCTGTGGTAAATCCTGCCTGTAGCTGTACATGGAGCAGCAACAGTCTGGTGTAGGTAAAAGTAGCAGTTTTCTCGGATGCCACTGGAGGTCGCTGTTTTCCCACTCTCCCTTACTCCTCTCGTCTCCCCTCATATTACTGCCAGCACTGGGAAGAAAAAAATCTGATCAAGCTTTTCCGGTCTCCTAGCCCTAATTTCCTCTCAAGACCTCTGGCGTTTGGGGCTGAGGGAGAGACAGGCGCACAGAGATCTGGAGCGAGGAGAGATTCTGGCTGCGGGACTGAGCGCCGCCTGGCTCCGAGCTGCTGACGCTCCAGACGCGAGACTGCGCAGGACAATGCTCGCTGTCCCCGGTGGAGCCTGTACGTTGTAATGTGCTGAGGAGCTCGTGTACGTTGCCGGACAGAATGATTTGGCTGATGGGAGCACACTGGCTTCTCGCCTCGGCCCCGGAGAGCACTCATCCGCGCGCCTCTCCTCCGCGCTGCTGCGTCCACGCGTCCGTCCGAAGAGTCATTACATAATAACTTGGCGTCTTGATCGAAGCTTTTTTTGTTGTTGTTGTTGACAAGAATTGGATTTGTCTGTGCATTCTGTGGCCGAATGAGCGAAGGTGTAGTGTTGGATCCGCTCTACTTGTGCTGTCGTGGACTGAGGGTGGAAACCTGAGTCCAGCTGTGATGAGACGGGGAGTCCGGGTGGATTTCACTGGTGAAGCATCTGGAAAGGATAAATCCCCCTTCAAGTCATGTGTTTTAGTGTGTGTTTTATTAATAAATGCCAGACTGCTTGGATTAGCCCGCGTTAGATTGCCATAATTTGGACCAGTGGGTTCAGGGGAAAGCATCCTCACATTAGAACTCCAACTCCCGTGCCAGCTATGCGGTGAGGATGTGCGCTGCCAGGTTCAGTAACTGCCTGAACGGCTGTGCTGAGGAGGCCGGTGCTACAGGGACGGCTGGTGGATCTACTGGCCCGCTCATGGCCTCCAGGATGCTGGACTGGACTGAAGCTGGCTCCCGCATCCTTCACAGCCTGGAGATGGGCACAGTCATGACCCTGTTCTACCAGAAGAAATCCCAGCGCCCTGAGAGAAGGACCTTCCAGATCAAGCAGGACACGCGACAGATAGTGTGGAGCCGGAACCCAGACAAAATAGAGGGAGAAAGTGAGTGCTTTTACATTTAACCTGAGCTTGTCTCTATAAATAAACCCCATGGTGTATCCATATTGGTTACTGCAATACATGTAAACAGTTAATAACAATAAACAATGTGTCAAAAGTAACAGCCTACATAACCATAATATATTTAGAAAAATAATAGCAATACACATATTCTTTGCCATGCTTTTCTTGTTCAGTCAGTGTAGCCCCAATCTGATGCTATAATATGGATTAGGCTAACTTTATTGAGCCACAGAGAAATAGGCGATAAGAACCATATGGCCTCAACATTATTTCCAAATACTTACATGCCACTAAACCATAGGATATTTATAATGATACTAATAGAAACAGTATGTCGTGTAAGTATTGTTATTAGCCTTTTATAAGTCTGTTCGCGACTGCATAACTGTTGTAGGGTGTCTTTTATAAGAAGGTTCAAACTAGACAACCTGAGTAGCAGCTTGGTTCTGCAGAAACAAAACAGGTGGTGCCTTTACTGTCACAATTCAGAATAGGTTATTTCATGTCTTATCTGTGTTGACTTAGGTACTGGACTCGCCCTTATGTAGTGTACCAAATAAAAACTAGAAGTGCTGTTAGATCCAGTGTTGTTTCTTATGCAAAAGGTTGCAGTGGTCAGTTCAACAAATTAAATCTGATTTGTGTGCTAAAATCTCTTGGGTATTACTCCTTGTTTAGGAAATACTTTCAATAATGACTTAAGCAGAGAAAGGGAGCAGGACTGGGCTTCCTGAATGTATTCTCCTCTTTCCTTCACTTTAAGAAGTTAGGGTCAGTAATATCACTTTGAAGGTGCAATAGAGAGTCACTATATGGTAGCCTGACAAAGCGTTACATAAACTATACAAATGTGGAGTGTTGTGAAATGGGCAAATAAATGCAGTGTACACAGTGAGGTAGAGTAATGTCCTGTAGGAGCACGGACTGTATGGAACGATCATTTTTGGGAGTCAGTATTTATCATGGGGACATTTCTTTGTACTAAGTGAACTTTTTTGGTTATTTTTATGATACAGTTTGAACTCTAGATGGTTGAATTATAATGTTCTATGACACAATATACAGACTAGATGTACAGTAACTAACTACTGTTACATTATGGCATTTATTTATTGCAGCCCACATTTCTTTTTCAATATTGTACATTTGGAATATTTTTGGGGGAATAATCCAGCTTTAGAGTTTGGTTTCATTACTCGTTTATTCGTTTATTGTCTATATTTACTTCAGCAATATATCACATAATATTATAGTGACAGGTCCTTTTGAGAGTGAAGTATTGTGGTGTGTGTTGCCATGTGTTAAATATAATTCTACACTGCACTGATGTAAATATACATTTGGAGAGATATAGACTGATACAATATATTGGCTGGCCGATGTATCAGGCCTATATTTGCACTTTTTAGCACATCAACAGCACAAGCCGATATCTTGTTTTTAAATGACCTGCTGCCCTAAGAATGTGCATAAAGCTTAATTTGAACACACACAAAGAGCTGTGGGTGAGATTGTAGTAAATTTAAATTACATAATTTTATGAAAATAAACAAAATCGGCTCCACGTATCAACCCAAAAATATCAGCCGATCTTATCGGCCATAGGGTTCTCTGGATTATACAAAATTGGAATTCGCCATGGAAAATCCATATCCATTAATCTCTAGTTGTCAGTATAGTAAGATCAGAAGTGTATATTTGAAAAAAAATTGGGATAGTAATTCAACTGCAAAATGCACGGTAACAACATGATGTGATTATAAAACCTAAAGTAAATTTGGTAATTTACTACTGCATACCCAGGAGCACCAGGAGCACCAGGAGCACTGGTGACCATAGCCTGAGGTCTCAGAGCTTCCTCATGTCTGTGCCTGAGTCAGAACAGAGCTGGGTACAAAGGCCTCCAGATTTGTTGCTCCGCAGTCACGGAATGAACTTTGACTTAATGATTTGGTCCCGCTAAATATTTATAAGAGACTTTTTAAATGTCTTGGAGGAACAATCATCTGGTTGTAGTTGTTTTATAAGAGGCCTCTATTTTGATAATGTCTTTATGATTTTATTGAATGATGTGTAATCATGTGCAGTTGATAGTCCCAAATTTTCTGTCTGTTTGATGATTGTGAATTGAGCTGCCTCTTGGCCTGGACATTCTTGGGAAGAAAAAAAAATATCCAGCCTTAACACTGAGCATTAGAAATAGGGGTATAATTCTCACCTAGTATTATGCCCAGTGACCCCTCTCCTCCCATAGTAAAGTATACCCACCCCCATCCACATATTTAGTCTCCAGTCTTTCCCCAAGCAGCCTTCCTGCCCGCCGTACCGCCTCACTAACTCCTCTCACTGTAGGCGCACAGTCAAGTGGCAATGGTGCGCTTAAAAGTAGCACGTTAGGGGTTTGGCTGTGGGCTGCCAGATTGGACAACTTTTGCCTGTCTGGGGTGTGGAGCCTATTGTTTAAGTGTGTCCTGGATTCTGAGGCCTGTAGGGAGGATTTGTTACAGTGTCTATGAGCACCACGAAAACGTCTGACATTCACAACTGCCCTGATAGAGTTTCTCTTCTGTCTGCCATGTGTTATTCTAACTGTTTTTATTGTAGGCCATTGTTCACACAAAATCTTAAATTCCTTGTTTTGTTCACTAGTGTTGGATGGATCGTTGTTTTAGTTGATCAGTAGTTCAAGAATAACTATTACTAGATTTGAATAAGAAGTGTGGAACATTGATAATGTTGTGAATGAAGATATGCATCATTTGAATAACCAAATAAGGTTACAAAATAGTCAGATACTTGAACTCAACAACTGAACAGTGAATATCTCTAGTTGCATTGTAACCTCCCACTAATGATCCATAAATTGTTAATATGATTCAACTTCCCTACCTGTATTAGAGTTGCACAATCCAGCTTTTTCTGTTTCAATAACAAAGTCGATACTATCAACCGATACTAGCGACTGAAAATATAATTTATTTCCTTTAAACACAAAGAGCATATGATAAAAAGCTTTGTAAAATAAAAGTTTTAACATGACATTTTGGGCCGACATTGTCCAGTAAATTGTCTTACTACTAGTCTGGTTAACACCTGACCATATCACAAGTGAGATATGGGTCTGGAAACTCGCTTCGAAAAATCCCGTAGCGGAGGTGTGGTTAGCGATTGCCAACGGCCGTTTATTGGGCGTTAGGAATGTCTATCATTGAGCGTATACGTAAGTCCATAGCCAATCATGTCAGTTGTCAGTTCAAACTACAAGCTTCCGTTTGTCATGTAGTACGCGTCACCGTCTTTCCACCCCTCCCCGCTCTCTGATTGGGGCCCTAAATCTGGGACTCTCGCTTGGACGAGTTTCCAGGCCGCCTTCCAGTTCGAAACGAACGGAAGCGGCCTGGGAATTCCCAGGCTATCTTACTACACCAATTTATAGAGCAAAGCGGGGATGTTGGCTGAACGGATATTTTGAAGTTGATATCCAATCCATAAAAATGTTCAGTATTGGTGCCAATATCTGATACCAGTATCGTATTGGCGTATCCCTAACCTGGATTCATGAATTGAGTCATAGCATTGTTCCTACACATTTTATAAAGTAAGTATAAAAAAACATGTATCAGGGACAACAGGTGTAATTAGCTCTAGTGCCATAACCTGACACACATGCTCTCCTGTTAAGGTTAATGTAGATTGTGCACAGTCCTCATCTCATAAAATAAACTAAACAATAAAGTATAAATTGCATCAATATTTGTATGTGCCCTTGTGTGTATCAGATGTGTAACACAAATGAGAAAACGTAATGTAATCTGTGAACTGTACAACAGCTATTGTGTTTTCGGTATATGTTAAATCCATATCTAATTTGGCCATTCCTACCTTACTCAACCCTCGCCATATGTTACCATTTTTTACAAATGCAGACTGCGGTACTCTATTGTTTTGCTCCCATTTTGTCCTTTTCAAATGAACTCTGTGTCAAATAAAATTAATTTGCTCCATTTTATCAATATGGCACTTCATATCATTTTATTGAGCCTTAATAATAAACCTTCAGTTATTACCAGATATTCAGCTATAAATCATAGCCAAAACATATAATTAACCCAACAATAAAAATGTTATCAGAACAATTTATCTTTTGACTAGAAAGATCCCTGAATTATACAAACCTGCCCTTACTGAGAGTAATGGTCAGCGCATACACAGGAGCTTTGTCTATTAATTATTTATCCAGCATCATAAAGCATGGAACTGGTGCCATGGCTAATCCTCAGGCGTGCTCTGTGAGACACCTCCAGTATATGGCAGCCTCTCGGGACCTTGGATATAAAATACACACATGCGCTTTCATAACCCTTCGCTCGCACCCCCCTTGGTACATTCTTGGAACTCTGCTTCTCCCAGAGTTTATCTGTGCACTGTCCTCCAGCTCTCCTCTCCCTCCTCCCAGCCCACTCACTCCTCCTGTTTCAAACCCTCTCACATTTTCTTTTTGGATCCTCCGTTTTCATTTGCTCCATTTTGTTCTTTTCACTGCAATCCCGTCTTTTGTTGTGTGTGGGATGATGTTATTCTTTGGGATGAGCACTGGCACACAGCGGGTATTCAATCCTGAGGCGGAGGAAGTGTGGGGTTATCAGGGAGGGCCTCTTCCTGTCTGTAACACTGACTGGCTGCAGGGAAACAAAACATTCAACATCTTGATCAGGAAGCACAGTCATGGATGGCAAATTAGGCACTAAGCACAGTTCATTGTGGTGAACACTTTAGCCCTGGAGCCTTTAGTAAAAGCTTTAACAAAAAGATATTCATTTTGTCTAATAGATATTTTGAGGTTTACTGTATTTGCACAGTAGGAAATATTTTGTAAATCCAACCCCACTAAAGTATCTTATGTGCACACTGGTTTCAGTTCAAAATCTTACTGCTGGGGCATGAGCCAACCATTACCACCATGTCTGATGTATGCAGTGCACCCTGTTGCATTTTTATAGGCTTTGGGCTTTGAGTTGACTTTTCAATGCTTGTAGCTTTATTAGATTAGTGGGGGAAAAATGGCTTGCATGTCTGATCAATTGTCATAAGAAAATAACAACAAATATTTAAGAAAACTGAGATTTCTCTTTCTTTTTTTGCGCTGCATTATTTGATTTTGTCCACGTGGAAGCTTTGATAGCATGCAGCATGCTCAAGTACGCAGTTGTTTATGTCCTGTTACTGTACATCAGCCTACAGAAACTCATAACATGTTTACCAGCTCACACTGCTCTTGGCACGCTCTTTTTTTTGCCACTGACCTGAAACCAGCAGCTGCCCATAATCACTGTGGACACGCAGCAAAACTATCATCTCCTCCTCCAGCTGGAGACTTCACTCTCACACAGATGGCATACAAGCAGCTAGTATGCTAGTATATTACATGAAAAAAAAATCACATCTGCAAATGATATCTGTTAAGACTGAACGATTTGGGAACAATATCTAATTCCAATTTTTCTGATTGCAGTTAGATTTGTGATGCATTAATAGGATTCAGTTCAGTTTTCATTTTATGCGTGTCCAGAAGAATGGACAGAGACTGAAATATGAACAGACAAACTAATACAAGAAACTTCAGAAGATGTTTGTGTGTTTTTAGAATAAGACAGGAATTTGTTGTTTATGGAGGAAATTATGCTACTTCAAAAAATTCCAGCCTTTGTGATATGGTAATCTTACAACCCTAATATCTATAAAAATGTAGTAGTTAGACAGACAGACATATAGATCCCAAGGGAAATTCAAGTTTAGTATTAGTTTAGTGTTTATATATATATACACACACACACACACACACGCACACATACATACACACACATGCACACATAAACACAATTTATGTATTGTATGTATTTCTGATTATGTTGCTGACAGCGTTTCTTGACTGTCTCCAGTTCTCATTTGAGGCTTTATCACAGGCATGTTTACAGCCTGGCCCGGGATTAAAGGCCGCGGTGGGCAGGGCTGTCTGTCTACTCTGTCTGAACAATGTGGAACAGTGCAAAGCTATGGACGCCCCCATTAGTGAATCATTAGTTAATAACATCATGATAAGAGGCTTAATAAACACACTATATAGGGGTATGGATCTTGGAAGTATTGTTTTTGAAAAGAGAATGTTGTTTTTACATTACGCAAAGGCTTTTGTTTGAAGTTGAAATATACTGGTAGTTGCCTCTAATCTTAGTCCAAACACTCAGATGCTCCATATGTACAAGGTTGTGTCCAGACTTTCACTAAAATTCAGATGGCAATATTACGCAATGACAAATATTCTAGCAGGGATGAATAGGGATTCATACTGAGACTAAGGTTAAACTTTAAAAGACAAAATTTTGCATAAAATATAGACATAAGCAGAATAAACAGTGAATTGATTTTATGACCTTAAGAGTGTAATGAAAAGAAAAAAACGAGTGATTGATTTGTGGAGATTTTAAAGAGGCTGAGGCAGCTGGTAGTTCTGCTGCTGTGGTGGAAACAGGGGGCTAAAATGGTGGTATAACAGAGAGACACAAAATGTAATTTATAGATGTGTTTATTAAGGCTTAAGCCTCTACAAACATTAAATATACATGCAAATCTTGCATTAGTTTATCAGTTCATTTCAGTCTTCTCTCAAACCACACTGCACCTGGATGTGCTAAAATGTGTATTTTGCACTATGTAACTTCTAAGATGCAGGGTCAGCTACTTGCTTGTCTCCATGGAGATGTTATTTCTTTGCATGGAATGTTTCACAGTAGGGCATTAAACATATCTGCATCTCTTTTATTCAGTTACAAGTGTTTTATACCCCCCTAACAAACAAGTTACATTCATTCTTACCATGAGCATGCATGCTTGCTTTATCATAGATCTGACCATACTTGCTTTCATTGTGATTACCAAATTTATTTCCATGCTGTGGAATAATCAATAATCAAGGCAAAACAGTAATATCTCCATGGAGACATCCTGGCGAACCCTCCACCAGAAAAGTTACACAGTGAATATTTGTCTGGAAGTGACAATACAGTACTTTCCTTTATATCATTTGGTCCCACATCAATTTAAACCAAACTCACAAATTTTAACTTTTCATTATTTATCTGTAACCTTTTCTGTATAACTCCATATTGACTGAGCCCTCCGTCCGGGAGCATTTATCAGTATTTATTGAGGACATCTGCTGTGGTCATAAGCGTTGGTTTTCTTTGTGGGTGTGTCTCAGACTGGACTTCTGCTGCAACTGTTAGAAGTGTGCTCCAAGGCTGACATCATCGCAGTGTGGTCAACAGGCTTTGGGGGACATGCCGACTGTGGCTAGCAAACTAAAATAATAATTTAACTAGCTAGCTCAGAAATAACGTGCTAGACAAGTTAGACAATGCATTTAACATAGAGTGTAATTTCAATAGTTGCAGGTTTGTGCTAAATGCTTTTATTTGAATGTCAGGGTGCAATGTTGAAAAGGTTAAACCTATAGACCCATGTTTCTTAAAGGGCCTATATTACAGCATTTTCTATCTGTCTTATAATGTTGTTTCCTCATCAAAACATACCCAAAGTTGTGTTTTGTTTCATTCACACATGCGTGAAGAGTCCCTCAGTCGTCCAGGTAGAATCCATGATAAAAGAAGAAATTCAATTTGTCAACTGGACAAAGTTTGTTTGGTCGAAAACGTTTCGCCGCTCATCCGAGAGGCTTCGTCAGCTCTAATTAGAATGCTGGTAAGACACTTGCTTATATCTTGCTGCAGGGAGGAGCTAACTAGCTAACTACTTTCCGAAACTATCTCATTGGTTTCAGTCTTTTGTTTCTCTGGCGTCTAGATTACCATACCTATTCATCCCTACAACGACTGTTTTTCACACCTCTGGCCCTGACCTGGCTCTAGCCCTATTGTTCCCCTGTTTGTTTGATCAGGGTTTAAGAATGGAATTATAGATGGGAGACAAATAATGTCTGACTCCACCATTTCTGTTCAGAGAAGGATTCTCTTTTTTGACAAAAATAGCCTCTTTAACTCCCCTCTCAAACCAATTCTTTTCCCTGGCTAAGATCTGAACCTCACTGTCCTCAAAAGAATGGCCAGTGGCTTCTAGGTGAAGATGTACGGCAGATGACGGTCCACTCTGGCCCGCCCGCCTGTGTTGGTACATCCTCTTGTGAAGTGGCTGCTTGGTTTCTCCAATGTAGCGCTCACTGCAGTCTTCACTACACTGAATGGAGTAGACCACATTGCTTTGTTTGTGGCTCGGTGTTTTGTCCTTTGGGTGGATGAGTTTTTGTCTTAAAGTGTTTGTGGGTTTGAAATAAACTGGAATTTCATATTGTCTGAAAATCCTCTGTAGTTTTTCCGACACGCCGGCCAGGTAAGGAATCGCTACCCCTTTCCTCCTGGGTTCGGATTCTCTATTATCTTGTTTCTTGCCCTTGTCTCTCTTGGTTTTGTTAACAGCCCATTTGGGATAACCACAAACAGAGAGGGCTTCCTGCACATGTTGTTCTTCTTTCTCCTTACCCTCTGTGCTTGTGGGAACCACTTGGGCCCTGTGTTGTAATGTCCGCATAACACCCAGTAATAGCCAGGTCAGGGCCAGAGGTGTGAAAAACAGTTGTTGTAGGGATGAACAGGTATGGTAATCTAGACGCCAGAGAAACAAAAGACTGAAACCAATGAGATAGTTTCGGAAAGTAGTTAGCTAGTTAGCTCCTCCCTGCAGCAAGATATAAGCAAGTGTCTTACCAGCATTCTAATTAGAGCTGACGAAGCCTCTCGGATGAGCGGCGAAACGTTTTCGACCAAACTTTGTCCAGTTGACAAATTGAATTTCTTCTTTTATCATTCATTCACACATGTTTAACACACAAACCCTAGACTGCACACAAACCCTACACAGAATGAAAATAATATTAAAGAGCCAATATTACACTATTTTCTGATCTTGGTTATAATGTTATTTCCTCATCAAAGCTATTTTGTTTAATTCACACATGTTCAACACCAAATCCTGCATATTGAGGTTGAGTTCTTCTCTCAAACTGAAAACACACTGTTCCACCTTGTGATGGCATGTGGTAACACAGGACGTGCTCCTCAGTTTAATCAAACAACGTACACCTTCACTAGAATAATTTGGATAATTTCAGACCTGGAATTTCCAATCTCTATTAAAGAAAATGCAGACAGGATAATAATTAAGGGTTACTAAAATATGTGTGAATGAAACAAAACACAACTCCAGCTATGTTTGATGAGATAACAACATTATATATAAAGCTCACAAGAGTCAATTATGCATAATATTGAACCTTTGAATGAAACCACAGTTTGCTCCAGACTGTATGTATGTGTATATGGGAGTATATGGGCGTATACCCCCATCTACACTTTTCCCTATACGACCCACATGTTTTAGAGGAAAAGCAGTGATTTATGGCCCATGCATGTTTGTCTTCATGCAACCTGAACCCTTCTCTCCCGTCTCCTCCAGTTGACATCCGAGAAATCCGGGAGCTGCGGTTGGGAAAAGGATCCAGGGATTTCGAGCGCTACCCAGAGGAGGCTCGTAAACTGGACTCCTCTCACTGCTTCATCGTGCTGTACGGGCTGGAGTTTCGCCTGCGAACTCTCAGTGTTGCTGGTTTGTGCAAGCACATGTGGCTTTTAACTATTCAAATTACTTTCATGGACATGTTTTTTTCTTATATTCTCTCTTGCTCTTCACTGTTATAGCTGAAATTGTGATCCACTTGAGTTTTATTTATGAATACAGAACATTATTTCTACCTGCTTAGAGTCAGATCCCCCAACAAACTTAAAGGTGTAATATCTAACTTTTCTGATTGAGGGAGTTCCTGTTTCTCTTTATGGAGATTGGGCAAGAGGCAATATTGAAATGTGGTGCCATGATTATCATGGCCAAAATAATTTTGATTAACAATTATATCTTGCTGACAGTTTAAAAACGTTATGGATATGAATAAATTCCATATTTAAACAACTGTTATAGTATTGTACTTTGTTATAAGTGGAAACAACAATAATCTAGAAAAAAAACTCTTATATCTTATATCTTGGTGATATAAAGGCAATTGTGTCAACCCTTTATATCATGATAAATTATATTATTTTTTATTGTTCCTTCCCTAATGGAGATGTATTGCTCTTTCTTGGATGTTCACATTATGTTATTAAACTTATCTCCATGGAAACAAACAGGTGATGTCATTATGTCAAGTTACAGACCAGATCTGTGGAGAGGTGACCCTGCTCACACTAAAAATGCAGGTTTTTCAGAATTTTCCCACAACAAAAACACCTGTAATTGAAATGACAGATTTCTATAGAGACAAGCAGTTGGTAGACCCCTCACTAGAAGTTACGTAGAGCACCTTTAAGGCCTCCTCACTGACAGCTGTATCCTGTAACCTCAGTCAGAATTAGCCACATATTCACAGTGCCTCCTCGTCTGTACATTTTCTAGTTAGCGTTTCCTAACAGAACCCCTTCTTCAGCTCTACTATCCCCAACTCTTCCCTCTGCCTGTGCCCATTGTGCCCACTGTGCCACTTCTCAAAGCCATACATATGTACAATAGTGTCATTGTTTGCCCTGGTTTTAAAGGGTGTGAATATAAAGCCAGTGCCTAAGATACAGTTGTGTTGTTTTGTTGCAGCCTTCAGTGAAGAAGAAGTGAACATGTGGATCACAGGTCTAAACTGGCTCATGAGCGACACCCAGAGGGCTCCAGCTCCACAGCAGACAGACAGGTGTGTGCTAATCTATACTGTATATTTGATCCTATGTACTGCTTACAAAGAACAGTTGATCTGAATTGAATTATGTGTAATATAAGGGGATCTGCCACCTGCTTGTCTCTATGAAGATGTCATTGAATTGATCCAGAATACACACTTCATTACTTTACCATACCATACTTTGGTCACTGGTGAACCTCCCCATTTTCAAATGATTGCCAGGGGGATTAACCAATCAGGGACATGCAAGGTCTGTCCACATCAGAAAAAAAAAATGAAAAAAAAAATCACAAGGAGGCTAAAAAACATTGTGCATTTCTGTAGAATCAGTTAAGTGATATTCTGAGGTGAGAGAAATTTGATTTGTAAATCATAGGTGACCAATGAGCTATAATAATAATACATTTTATTTATATAGCGCTTTTCAAGACACTCAAAGACGCTTCACAAATCATAAAAGAATAAAATATCACAAAATTTACAACATAAAGTCAAACATTTAAAATATCACAAAATTTACAATATAAAATCAAACATTAAAAGCAATTTTAAACAGGTGGGTTTTGAGTTCTTTTTTGAAGGTGGGGAGATGAGAGCAGTCACGGAGGGGTTTGGGCAGTGAGTTCCAGAGGGTGGGGGCAGCGGTGGAGAAGGCTCTGTCCCCCCAGGTTCGGAGCTTGGTCCTACAGGGCAGGGACAGGAGGCTGGAGCTGGAGGAGCGGAGGGATCTTAAAAAATCTGGGTTTATTTTACATTTAATTTAACAATACGGACGTTGTTCTTTGCTTAAACTTTGTGAATTTATACTAAGCGGAGCATTTTTTTGAGCTCACATTTGTCATTTGATAAAAACAAATCTGATGCACGATCACGTTTGGCTGGGCTTGACCAGACTGATTTCAACCTGTATTAAAATACAAAGAGATATTATTCTGGATTTGCTAGGCAAACAAATACGAAAACCAACAAACTCAATGAAATAAAAAACAATACAATTCTTACTAGTTTTCAAATCAGTAATATCTTTAGCATCTTAATTGAAATAACTTAATCTGCTACCATCTGCTTTTTAAATCAAATTACATTTGCTGACCTGTACCATTTCCTGTGTGCGTAGGTGGCTGAGGAAGCAGTTCGAGATGATGGACAGGAATCGTGAAGGCAGGTGAGCTGTGCCAACAAACATGTCATCACCCCCTCACTGTGGTACACGCAGCAGCTGATTGGTCGGTCACATCAGTGGGGGAAAGGTGGAGGTGAAATAGATCCAGATGTGATCAAAGAGGGCAGCTGTGACCTTTGACCCCTCCAAGTTCCCAACACCTATTTCCATGTCCTCTCAGTGTGCAGTGTGAAATAGGTTTGCATTTGCAACCAAAACATTATTGTTAAAAATGAGAGATGTCAAAGTTTTTCAGTGAATCATGGTTATTCAAGTCACAATAAAATTTTAACAACTAAAATGTAATAACTGACCATATTAGAAGTAAAAGAAAAAAAAGACTCTCATTTTAATTTTATCTATATTCCAAAACCAATGTTAAGTGTTTGATGCAAGTTTATCCTGTTATTTATGTCACACTTTGGAGATGTAGACAGATTCATAATAAAGATTTACTCAAATATGTGTGAATGAAACCAGTATTATAACAATATAACAATATTATAACACGGCTTAAAGCTCACACTTAGATTTTGTATAATGTAGGACCTTTAATAGTTTAGTTTCATCTGTTGAAATGAAATAGTTTTGCATGCTAATAATAGTCGGTTGATAGCTAAAATATAAGAAAATGACACCAGTCTTTCAATTTTTAAGTCAAATCGGTCACTCAAACTTTGGTCAACATGGGTCCTCTTATTGGACTGATGTGCAGGAACTGAAATCAAAAAAGCAAAACAATTTATTTCATTACAGCCTTCCAAAACAAGCTTGCTATAGGTCAGCCTGGGTCCTGGGATACTGGTCAGTCCAGGACAAACTCACTGCCAGTTCCAGATATGAGACAGGACGGGATGCAGGTCGTTCAGAGGGGATATGCTCCCGTCATTCTTTCAAATTAGTTACAGTTACAGACAGGAGCAAGCAGGAAGAGCCTTGGACGGAGGGACACTGTCTGATCACATGGTCCATAAGAGTGACCTACATTAACCTTTGTCTCCTAAAAACAGTACAGTAAACACGTGTTACTCAATGCCTCCTGGGACATTGTATCCATTGTTTTCAGAATGATGAAAAGTGACCATAGTGATTAACAATTAAAAACAAAACACAACATCTTTTAAGTGGTCAACAGTCCTCAAAGCTGAAACCCATAAATATTTCTTTCAAAATGAGAAAATGGTCAGCTATAATTCTGTATACAAACATCCATCCAAGTTTTTCCTTTAAGCCTAAAAAGTCACTTAAGAGTAAAATACTGAGAAAGCAGATCCTCTCCTCCATAGTGCCCCCTTTTGGTGATGTTGCAAACATCAGTACCTCTTTATCCTTTGCTTATGATACTGCATATCTTTGTACACCCAACTCTTTTAACATATTTCTCTAGCATCACAGTGAAGGATGTGAAGACCCTCCTGCCTCAGATCAACTACAGAGTCCCAAACATGCGCTTTCTCAAAGACAAACTGCAGGTCAGACTCAAACATTATATTGATACTTTGCAGCGTCATCCCACTGGGGGTGCTCTACATGTACAGAATGTCTAATGGTGGAATCTTTAGGAGTTTCCATGGTGACAAAATGCACACATTAGCAAACACTGTCAAGGAAGTTTAAAAATTGTCTGAAAACAACACATTTTCAAGAGCCTCCGATCAATATGAGCAGTCCTGGTCCTGTTTAGGTGTTTTATTTTCAACAAAAATGTGAGTGTGACTAACTGAAAGATGTCAGCTAATGCTAGTTAGCTTGTGACTCTTGATATTATTTAACAGCACAAATCGGCTCACGGGTGGTTTAGTTCCAACCAGTTCATTTCTTTCTGGTCAGATTGTGTTAAAATAAAGCACAGTTTAAAATCTAATAAAGCTTCAGACAGAGCAGAGCCTACAGTTAGCATCACAATACCAGGGAATGTTGATGACATCAGCTGCAAAGTATCAGTAAATCATGTCGATAGGTGTTTATCCTTATATTCCAGAATTTTCCATGAATCATAGTTTTCCTCTCTTTCAGGAGGTGGAGGCCAGGAATGACTTGTCGTACCCAAACTTTGCACAGCTGTACCGGACACTGATGTTTGATGCACAGAGGACTGTGAGTATGACTGTGCTTTCATTCTCAAAATATACTTTCTTACTTCTGAAAATATATTCTATTCCAAATAATAGCTTTTTGAATTTGTCAGCACAATATGTGTCAAAATGATTGTGTAAACAAATGCAATATCTATATGTCTACCACCCAAATCCCAGTCTGTTATCCTATCAGGAAACATGTATTTATTTTTATTACTCTTATCATTTTATTTTATTGGCATCAATTTTAAAGAGAAAAACAAACACTCTGGCAGTTAACACATTCTAGCCATCATGTGCCTTTTCATTACTGGCATGAACCAAAGGAACCATCATCGTCATCAAAATGTTATTACAGACTCGTATTGTTAAAAGACACGCCACAATTAAAAGGATTAAAATAATACTATATGGAGTTTGGAGATGTATGCCTCTTTTATAATCCTGGCTTTTAAAAATTACTTTAAAATGCTTATTAAATCCATCCATCCATTTTCTTCCGTTTATCCGGGGCCGGGTCGCGGGGGCAATAGTCTAAGCTGGGACGCCCAGACCTCCTTTACCCCGGACACTTCCTCCAGCTCCTCCGGGGGGACCCCAAGGCGTTCCCAGGCCAGCCGGGACACATAGTCCCTCCAGCGTGTCCTGGGTCTTCCCCGAGGCCTCCTCCTGGTGGGACATGCCCGGAACACCTCCTGAGGGAGGCGTTCAGGAGGCATCCGAAACAGATGCCCGAGCCACCTCAGCTGGCTCCTCTCGACATGGAGAAGCAGCAGCTCTACTCCAAGCTCCTCCCGTGTGACTGAGCTCCTCACCCTATCTCTAAGGGAGCGCCCAGCCACTCTACGGAGGAAACTCATTTCGGCCGCTTGTATCCGCGATCTCGTCCTTTCGGTCATTACCCAAAGCTCATGACCATAGGTGAGAGTAGGAACGTAGATTGACCGGTAAATTGAGAGCTTCGCCTTTCGGCTCAGCTCCCTCTTCACCACAACGGTCCGGTACAACGACCGCATCACTGCCGACGCTGCACCGATCCACCTGTCAATCTCACCGATCTGCCTGCTTATTAAATGCACCATCATATTTCTAATTCTGTGCAATATTCTGCATAGTTGCATGCTCAGAGTTAGCCTGACTTCACTTGAAATGTCCGTTACTCTCTGTTGATGTTAAATAAACTGTTGTATGTGTACTATTTTTGACTGCTGCTGGTTAATGTAGACAAATAGACTCTGAGTAGGTCATGTGTAATATTGACTCTGCTGCACACTTCACTTCACTGCACTAACTGGATCCTTTATGCCTCATCCACCCTCCACCTACCCCTGCCCCCTCACCTGCCTTCACGCCCGCCCCCTCCTCACCCCTCCTGTCTGCCCACTGTGTGTTCCCAGATAATTGAGCAGCTGGACCTGTCCTTTCCTCTGCGGTGAGTCTCTGCTCCTCTCACCCTCCTCATGTCTGGTCCTTTGTTTTCTGTAGTCACTATGGCCCAGTGTTATTCCATCATATTTTCATTGTTTAGTATTGAGTTTTACTTGATGCCATATGATTTATTTATAGGAATGTTGACCGACCTGAGCTGTGTCAGATCTCTCTCTATGACTTTCAGAAGTTTCTACAGATGGATCAAAAGGTATTCACACAGCAAAAATAGCTACTTAATTTTTATAAACAGTGTTAATTATTATGATGCATCACATAGCAATAACACCTCTTCAGGATCAAATTTAGCTGGGCATTTAATCAAATTTGCATTGAGACTAGGGGTGTAAATCAGACACTTCATGCCGATTCGATAGTGCATAGTTTTCACTTTATGTATTAATGATGTTTTGAATACATTTTATTGCAGAAAAATTCGATTTGATTCGATTCTCTTGTGTACGCATCGATGCATTTGGATCGTCGGCTGTAGGATCGATGCATCGATACGAATCGATTATTATTTACACGACTAATTGAGACTCGTCTATTTAATCCAGAGATTCACCAATCCTCGTGTCAGTAAAAATATGTGGTTTGGAGCAGAGTTCAGACATTTGAGGAAGAAGTGTTTCTATTTTTTCATGTTAAATGGCTGTGTTTGTTGTTCATTGAAAGCCATGACTATTGTTTTTTTAAAGGTCCCATGGCATGAAATTTTCACTTTCTGAGGTTTTTGAAAGTTAATGTGAGCTCCCCTACCCTGTTTAGCCCCCCCCCACCCCCCCCACCCCCATGGTTAAAAGTTGCGAAATGTCTAAACTGAGCATTTGCGATCCTTTTCTGCGTTACAAAAAATCGGAGCTCAAACGGGCGATTTTGAACAAGGCACCTTATTGACGTCAGATCGAAAAAAGAAATGCAAATGCAGTTCCACCCCCGTCTGTCTGTACTCAGCGTCTCTGTAAATCACGCCCAGAGAGTTTGGACTGCGAATGCGCTAGGCAATGCGAAATGCATTTTTTTATTTGCCTGGAGGCACGTCCGAGTGTTTCTAGGCTCGGAAGTCCTTTATCTGAGCCTCTGGACCTTTGAACAGCAGTGGCTTAATTTTATTTTATGTGGAAATGTCTTTATTTTTCAATGGAACGCTTCAAATCTCTCCCCCCGTGCAAAAACAAGGAAATGGACCAGCTGAGAGCTCAGAGCCGAGAGCGGAGAGTTTGGCCATGCCCCCACCCTCTACTATAGGCCAGCTCTTTTCTCCTCATTTGCATTCAAGCAACAACGCCCATTATAGAGTGTTCAGAGAGAGAAAAATTACTCTTTCTCATCTTATCTCTGTTTCTCATGCACTGAGTGTTGATTTTGAAGAAGGATTCATTTACAGTATTAGGGAACCATTAAGGAGCCATATAAAAGCATCAAGAAGTACCATGTCATGGGATCTTTAAGAAGAGAAAATAAACTGGATCAATATGAGGAAAGAAATCTACATCATATAGTAACAACATCAACTAGTAACCTAGGAACAGATTGAAATGAGGAGAGAGAGTTGGTGGACTGGATGAAATGCCTTGCCCAATGACATATCAACAGCATCTTCCAAGCGTATGCCAACCTGTCTCCCTGTTTACGGTATCTCAATGTAATAAATAGTCAGACATATTTATTACAGTACGGACTTGTTGACATTCTGAGGGAAGCACATGTGCCATGCCATCCTACTCTCACATAGTGTAGATGAAAAGGCTAAGCAAATGTTAATAGGGTGAAATAACAAATAGCTATAGGAGATCAGTGATAGTTATAGAAACATTATGGACAGTCAAAATAAATGTTCTATTTGCTTGACTTGTTGTAGGAATCTTGGGCGTCTGATTTGGGTCGAGTGAGAGAGTTTCTGATGGGCTACATGAGAGGGGCTCCAACACCTGAACCTCTTCTGCAACTGGACGAGGTCAGAATCCAAACTTTCAAATGCAAATATAAATTATAAAAAACATTCAGTTTAATTTTCTTAACCAGTGTCTATTTTGATTTGCAGTTCTTGACGTTCCTGTTCTCCAAAGAAAACAGTATTTGTGACCCTCGCCTCTCTCCCCTCGTCCCCGATGACATGAAAAGACCCCTCTCCCAATACTGGATATCCTCATCTCACAACACGTATGTCCCTTAATATAAAATACATCTTTAGACTTTTTATTTTGGTCTTCTTTGGTTGTTTTTTAGTGGTCTTAGTTATTAAAATATCTGCATTGCCATCATCTAACTTTTTATCTTGTTGTGTTATTTAGCTACCTAACAGGTGACCAGTTTTCTAGTGAGTCATCTCTGGAAGCCTACGCTCGCTGCCTGAGGATGGGCTGTCGCTGCATTGAATGTACGTCATCAAAATTAAGCCACTGGTCAAACGCATCTTTTTTTATTAATGATTCCACAGTTTTTACTTCTATTTACTGTAATAATGCATTATCACATAGGTCAATAAGTTTTATTTTGTTCAGCATAAACCACAAAATTTATCCAAATCAACTTAATAATAGAATTTGTCCATTGACCTCCTGTTCAAAACTGCAGATCTGACCCCTGCTGCTGGCCCTTCCTATTCATAGTGGAAATTCACCATAGCAAGCGGGGGATTTCCATTTATTTTGTTTGTTTATTTTTTGGGAGAAAATAGTTAGCAAACATTTTGAACCCACACGTAAATGCAGAGCTGTGGGTGGGAGTGAGGGACAGTAGGATTACGCAGCATTACTCAAGCCTGTATAAATAAATCAAAATAGTTAATTCAAAATGGTCACTTCACAGCTAATAAAAGGTGATTTTGCATTGCACGTTCCCTTTACTGACAAAAGTGATTAATATTTTTCAGTGGACTGCTGGGATGGACCTGATGACCTGCCCATTATTTACCATGGACACACCCTCACCTCAAAGATCAAGTTCCTGGATGTGCTCTACACCATTAAAGAACACGCCTTTGTCACATCTGAGTACTACATTATTCATTATTTTATTAGTCTATTTTTTGTTTTTTTTATTAAATGTTTGCATAAAACTAAAACTAGGAGCTTTCTGTACTTCTTTTCACTGTGATTTTATGCTGCATTTTTTATTTATTTATTTATTTCATGTTATTTATTTATTCATGAGACAGGGACATTGCACAATATACATTTACCTTAACAGGAGAGATGCATTGTGCCAGGTTGTAGCACTAGAGCTAATTTCCACCTGTAGTCCCTGGTGCATGTTTTTTAGGTGTGAGGTTCACACAGAGTAGAGATGCGCGGATGGCGGTTACAGCGGCTAAATCGCGGAGCGGGTGGATGACGTGACGAAAAATAATAATTTTTATTAAATTCGGGCGGGTGGCGGTTGAACAACCAAATTTTTTAAAATGCACGTTATGGGGCTGTGCAGTGCAGAGAATTTTGGAATTATCATAAGTTGGCGGATGACGGACGGACGCGGTTTTGAAAATTCCTGAAAAAACGTGCGTGCAAATGGATAGCGGACGGATGACGTTTTTTTCATGCGGTTGCGGATGGGAAAAAAGCCCATCCGCGCATCTCTAACACAGAGTGAATTGTTTTATCTGCAGTGTTAATTTGTGAACATATGTGTGCAGGTACCCGGTCATCTTGTCCATAGAGGACCACTGTAGTGTTGTCCAGCAGAGAAACATGGCGACTCACTTTAAGAAGGTCTTTGGAGATCTGCTGCTGACCAAACCTGTTGACAACAACGCAGAAGAGCTGCCCTCACCCTACCAGCTCAGACGCAAGATACTCATAAAGGTATTGTCATTTATGATTGTAAACAAAAACATTTTCTGTCTTTATTCTTTGTCTTGTGTTTTAATATTATAGGGTTGCATTTAGTATAGAGGAAATCAGATCTATGAAGAGGCAATTTTGCTCACAGTCAGAATGCCTGTTTTTCTAGGTATTTCTGTAATTTAATAAATGTAAGTTACAGCTGTTTAATGTCATATTATGGAACATTCATAGCAAAGCAATGAAACAATCCATAGATCCATAGAAACAAGAAGGTGAGAGACCTGCAACGGGAAAATTACACAGTGCAACTTTAAGCTTTCAACTTGTTTTAACTGTTAGAAGCATACAAAATTATAATTAAGAATTTAGGAGGAGCTGGAGGAAGTGTCTGGGGTGAAGGAAGTCTGGGAGTCCCTGCTTAGACTGTTGCCCCCGCGACCCGGCCCCGGATAAGCGAAAGAAAATGGATGGATGGATGGATGGAATTTATTTTTAACCATAATTAATTGAAAAAATAAATAAAGTGTGAACAGTGTAACTTTTCTGGTGGAAGGTTTCACTTGCCTGTCTTCAGAGAGATGTTATTGCTTCATCTGGAATGTTCCACAGTATGGCATTAAACATGCACTAGTATATCTTACATTTAGTCATTTATGTTTTCTGCCTGTGAGTGGGCTTGCCTCTCGACAGTTCTGACTTTGAGTCTATGAGATACATTTAATGCCATACTGTGAAACATTACAGGCAGTGGCATGCACAGGGGGGTTGCTCAGGTTGCCCGGGAAACTGCCCCTCTGCCCTCCTGGGCTGACGTTGCCCTTCCGAGTGGAAAATAATAATAATAATAATAATAATAATAATAATAATAATAATAATAATAATAATAATGATAAATCGTTCAATGGACACAGAATTTCATGTAGGCCTAGATTTGAAAATGAAAACAAAAAATCGCTTTGACGGAGCAGGCCTGTCCCTAAGAGTGTTGTCCCCGGGGAGAGCATGTGAAGACACGTGTGCCCGTTTCCTTATCTATTGCGCTCCACGCGCCGAACCCTTTTAATTATTAACCATAAACTAATTCCCATAACCTCTCCAGCGTGTTCTGCGGCAACTCAGGGTGCACACTTAGAAGCGCCAGTTTTGCCCATCCAAATCTCACTAAACCCGATCATTTACTTACCCGCGCGCTGTTGCCTTCTCCCTCTTCCCGTGGTGCAATCTGGCAAACCCCAACACATCCACACCGGGAGTTTAAATCCTCCAGTTTCCCAGGTTCCGGTGGTCATGTGAGCCACGAATAATTTGCATGGGCAATTATTCGTATTCTCTGTGCATTTGAAGTGTTGTATGTGACTTATTGATTTTGTATTAACGCTTTTGTCCATGCACAACTTTTGATATGGTGTAAATAATGTTTCCAGTGGATGTTATGTAATGTGGGAGGGGCAAATGCGGGTATATACAGTGCCGTGAAAAAGTATTTGCCCCCTTCCTGATTTCTGTGTTTTTTGCATATTTATCACTCAAAACATTGTCAGATCATCAAACCAATTTTAATATCACACAGAAACAACCCAAGGAAAGACAAAATTCAGTTTTTGAATGATGATTCCATTTATTAGTGCACAAAAAAAATCTAAACCTATCTGGCCCTATGTGAAAAAGTAATTGCCCCCTTAATCTAATAGCCAGTTGAGCCTCCTTTGACAGCAATAACTGTAACCAAACGTTTGCGATAATTGGTGATGAGTCTTTCACACCGCTGGGGAGGGATTTTGGCCCACTCTTCTATGCAGAATTGTTTCAATTCTGCCATATTGGAGGGTTTTCTTGTATGAACTGCCCGTTTAAGGTCACACCACAGCATCTCAATCGGATTTAAATCCGGACTTTGACTTGGCCACTCCAAAACCTTAATTTTGTTTTCTTTGAGCCATTCAGAGGTGGACTTGCTGGTGTGTTTTGGATCATTGTCCTGTTGCATGATCCAAGAGCGCTTGAGTTTGAGGGCACGAACTGATGGCCGGACATTCTCCTTCAGGATCTTCTGGTAAACAGCAGAATTCATTTTTCCGTCAATCACAGCAAGTTGTCCTGGTCCTGAGGCAGCAAAGCAGGCCCAGACCATCACACTGCCACCACCATGCTTTACTGTGGGCACCATGTTCTTTTTATCAAATGCTGTGCCATTTTTACGCCAGATGAAACGGGCTGCAGACCTTCCAAAAAGTTCAATTTTAGACTCATCGGTCCACAAAATGTTTCTCCAAAAGTCTTGAGGGTCATCAAGGTGCTTTTTGGCAAAGGTGAGACGAGCCTTTGTGTTCTTTTGTGAAAGCAGTGGTTTTCTCCTGGGAACTCTTCCATGGATGCCATTTTTGGCCAGTGTTTTTCTAATGGTGGAGTCATGAACACTGACCTTAACTGAGGCCAACGAGGCCTGTAGTTCTTTCGATGTGCGTCTAGGTTCTTTTGTGACTTCCTGAATGAGCCGTCGTCGCACTCTTGGAGTAATCTTAGTTGGTCGACCACTCCTGGGAAGGGTTGCAACTGTTCCCAGTTTCCTCCATTTTTGAATAATGGCTCTGACAGTGGTTCGCTGGAGCCCCAGAGCTTTGGGAATGGCTTTGTAACCTTTTCCTGAATTATAGACTTCTATCACTTTTTTTCTCATTTGTTCTTGAATTTCTTTGGATCGTGGCATGATGTGTTTGTTCTTGAGATGTTGTAGCCAACTTCACTTTGTTTGACAGGAACTATTTAAGTGATTTCTTGATTCAACACAGGTGGTGACAATCAGGTGTGGGTGTGGCATGTAGAACTGAACTAAGTTTTCTCAAAACTGTGGTTAGTCACAGTTAGTTTGTGATTTAACAAGGGGGGGCAATTACTTTTTCACATAGGGCCAGATAGGTTTAGATTTTTTTTGTGCACTAATAAATGGAATCATCATTCAAAAACTGAATTTTGTCTTTCCTTGGGTTGTTTCTGTGTGATATTAAAATTGGTTTGATGATCTGACAATGTTTTGAGTGATAAATATGCAAAAAACACAGAAATCAGGAAGGGGGCAAATACTTTTTCACGGCACTGTAGGTGCGCTCTGCAACTCTGCAGTCAGTCTTGCCTTGGTTAGGGTGGAGGTAACGTGCGCGGAGAGAAAGAGAGTGAGGAAATACTAAAAGACTGAAAGACTTAAAGACTTAATGGGGAAGTCTGCAGAAACTGTTGTTTTTTTTTTATCACTGCACCACTGTAAATATTTTTTCCATGCACATTTGACACCTTTTTTTGCACTGTGGGAGAGCACAATAAACCACCTGGAAACGCTTATCCCGACTTAGCCTGAGTTCTTGAAGAATCTCGCCACAATCGCCAATCGGGGGGGCTGGTTTGCCCTTTCTTCAGGTCAGAGCAACTGCCCCTCAAAATTCCTGTGCATGTCCCTGATTATAGGCAAAAAAAAAACAAACAAGCAGCTAGCAGATCCTCCACAACAATGTACACTTTTAAAATGTGCCTATATGTATTGAATAATGAATAATGTCATGTGTCACAGCTTAACAGTCTCGAGTTTGATTTCCAGGTTAAATGTTATGAAAATGTATGAATACGTCTCCCATTTGACAGCACAAGAAACTGGTGGAGGGTACAGTGTATGAGGAAGTGTCCAGTGCTAGTTACTCTGAGAACGACATCAGTAACTCCTTAAAGAACGGCATCCTGTACCTGGAAGACCCCATCGATCATGTGAGATATGAGATTTCATATTTTAATATGACATTTATGAAGTACTTTCATGAGTTTTTATGGTTAATTTAATATGACATTTATGAAGTACTTTTATGAGTTTTTATGGTTAATTTAATATGACATTTACAGTTGTATGAAAAAGTTTGGGCACCTTTGACAATTGCCATTATTTTGAGTTATAAATTATTGGGTATGTGGGTCCACAACGTCATTTTGATCTATCAAAGAACTAATGGACAGAGTAATATTTCAGCAGTGAAATTAGGTTTAACAGAAAATGTGCAATATGCATCAAAACAAAATGAGACGGGTGCATAAATTTGGGCATCTTAACAGAAAAATCATATCAATATTTAGTAGAGCCTCCTTTTGCAACAATAACAGCCTCTAGACGCTTCCTATAACCACTAATGAGTGTCTGGATCCTGGATCAAGGTGTATTGGACCATTCCTCCTTACAAAACATCTCTAGTTCAGTGAGGTTTGATAGTTGCTGAGCATGGATAGTTTGATTCAAATCATCCCACAGATTTTCAATGATATTCAAGTCTGGAGACTGGGATGGTCATTTCAGAACATTGTTGTTCCTCTGCATGAATGCCTGAGTAGATATTGAGCACTGTTTTGGGTCGTTGTCTTGTTGAAATATCCATCCCTAGTGTAACTTCAACTTTGTGACAGATTGTTGAACATTTTTCTCAAGAATCCACTGATACTGAGTGGAATCCATGCAACCCTCAGCTTTAACAAGATTCCCAGTACCGGCACTGGCCACACAGCCCCACAGCATGATGGAACTTTTACTGTGGGTAGCAAGTGTTTTTTCTTGGAATGCTGTGTTCTTTTGCCACCATGCATATCACCTCGAGTTATGACCAAATAAATTTCTGTTTCATCAGTTCACAGCACCTTATTCCAAAATGAAGCTGGCTTGTCCAAATGTGCTTTTGCAAACCTAAAGCGACTCAGTTTGTGGCATCTGTGAAGAAAAGGCCACCATGTTGCCACTCTTCAGAGGAGAGTCAAAGAGAAGAAGAACAACTTTAATTTGGCCACCTTAAATACCTTTTGTCATGATTGGATGCACCTCGAGGCTGGAGGTTCAAGGCTTAATGAGCTCCAATTTTGTGTTGATTAGTTACAGGTATTCAAAGTAACAAAATGACAAGGGTGCCCAAAGCCTATTTTTCACATTTAATTTCATACAAATATTACTACACTTAAAATCTGTGTCTGGAAAACCATCCAGTCATTGGCTTTTATGGGAAAATGAATGACATGCCACTGTGATCATTTTCTGTGAAGACAGAGTGAATTATTATGCAACCTCAGAGGGGTTTTTCACACAACTGTCTGCAGTACTTTTAATAGTTTTGTTTACTTGTGTGTTTTTATGTAGACATGGACGCCGCACTATTTCGTCCTGACTACACACAAGATCTATTACTCAGAGGAGACGTCCCACTACCAAACAGCTGAGGAAGAGGAGGAGGATGAAGGAAAAGAGGTATTCATGAATAATTAAGCGTTCGCCATGGAACGGTCAGCTAGCTAGTTAATCAATCAATCTTTATTTATATAGCCCTTTACAACACCAATGGTGACCAAAGTGCTTTCCAATTAAAAACAGAAAATACAACAGTACAAAAGACAGAACATTATATAGAATAAAACAATGTAAAACAATAAATAGTAAAACACACAGTGCAGAAAAAAATGACATGTCACAAACTACTAAGTATTAAAAGCCATTTTAAATAAATGTGTTTTGAGCCTAGATTTAAAAAGGTTAAAATCAGTGAGGTTGCAAAGCTCAAAGGGCAGATTGTTCCACAGTCTGGGACCAACCACAGAGAAAGCTCCATCACCCCAGTGTTTGAGCCTGGCTCGGGGGACTTCCAATAAGAAGTTGGTTATTTGACCTTAAAGTGCGATTTGATTTTTGGACAAATAAAAGCTCGGTCAAATAACAAGGTGCTAAACCATTAAGAGCTTTAAAAACAAAAAGTAACATTTTAAAATCAATTCTAAAAGAAACTGGAAGCCAATGAAGTGTAAAAAGGACAGGGGTGATGTGCTGACGTCGAGGTGTGTTGGTTAAAAAACGAGCTGCTGCATTCTGCACAAGCTGAAGACGACTGAGAGCAGTTTGGGAGACACTGACATAAAGTGTGTTGCAGTAATCTATTCTAGAACTGATAAAGTCTAAGGCTACGTTTATACGGCGACGATAAAAACAGAAGACGCAAAAGTGGCGTCTCGTCTTCAATTTTTTATCCTCGTTTAGACGAGCGTTCTCAACAGGAAATGTTTGTTTATACGAAGACGCAAAAGTGGGCGAATTCGATTGAATATGCATATGCCAGGCCGCTAATAAAAACACCTACCTTTTTCAGGACACCGACAGGGGCTCTCATCACGGTTGTTTCGCCCTCGATGTCGGGTCGGAGCTCTTCGCTTAATGCAACAAGAGCTTGTTTAGTCATTCTGAAGTTTTCCACCCAAGCACTGTCAGCAACTAATCCATTCTCAAAACTGTCCCACCACTGACTGGTTCTGCCCGGTCTTGTCCAAACTCGCCTCTGTCACCTGCGACGTGTTGTTATTGTTTTTACCGGCTTGGCGCATCCAGTCAGCTGTATGCAACGTGAACATGTTTTGCGCTTCTTGCCGTTTAGATGGAGACGCGACCCGGGCCGTCTTCAGAACTCCACACTCTGGAAGGAGTCTTCAGATTTTTGCGGTTTCAGAGCCCGACTGCGCCGCCGCCGTGTAAACGAAAGACACTTCCGATAGAATATTTTGTCGTATTCAGTCGCAATCGTCCTCGTCTAAACGGCGCCGAAGAAAATATGACTATCACCACTTTCTTGTTGGTGTTCTCTACTTGCTTGTTTGGAGATTGTCCTGCTTTGCATGGAAAGTTTCACAGTATGGCATTTAACTTGTCTCTCTCATTGAAGGCAAGCAGGTGGTGCCACTTGCCCAAATTAATTAGTTAGTTAATAAGTCAGTTCTGTGGGGCCCCTGCATAAAAGGTCTTTAAAACATTCTGTAACTGAAGAAATGCAAGATTTATCTCCATGAAGTGGAACATACATCAATACAATACATCAGTAACACAAGCAGGTAGCAGACCCACCACCAGAAAAGTTACATAGCTCCTTAAAAATTCCTTTTAATAACTTTTACTTTTAGTTTTTGTCTATTTCAGATGACAGCTGAATCAAAGGAAGTTCAATTTTATAAAGTAATGTTTTTTATATTGTGCTTTTCAAGACATTCTGTTTTCCACCCTTTCTCGATTCAGCAGGAGTGTAACAACAATGAGCAGCACTGTGCGGAGCGCTGGTTCCATGGGAAACTGGGCGGGGGCAGAGACGGGCGGCAAGTGGCAGAGAAGCTACTGCAGGATTACTGTGAGGGAGGGGGCAAAGATGGCACCTTCCTGGTCCGAGAGAGCGAGACCTTTGTGGGGGACTACACCCTGTCCTTTTGGTCAGTAATATTCAGAGATGTCAAATTCAATCTTATAAATACATTTTAGTGTATCTATTATTAATGATTGAAATATGGATTTTGCATTTTAATTGTTTTTTACCAGGCAGTTTCATATGGCAATCATATTCTGAGATACTACATTTAATTTATCATTAATTGTTAGCCACATACATGTATGTATATGGGTACACTACTGCTTTACCAGGAATGTTTCAGTATATGGCATTAAACCTATCTATCTTGCATTTATTCACTCCCTTGAAAAATATCTAAAAATACATTCTTTATGTAAATAGGATCTGACCTGTACTTTGGCCTGATAGTGTCACCTGCTTAAGATGGATACATTTAATGCCATACTGTGTATCATTACAGGCAAAGCAATAACATCTCCATGGACTCCATGGCAAACTCCACCAGAAAAGTTACAGAGTGCACCTTTAAAAATGTGTGCATCCAATCTACATTAAACATATGTTTTTGAAATTGTTGTGCATGAGATATACAAGTTGAACATTGACTTGAAAGCTATTGGTCTGCTCATAAATAGCAAACTAAAACATTTAAAGGTACACTGAGCAACTTTTCTAATGGAAGGCCCACCACCTGTTTTTCTCCATAGTGATGTTATTGCCACCTGCTTGTCTCTTATGTACATATAATTTTAAAGGAATATTTTATTACATTTTAGAACATTTAAGTTGCCTGGACATCCAGAAGGATATCTCTATGTACACTCAGCAAAAATATAAACACAACACTTTTGTTTTTGCTCCCATTTTTCATGAGATGGACTTAAAGGGATATGCCACCCCCAGGTCAAATTTGGGCATCTCCCCACAGTCCAGAGACTAAAATAAGTGGTGGAAAGCGTTTTCCTGCTCACCCAGCCATTGTCCGAGTCTGTCGCCCCTGACCGCCGCAGTATCTGGTGCTCCTCCGCCTTAGACTGGAGTCTAACGTAGCCAGAGAAAGACTTCGGCCAAAAGGAATTAATTTGCTCGATGCGTTTCCCAATTACTTTCTGTGTAGTGCGCATTCATATCGAGTGCAAATAAATGTGCAAATCAACACGGAGAGCTTGCCTTGGTCATTTTGGGTGGGAACTATTTTCCAGTGCGGAAGGACATGGCCGTATCACGCAACACGCTGTGCAACAGGGGAACTCCCTTCCCGGTGCGTAACTGGGATTCCCCCGGCAGCGTACTGCGTGATACGGCTGTATTCTTACGCACTGGAAAATAGTTCCCACCCAAAATGACCAAGTCAAGCTCTCCGTGTTGATTTGCACATTTATTTGCACTCGATATGAATGCGCACTACACACAAAGTAATTGGGAAACGCATCGAGCAAATTAATTCCTTTTGGCCGAAATCTTTCTCTGGCGCCGTTAGACTCCAGTCTAAGGCGGAGGAGCACCAGATACAGCGGCGGTCAGTGGCGACAGACTCGGACAATGGCTGGGTGAGCAGGAAAACGCTTTCCACCACTTATTTTAGTCTCTGGACTGTGGGGAGATGCCCAAATTTGACCTGGGGGTGGCATATCCCTTTAAAGATCTAAAATTCATTCCAGATACACAATATTACCATTTCTCTCAAACATTGTTCACAAATCTGTCTAAATGTGTGATAGTGAGCACTTCTGCTTTGCTGAGATAATCCATCCCACCTCAAAGGTGTGCCACATCAAGATGCTGATCTGACATCATGATTAGTGCACAGGTGTACCTTATACTGCCCACAGTAAAAGACCACTCTGAAATGTGCAGTTTTGTCTCACAGCAAAATGCCACAGATGTCACAAGCATTGAGGGAGCGTGCAATTGGCATGCTGACAGCAGGAATGTCAACCAGATCTGTTGCTCGTGCATTGAATGTTCATTTCTCCACCATAAGCCGTCTCCAAAGGCGTTTCTGAGAATATGGCAGTACATCCAACTGGCCTCACAACCGCAGACCACGTGTAACCACACCAGCCCAGGACCTCCACATCCAGCAGGTTCACCTCCAAGATCGTCTGAGACCAGCCACTCGGACAGCTGCTGAAACAATTGGTTTGCATAACCAAACAATTTCTGCACAAACTGTCAGAAACCGTCTCAGGGAAGCTCAACTGCATGCTCGTCGTCCTCATCGGGGTCTTAACCTGACTCCAGATCTTCGCCGTAACAGACTTGAGTGGGCAAATGCTCACATTCGATGGCGTCTGGCACGTTGGAGAGGTGTTCTCTTCACGGATGAATCTTGGTTTACATTGTTCAGGGCAGATGGCAGACAGTGTGTGTGGCGTCGTGTGGGTGAGCGCTTTGCTGATGTCAATGTTGTGGATCGAGTGGCCTATGGTGGTGGTGGGGTTATGGTATGGGCAGGCATCTGTTATGGACGAAGAACACAGGTGCATTTTATTGATGGCATTTTGAAAGCACAGAGATACCGTGATGAGATCCTGAGGCCCATTGTTGTGCCATACATCCATGAACATCACCTCATGTTTCAGCAAGATAATGCACGGCCCCATGTTGCAAGGATCTGTACACAATTCTTGGAAGCTGAAAATGTCCCAGTTCTTGCATGGCCAGCATACTCACCGGACATGTCACCCATTGAGTATGTTTGGGATGTGCTTGACCGGCGTATACGACAGCGTGTACCAGCTCCCACTAATATCCAGCAACTTCGCACAGCCATTGAAGAGGAGCGGACCAACATTCCACAGGCCACAATTGACAATCTGATAAACTCTATGCGAAGATGATGTGTTGCACTGCATGAGGCAAATGGTGGTCACACCAGATACTGACTGGTTCTGAGTCCCCAGACCCCCAATAAAGCAAAAAAAAATGCACATTTCAACAGATTTTTTTCTGTGGCAGGCGCTCAGGGCGGGTGCAGCACTGTCGGATCCACTCTCGTCAGGAGTCGGGCTCTACACGTTTCTACCTGACGGATAACCTGGTGTTTGACAGTTTGTACCGCCTCATCTGCCACTACAGAGACACGCCCCTACGCTGCAACGAGTTTGAGATGAGACTCGGAAATCCCGTGCCCCAACCCAATGCTCATGAGAGCAGAGAGTGAGTGCTCGCTCTGGACTTACTGTTTTTGTCTTTGTTTGCAGTAACTTCTTCATGCACTATATAGAATGTTGTCACGATGCAAAAATGTCAAAGTTTGAGACAAATGAAAAGACGGTGTATTAAAATGCTACCAAAATTACACTTAAATTTTAGTTGTCAGTTTGGTACCAGATTAGCTGTGATTTTTATGTTCCCAGTGTTTCCCAACCAGGGGTACTCGTACCCCCTAGGGGTACGCAAGCACACTCCAGGGGGTACGCAGCAGTGTCGCTGCCAGGCGTAGGAGGAGATTTTTTTTTATGTATGTGCACGGGGAGTCCGAGTTTAGCCTATGTGTGCTTCCATTTTGTGAAGAAGTCCGTCTCAAATATTGAAAAACATGTGAGAGTCACAGTAATCAGTAGTTTGATCTCTATGAGAATATAACTTTTATTGTGACGGAGCGCCCGTAGCTGCCCCGTCATCCCCCAACCGGCGCTTCTCTCTCTCTGCCCGAAGAGAGCGCCTTAGCCGACAGAGCGCGCGGAGCGCTCGCCCCCTGGTTTGCGGAGCCAGGCTCCGATACAAACTGTTACCCCGCAGGATTCACACGCTCTCTTTACCGTCCGCTGTCTCCGCGCTGCTCTTTGGGCCAGGGGCCAAACCAGGGCACTCCTGGTCATGCCATAAATAGTGCATAGTGGCGCTAGTGAATGAAATCGTACCATATGGGGAGTTATTTAAGTAATTTCATTATTATGTTGACTTACATATCTTTTATTATAATGGGTACAGTTTGGCATTGGTTTCAAACTTAAAACCCCACTGTCTTAATTGGTTAGCCCAAGTTAACCCATATATTTATATACTTTTGGAGAATTATCAACACATATGAGTGAGGGGTTACTCGAGGTATGACAAAAAGGCTCAGGGGGTACACAAGACAAAAAAGGTTGGGAAACACTGCCTTAGACAATGGGTTCTTTGTTGTGACATCTGTGATCACGTAAAATATAAATGATTTATGCAACAAAAAACAGATGCTTGTCCATGATTTGATGAGTTATACAGATTTACAAAATGCTGAGTCCATACATTTTCTCACAGGTGATAAGGATATTGTGACATTTCCCAGAGAAGATGTAATTCATAACACTTAAATAGTTTTGTATTTTAAAGGTGGTACCACTCGAGCTTGTCCCGAGTCCAGGCTGAACACATGCTGATGCGCGTTCCCAGAGATGGAGCCTTCTTGGTGCGGAAACGCAGTGAACTCAACTCGTACGCCATCTCCTTCAGGTAAAGTTATACACTGTGGAGGACATAGTTACACTTAACCAGCATTCTGAGTCATTTTCCTTTTGCTTTTTCAGGGCTGAGGGTAAAATCAAACACTGTCGTATCCAACAGGAGGGGCGCCTCTTTATGCTGGGCAGTTCGGCTGAGTTTGAGAGTTTGGTGGATCTAGTGAGCTACTATGAGAAGCATCCTCTGTACAGGAAAATGAAACTGCGCTACCCCATAAATGAAGACACACTGGACCGGATGGGGACCACTGTAAGATTAATTCACAAAACAGCAAATTAAATATGCAGACAAATTGCATTTTTAAATTTGTATTTCCAGGAACTAGATTACGGAGCATTGTATGAAGTTCGAACTCCTCATTTCTATGTGGAAGCTAATAAAATGCCAACAGCCAGGGTAAGTTTTGTACTAAATTCACTTGAGACAAGTTGAAATATTTGATTTTAATGACATTTTTTTTGTTCCAGTGTACAGTAAAAGCTTTATATGACTACAGAGCTCAGCGAGAGGATGAGCTGTGCTTCCCAAAACAGGCCCTCATCCTAAATGTGGAAAAACAGGAAGGGGGTTGGTGAGTGGATACTAAAATGTCTTCCAACTATGGATCTCAAGTTTATTGGTTAAGTGATAATTGTGATTCTTCAGGTCACAATATAATGGTGAAACTTAACAATATTAGCTGTGAGATATTAGAGGCAAAAACATGTCACTTCAATTCAACCAATATTCGTAGGTGCTTAAAAAGACAAAAAAAATACCCTTCATTATTGAGTGTGATTGAGGGTACAGAATCTGTGACACTCTGAAAAGTTACAGTCCTTTATAAGAACAATGGACGCCTACACGGTTCGGCCAGTAAGGCCTTCTTTGGGGTATATTGTTCAGGACATATAGGTGCTTGTGTTACTTTCTTATCTGTTTGTGTCACATTAACTTTACTTTATCATTCATAAAGTTTGATTTCATACAGTTGGTCACATTCTTGATATAATAATGGTTTGTTATTGGACATTGTAGTATGTATGAAAAAGAAGTAAGGATTTGTGTCGACAATGAATACTTTCTAAATCACAATTATATTTTTTCTCACACTTACCCTAAGTCTAAAATGTTATGTGAAATCTCTACTTAGAACTATTACTTCTATGTATTATATTTAGGTGGCGAGGAGACTATGGGGGCAAAAAGCAGCTTTGGTTTCCTGCAAATTATGTGGAAGAAATGCCTAGTTCTCCAACCAGAGAGTTGGATGAAGCAGTGAGTTGCATCTCTCATATAGAAAATCTAAGTAGTATATATTAACACATTATTTGATATGATAAGTATGTCTATTTATATTTTATTTTTCAGTCATCAGAAAACAGTCCTCTTGGAACATTTCTCAAAGGCTTTATCGATGTTCCCAGTTGCCATGTTGGTAAGGATTTGTGCTATTTAACTTTTGTGTATTTAAACTGTACTAGAAGTGCCATAGGAACTTAACTTTGTTACTGAAGTTACTAAAATGAATTGCCTGTTGCTACCAGTATTGCAAAATCTTCTGTGTATTAACTTACTTTTATTGATAGTACAAATTAAAATTCTCAAAAATATAGTTTGGAAGGTATAGATTATATACTATTACCATACTTAAAGGAACACAATGTAACTTTTTTGGTTGAGGGTTGAGATACAACTGCTTTGTCTGGAATCTTCCGCAGTATGGTAGTAAAATGCTTTTATGGCTCAAAAATAACTTGACAAATATGTGACCAGTCACAGGAAAACCAGTCACAAGTCGTCCTGGAGGCTTTTTGAGTTATTCACAGATTCTGAAAGTGTAGATTCTAAGCTTTCCAGCGATGCCTTACACAGGGAAATCTGAGAACATTTGAAGAATTTGTGGCCATTTGAAAGCACCACATAAGATGAGAGAAAGCTCAGAAAAAATCATTTCAAGGCCTGTGGAGCAGAAAGGTGCTCATTTGCATGACATTAAGATAAGCCCTCCCCCCATCATTGACTACCACTGTGGTGTGGTGTTTCAGGGCAGGTCAGAATTAGAAGGTGCTTTGTTAAAATGGAAATGCTTTTATAACAAAAAGTCCATATAATCATGCAGTAATTCTATAATACACATGATTAAGTCAAAGTCACCTGTATTGTCATTTTAATACAATACAATATGAAATATACAATGTAAAATGAAAAAGAGAGAAAGAATAAAGATAAAAGTAAAAAATACATTTAAACAAAATTAGCAGTATATAAGGTAAATATAGTATAGGACACTACACACACGCACTCACTCTCACACACTATGAAAAATAAAGAAAAATAAAATATTGACAGTGATGCTAATAATTTAGCAACAAGTACTGCAGTATCTGCAATTATTACTTAATCACTAGCACTTAACACATTAGTCTAGCAATTCAAGCATTATTCACGTTAATCGCCCATTGCAAATCAAAAGTACTCTGTAATGGGCGGTTTGGCTAGTAATATGATGCTAATGTTGACAATTACACAAGCCTCCTGCTTTCAGCTAAATATCTCCCATTGATGCAGAAATAATATGACCACACGAAAGCTGAATAAGTATTTAAACATGTCCTAAAGTCTGTAGTGTCAAAGAAAGTATGTTGTGTGTTTAGAAGCACTTTACTCACCCCATAAGAAAGAGAAATGTGTTCCTGCAAACATCATTGGAGACACAGGGGTCTTTCTGCTGGACGTGGTCACCTCCGATGTAACTACTGTTTGCCTCGTTGTCTAATTATTCACGTATCCACTGTCTTTCGGCAGCTAAAAAATCCAATCGCATTCTGTACATGAGCTCCGGAGAAAGTCCAATAAAACAGCCACGATTCAGCTCATCCTCGGAAGATTACATTTTGTCACCTGCCTAGGGACTGCAGATGGAAATTAGCATTCTTGCTATAATCTGGCATATTTACACTGCAATGCTGCAGATGTTCATTAATATGCACTGTCCCTATTAAATAAATAAAAAAATTACATACAGCTCAGCAGCATAAATATTCTCTCATAGCTGATTGGCGGAAAAAGAAAACAAAACAGTGCTAATCGTCGCATGAATGGCCAGTAGCACTAGTATGGTAATTATTGTAATTTACACACGCCCCGATTCTTTCCCAGACAAAATGTATGCTTTAAAGCAACTAATGCTGTTATCTGAAACATAGAGTGGCTTCTTCATGATCTGCACATTCTGCAAAAAAAAACAAAAATCACAAATTTTGAAAAAAAAAATGCTTTTAATGTGTTTTTCTTGTGTTCGCCTGGCCCGAGTTGAAGTGGCTTTAGCCGTGGTGGATCACATATGATTTCTTGCCTGCTTGTTTACATGGAGATAGATAACTTTAATGCCATATTGTCAGACATTCCAGGTAAAGTAGCATCACCCCTGAGACTTCTTTCAGAATAGTTACATAGTAACTGTAAAATTTAAGAGAAAAAAATATACTGAATGTATTCAGTGTAGTGAAGACTGCAGTGAGCGCTACATTGGGGAAACAAAACAGCCACTTCACAAGAGGATGTACCAACACAGACGGGCGTGCCAGAGTGGACCGGCTTCTGCGGTACATCTTCACCTAGAAGCCACGGGCCATTCTTTTGAGGACAGTGAGGTTCAGATCTTAGCCAGGGAAAAGAACTGGTTTGAGAGGGGAGTTAAAGAGGCTATTTTTGTCAAAAAAGAGAATCCGTCATTAAACAGAAATGGGGGAGTGAGACATAACTTGTCTCCCATTTATAATGCGATTCTTAGACCAGTCAAACAGAGCCAGGGCAGAGGGGTGGAGAGGGTCGTTAGACGTTGAATAGGGGGTCGAAACAACCGTCAGAGTAATTTGAAAAACAAAGAGACAGATTAGGGGGATCGTTTTCAGAGCTTTTGTCATTGTAGGACGCGCCTCCTGGCAGCTAGATATAAGCAGGGTCTAACCAGCACAATAACCAGAGCTGACGAAGCCTCTCGGATGAGCGGCGAAACGTTTTCAACCAAACAAACTTTGTCCAGTTGACAAATTGAACTTCTCCTTTGATTACTGAATGTATAGTATAAAAATTCCATTATATTACATTCTTCTAATAGAGGATTGTAAACTACTATTGTGTGTCTCTTTGTGTTTTCTCCTTCAGTGGTGCATAAAGATGGGAAGAACCTGCGTCCATATGTGTTCACCATTCACTCCCAGCACCTGTCCTCTGTCCCGGTGCAGATGTTGGATGTGGCGGCGGACAGCCTGGATGACCTGAGCAGCTGGGTCAGCCGCATCCGGGAGGCTGCTCAGAATGCAGATGCTCGGGTCAGGAATAACACTAACATGTGGAATTTATGTGACTCAAATCATTCTGTCCTCCCTATGTTCCTCTGAGTCCTCTTCATCCCATGTCTGTAGACATGCATGTTTTATAAACATTTGTGACTTCCCCCTAGTGGCCAAAAGTGACTGTAAATGTAAATGGGTGACTCCTTTAAAGAAAAAAACAGACACTGAATTATATATGCCTTTATGTTTGTTTCTTCATGATCACAGATGCAGGAGGAAAAACAGATGGAGAGAAGAAAGAAGATTGCTGTGGAGCTGTCAGACCTGGTGGTTTACTGCAGACCGGTACCTTTCAATGAAGACAGTAAGTTTGCATATTCTCATATAATATACTGTTTATCTTTTAATGTCCATTATTAGTAAAGCCCTACCACATAACTTTTTAAATAAAAATAAAAGTGCACTCCTGGAGGAGGGCCTTCAACTGCTTTTCTCCATAGAAAATTACTATAATAATATTCCATGGCATAAAATGGATGTATTTCTATGGAGAATGTTGAAAGCATGGTTTAACTTTAAAGTTTCATGGTAGGAGCAGGTGATGTGTCACCTCAAGAAAGTGGTGTTGCTTTAAGATGAACCGTTGAACCGTAATTTTTAATGAATATATTAATATGAATATAATTTCCTTGACAGAGATCGGTACAGAAAGAGCCTGCTACAGGGACATGTCATCTTTCCCGGAGACCAAAGCGGAGAAGTTTGCGACTCGTGGAAGAGGGAAGCGTTTTCTGCAGTACAACCGCAGACAGCTGTCCAGAGTTTACCCCCGAGGACAGAGACTGGACTCCTCCAACTATGACCCTCTGCCTATGTGGCTCTGCGGGTCACAGCTGGTGGCTCTCAACTTCCAAACACCAGGTTAAAAAAACACTACATGCACTGAGCTCCATTTGTAATGGCATATATGAGCAAAGAAAATGGATGCAAAATGCTCCTGGGTATTTGCTCAATCAATGTAAACAGTTATGAATCAGCCTGGAGAAGGAAAGACTATTCAACTAAAATGCTCTTTTATGCTCTGTTATTATTATTATTATTATTAGTAGTAGTAGTAGTAGTAAATTTATCTATATTCTGGACTCATGGTCCATTTTTTAAAACAGACAAGGACAGTGACAATACAAAACAATAAACATTTATGTTTTTAAAAGACAGCCATACCACATATTGGACTGACATCATATTGCCCTGAGTCTCAAATTTGTGAGTGCCATTATTATTCCATTGTCTGATTTGTTCAGTCTGCAGATAAAACTACGTATACTGTACATTAACGTTCTTAGCACAGCTTGCAGAGTGTTCACTCGTGCAGTGACAAACATGTCAGTCACACTCGTCCATCGTGGCCTCCTCAAAAGCACCTGCAATGCGTCATTGTAAACAATGACGCTTTGCGGGTGCTTTGATGAAACGTTTTTAAACAATAACAACTTTTCATCATTTGTACAAGAGCCAAACTTACGCATAAGAGTATTTGTCTGAGCATAGACCGTCCTACATTGTCTATACATGTCATCATCATCTGCCATGTCCGCAGTGATGACATGCCCAAGATATAAAATTTTTGTCAGTCACCACAACATTCAACAGGCAAAAGTCAGGATATCTCATGTGCTTGTCTTCTCTGGTCCTACAGACCATAACCATACTCTTGGTTGGATTATACTTTATATCGTGCTCCACACCATAAGCTGAACAGATGTTGAGTAGCTGCTGGAGACCAGCGGTGCTCGGACTAAAAACGACCAGTTCGTCTGCATATATTAAATGATTCACAACAAGATTTCCAGCCACAGCCACGCCAGTTTTTCATGTTTTAAGCTTTGTTGACACTTCATCCAGATACAAATTAAATAAAACTGGGGACAGAATCCCCCTCTGTCTGACCCCACTGCTGACCCTAAATTGGGCATATTATTATTATTATTATTATTATTATTATTATTTTTATTGTTATTGTTATTATTATTAATGATATTAATATTATTATGTTTGTGAAAAGTCTATGACAAAAAAAACCTTCACTGTTGAGCTCCATAAAATAACCATCCATCATGTCCCTATCCTGGTGTGTTTGTGTGTGTGTGTGCGTGTGTGTGTGCCTGTGCGTGTGTTTGTGTGTGTGTGTGTGTATGTGTGTGTGTGTGTGTGTGTGTGTGCCTGTGCGTGTGTGTGTGTGTGTGTGCCTGTGCGTGTGTTTGTGTGTGTGTGTGTGTGTTTGTGTGTTTGTGTGTGTGTGTGCGTGTGTGTGTGCCTGTGCGTGTGTTTGTGTGTGTGTGTGTGTATGTGTGTGTGTGTGTGTGTGTGTGTGCCTGTGCGTGTGTTTGTGTGTGTGTGTGTGTATGTGTGTTTGTGTGTGTGTGTGCGTGTGTGTGTGCCTGTGCGTGTGTTTGTGTGTGTGTGTGTGTATGTGTGTGTGTGTGTGTGTGTGTGTGCCTGTGCGTGTGTATGTGTGTAGATAAGCCCATGCAGCTGAACCAATCCCTGTTCATGCTCAGTGGAGGCTGTGGGTTTGTGCCTCAGCCCGACATCATGAGAGATGAGGCATTTGACCCATTCGACAAGGACACGTTGCATGTGGAGCCCATCACAATACAACTGCAGGTCAGGAAATACTACACAAATCTAAAATAATAATAATAGTAAAATACAGACTGAATTTTGTGTGGTTGTTGTTGTACCAGGTGTTGGGAGCTCGTCATCTGCCTAAAAATGGGCGCAGTATCGTGTGCCCGTTTGTGGAGGTGGAGATCTGTGGAGCAGACTACGACAGCTGCAAGTGCAAGACAGATGTAGTAGGTATGTGTGCAGGTGACAAAGTCAAGGGCTTACTGTGCCATTTCTACTGTATATTTGCTTTATATTCAAATGTTCAGTAACTAGAATCTCAGAATTAATTTAAATTAATCTGTCTATGTATTCATTTTCAGAAGGAATTTCAACTTGATTTAAATTTGTCTGTACATTTCATTAGTGCTAATTTTGTGTATTTACTTAAGCTGTAGCAAAATAATTTCTTCATATTAGTTAGTTGGTATGTTATATTAGTTTAGAAAGACACTTCTAAAAATATATATGGTAATTACTTGATTCATTTCTATAAGTGATTTGACGTGTTTGAGGACTTTTTTCCCTACCTTGTAATGCAACTGTAGTACAAATGTTGACTACTTTTGGCATAGGCATGATTCTGATGAGGCAGGTGGACTGGGAGCTGTAGCATATCTTAGTATGTGACGTCACAATGTTACAAACAACAGTGAAAACACAGTGGAGCACGTCCAGTATTACCACATGACATCCTAAGGCGGAACAGAGTGTTTTCAGTTTGAGAGAACTCAGCCTAAATATGCATCGTTTGTGAGTTAAACATGTGTGAATGAAATAAAACAAAACTCCAGGTTTTGATGCGGAAACATTATAACATAGATCAGATAATAATATGGGCCCTTTAAATGCAGTGTCCAGTCCTCAACAGAGCGCACCGCACTTCCTGTGACTATGATTCTTACCTAAACCTCTTTTCTGCCTGACAGCTGACAACGGCCTGAATCCAGTGTGGCTCCAAAAGCAGTTTGTGTTTGACATCCATAACCCGACCTTCTCCTTCCTGCGCTTCACTGTCTTTGAGGAGGACATGTTCAGTGACCCCAACTTCCTGGCCCAGGCCACATGCCCTGTGCGCCTCCTCAGAACAGGCAAATACCTCATGTATTATGACAATACCTGGAAGGCAATTTATGTAACCATGTATGCTGGACGCTGTTTGCTTTGGACATGTTGAGGAATAGACAGGAGGTAGAGGCAAAGGTTTTGAGGTCTTAGCTCATTATATAATATAATAATAATAATCAATCATTAGACTGTTGCCCCGCGACCCACCTCCGGATAAGCAGAAGAAAATGGATGTATGGACTACTATTACTATTACTACTACTACTACTATTACTACTACTACTACTACTACTATTACTATTACTACTACTACTACTACTATTACTACTACTACTACTACTACTACTACTATTACTACTACTACTACTACTACTACTACTACTACTACTACTACTACTACATGATACTTGTATAGTGTTTATCGAGAGGCTGAGTGGCTAGCACACCTCACAGCTAGGAGAAGATTCTGGGTTTGAGGCCTTTTTGTGTTTGCATGTTTTCCCTGTGTCTGGGTGGGTTTTCGCATAAACATTCCAGTTTCTTCATCAACCCAAAACATGCACCATAGGTAAAATCTCCCAGCGAAGGTAGTCCTGACCAATGGTCAAAATTCAATGGTCACATTTTTATATAATGCTTTTCCACCTTTAAGGCACTTAAAGTGCTTTACATCAACCCATTCATGTACACATTCATACACCAGTGTACGCAGGCACAGGGAGCAAGGTGAATTAAGTGTCTTGCCCAAATACACAACAACAGCATTCATCTGTTTGAGCTGGACTCACGTCGCCAACCTGTGGGTCAATGGATCTAACCACTACCAATGATGTTTATGTCAAGAACAGGATTCAAAGTGTACCTTAACCTTAAGGAGACAGATAAAGTTATGGAAAGGCAGTTTTGTCTCTGATGTGTCATTGGCTGGTTGTTTTTGAAAATAAAATCAGGTCCTAGAAGAAAACTGCTTATGAAATTAAAAGACATTGAATTTGTGTTTTAGGCTATCGCAGTGTTTCTCTTAAGAACAGCTACAGCGAGGAGCTGGAGTTGGCCTCGCTGCTTGTCCACATAGAAATTGTCAATGCAAAGGTATTTTATAAACTTTTCTGTATTAAAATGATATACTAGATTTTGAATTACACATGTCTCTTGTTGGCTGTAGGAGGAGGATGATGAAAACCTGTACACGTCTATACAGCAATTGCGGGATAGGACTAGTGAGCTCTCCACTCAGGTGTCTCTGCTGGAGCGGGCGGGCTCAGCAGAAGTGGGCTATCAGCAGAGTCTGGAGGAGCTGAGGGCTGCACAGGATCAGTTGAGTGAACTCGTGGAAGCTCGCAACCGCAGGTTAGATATCAATATTCTGTCCTCTTTGAATCGCGTTCAGTTTATGGTCTGGGTAGTTCTCAGATATTTTGGTTTAAGGTTTTGACGGCTCATATTGTCAAAATGAAATCAGGAATTGTGTTTTTTCACATGAAAACCTCATGAATGAACCAGCTACATCTATAATGTACAGAAGGTATATAAGGTATTACAACGGTGATGTAATATGATAAATGTAAAAGGATAAAGTTACTATTTTTTCTAAAGGGGGTAGGGTACAATTGTACTACAAAATAGTAAATATAAAATACACTTTTCTGAGCCTACTTCAAAATAAATTAAAGGAAAAGTAACGTTTTTTTACAATCTGAGCCTTCTTTTGGCAATAAAACAAGTAGTTTTACTCACCCATAGCAGTTTGGTGTCAATTGGAGCAGTATCGCAGAACTTATGTTGGAGCCGTTCTGTTCTACTAATGATCCCGTATCCGTTAACATGGTGCTCGTATTATATGCTCGGGGCATTACTTTGCGCTCTCCAAATAACACAAACTTTAGCACTTTTCAAATCACAGAAGATCGCTGTGTCAGGGTAGACTTTTAGTGGATTCCAAAACGCCCTGAAACCCGATATCCAGCTATAGTTTCATTTGATGACGTCATCAGAGAGGACAGTGCGCATGCGTGAACTCAGCTGTTTTGTAAACACCGCTAGTCCGAAAGAAGCTAACACCGCTCTGAACTTTACTTTTCTGTTGCGATATCGGGTTTCAGGCCGTTTTGGAATCTACTAAAAGTCTACCCTGACACAGCGATCTTCTGTGATTTGAAAAGTGCTAAAGTTTGTGTTATTTGGAGACCGCAAATCAGTGCCCCGAGCACTCACGCTAACGGATACGGGATCATTAGTAGAACAGAACGGCTCAACATAAGTTCTGCGATACTGCTCCAATTGACACCAAACTGCTATGGGTGAGTAAAACTACTTGTTTTATTGCCGAAAGAAGGCTCAGATTGTAAAAAAAACGTTAATTTTCCTTTAAGTAAAATTCAGTGATTGTAACAGGGGTTATGTTTATTCATTTATTTTGCAATAGTATATATTTTTCACACACAAAAAGTATTCTTTTGTAATAATTTTCTCAAACATGTTTTGTAATTTTCCTTCCCATCCAGGCTGATTGAGAAGAAAAGGAGGGAGAAACTGAGGCAGCAAGTGGCCTCCAAGCGCAGCTAATTGTCTTGGTCACTAGAGGGCTCTAAAGTCAATGCAAAGCTTGTGCAAACTAACTGGTTCAGTTTTCAGTAGACCTGTCAGAACTGGAAAAAAAAACTTTCTCCTCATACCAAAATGTGAAACTTTTGCTTTCAGGGGAGCAAAAAACAAACAAAAGCATCTCATGGACTAAAATACCTAATGTTAAGCTAATAACAATCACAGAGGTGGAGACAGAGGGGCAAAGAGGGGACTCTTCTCCAAAGCTCTTTAACTTTTAAGATAACTTTTTATAACGTTTTATATTTGAATGAAATTGATGTCAGCTGCACCTTATCCAAATGTATGCGCAGTAGCCTACAGTCCACTGATCACAAAGTTTAAACTATTAGCTTTTTTGCCAATAAGTGACAAACCAAGCTTTTTAATCATTGGTGTCTTACTGCTCAAAGTCAAATGTGAGAAAGTAAGATTTCATTTTTTTCCCCACACATTCATCCTGTAAGTTATTTTAGTTTTATTAAGCAGTAAATGTTTCTAATTGGTATTTAAAGGTGCACTGCATGGTATTTCCAGTGGAGAGTCTGCCACCTGCTTGCCTCCATGGAAGTATTATTGCTTTCTCTGGAATTTTGCAGTATAGACTCTATCACGAGGGAGACAAGCTCTTGCATTACATTACCATTCAGATCTGTGGACAGTCAGTTGCCCTTATCCATAGAAGGAATTATTGTATTTTTGAGCACTTGAAACACCCAGTAATGAATGAATATGGATATGTTTAATGTCATACCATGGAACATTCCAGGCTAAGCAATAACATCTCCATGGAGACAAGCAGTGCACCTTTAAGCATATTACACTCAACAAAAATATAAACGCAACACTTTTGTTTTTGCTCCCATTTTTCCTGAGATGGACCCAAAGATCCAAAATTCACTCCAGATACACAACACTACCATTTCTCTCAAACATTGTTCACAAATCTGTCCAAATGTGTGACAGCGAGCACCTCTGCCCCGCCGAGACAATCCACCCCACCTCACAGGTGCGCCACATCAAGATGCCGATCCGACATCATGACCAGTGCACAGGTGCGCCCCAGACTGCCCACAATAAAAGGCCACCCCGAAATGTGCATTTTTTTTGCTTTATTGGGGGTCTGGGGACTCAGAACCAGTCAGTATCTGGTGTGACCACCATTTGCCTCATGCAGTGCAACACATCTTCTTCGCATAGAGTTTATCAGATTGTCAATTGTGGCCTGTGGAATGTTGGTCCACTCCTCTTCAAAGGCTGTTATGGACGAAGAACACAGGTGCATTTTATTGATGGCATTTTGAATGCACAGAGATACCGTGATGAGATCCTGAGGCCCATTGTTGTGCCATACATCCATGAACATCACCTCATGTTTCAGCAAGATAATGCACGGCCCCATGTTGCAAGGATCTGTACACAATTCTTGGAAGCTGAAAATGTCCCAGTTCTTGCATGGCCAGCATACTCACCGGACATGTCACCCATTGAGCATGTTTGGGATGTGCTTGACCGGCGTATACGACAGCGTGTATCAGCTCCCACTAATATCCAGCAACTTCACACAGCCATTGAAGAGGAGTGGACCAACATTCCACAGGCCACAATTGACAATCTGATAAACTCTATGTGAAGAAGATGTGTTGCACTGCATGAGGCAAATGGTGGTCACACCAGATACTGACTGGTTCTGAGTCCCCAGACCCCCAATAAAGCAAAAAAAATGCACATTTCGGGGTGGCCTTTTATTGTGGGCAGTCTGGGGCACACCTGTGCACTGGTCATGATGTCGGATCGGCATCTTGATGTGGCGCACCTGTGAGGTGGGGTGGATTGTCTCGGCGGGGCAGAGGTGCTCGCTGTCACACATTTGGACAGATTTGTGAGCAATGTTTGAGAGAAATGGTAGTGTTGTGTATCTGGAGTGAATTTTGGATCTTTGGGTCCATCTCAGGAAAAATGGGAGCAAAAACAAAAGTGTTGCGTTTATATTTTTGTTGAGTGTATATATATAATAGACATGTAAAGCTGATCTAATACTTGTAAAAATGATCATGCAAATTTTAAAGACAGCTGTGATGGGCCTTTGAGCTTAAATACATTCACAGAATAACCTCTGGAGAGGGCTGGAATAAAGGCTACTTGTAACTAATAGACAAGTGAACTGCAGAGTTTAAAGTGCATATGACAGGTGTGTTTGTTTCATTATTCATTCGTTTGTGATAGTGCCTCTGGTCAATTTTTATCATCATTTTACATCAGTCAGGTTACCGTTTGCGAATAGAAGTTGAAAAAACAAAAACAAAACACCACTTCTGCATTTTTCAAGGAATCTGACGTCAATACACAAAACTGATGTCAGATGCCAACTATTTAAACATTAATTTAAATAAAAGGGTGCAGTAATTTTCTTTTATTTGTTAATTAATAACAAGTTACATCTCAGATCTGTGGAGAGGCAACCCTGCTCACAATTAGAATGCCTGTCTATTTTTGAGCTATAAAACCACCTGTGTTTGAATAAATGTGAAGTACAGCTGTTATTGAGCTGTAATGTCATACAGTGGTGACATATCCATAGAAACAAGCAATTATAAAATCATGTTAATTGGGTTTGAATAAAATTGTAGTCTAACCTGTCATATGCACTTTAAGCCCTTTGCCAGAAACACAACTAACTCAGGTCAATAACTAAGAATGAAGAGAGAGGAGCAGTGGGCACTTGTAGCAAAGGAAATCTCGTGTCTGTGCCTTCTGTGAGTGGCCTGTACACACTGCAGGACAATAACAGGTGAATAATTAAGCCAGTATAATCCAATGAAAAACTGTAATAGTGGGAGTGAGTACTACTTTGGGTTGGACCACTACTCATCAGGTGGGACTAAAGGTAAAAAGACTGATCGTGTGTTTTTTTATTGTGATTTAATGATATATACTAATAATTTTTACCTGGGAGAGCACAAACTGGATGAATTCTATAACAAACTCTCAGCAAACTACTCAAGAAGGTCTTAAACTACTTCTAAGGGCTCTCATCTATACTACCTTCAGAGAGGCAGGGTGGAGAGCACCTCTGGCTGTCAGCTGCGCAGGGGCTTGGCTATAATAAACATGTGTAACTATAAGGGCTAAAGGACAACAAGCAAAGCACTTGTTCACCTGCCAACTCTGTCATATATTTCCAACCAGGGCTAGTGCCATCATCTGAGTTTAATCAACAAATCTGGAACAACTGGTCTGAGATCAGCCAAATACAGGTGCAAAAGACTCACTGCATGGCTTCACAACAGAATAGGTAACGCTTTACAATAACTAAACCTTAATTAGCCTTAAAAATGCATGAATTAAGACTTAATTCCTCCTGAACAAATATTTTATAAAGAAAGGTTCAGGCTTAGTAACTACTTAAAACGGAACTTTTCTTGTGGAGGGTCCACCACCTGCTTGTCTCCATGGAAATGTTATTGCTTCATCTAGAATGTTTCACACACGGTATAGCTTAAACCTGTCAATCACAAGGGAGACAAAAAGGTTACAGCTTTACGCTACATTACAAGTCAGATCTGTGGAGAGTCGCCCTTATTTACATTTATTGTTTTTTGACCAATAGGAACACCTGTAATAAATAAATGCAAAATGTATATTTTTTATGTCGTACCATGGAACATTCCAAGCAACGCAATAACATCACCGTGGAGACAAGTAGGTAGTGGACCATCCACCGTTGCACTTTTAAAGATGCTGTGCCTGTGTCTTAAAAAAAAATAGAAGTTAGTTTGCAGTGCGAACTCTCAGAAACCAAAGCAGAATTTTGAAATGACTGTAAAACATCTAGCATGCTAATGTGCACTTGCTGATTAATGGACAATAATGCTTATACGATATATCCACTGGCGCAAGACACATTTTTCTCAAATACGTGGGGAAAAGTCACGTGCTGAGCCTTTAATTAAGAGGTAAAAGTTTGGGTATTAAATACATTTCTAAATCCCTAAATCATACAGAATGATCATGAATTAAGTCTTTCTTAATATGCCTTATTGAAGCTAATTAAGGTGATGTTATCAAATATTTGTTACCAAATAATAAATGCCCTCCTCTGTAGCTACTCCACACCTTGTCTAATTTATCATTGTACATATGTTTTGTTTTGTTTTTTTGTTTGTTTTGTTTTGGGTTTTTTATCAGGCCTGTTCTCCTACATAAAAACACCTATTCAAATAAATGTTATGAATTCAGATTACAGATGACTGTCTGCATAAATCTTGTTTGTAGGCTCCCTTTAAATGCCCCATTGACTCAAACCTATATAAACCTGCACAGTGGAGCAGGGTCTCTATGCAAAGTTCATCTCTGGCCTTACAGCTTTTGTGAAATAGGCCACGTTGTGTTTCCTCTGTGTCATAACTGTTCAGTATTATTCCTCTGCATTTCAAATCAGTGCAAGTTTCCATTTAATAAAGCTCTTTCATGTACAACTGTCTTTTGTATTATTTAATAAATAAAATCACCTTTTCCCTTGAAAGTTTATTTTGTCTCATCAAAACATATAAGTCAAGTAATTTTATGTTATTTATTTAGCACATTTAAAACAACTGTAACAAGTTGTACCAAAGTGCTTTACAGCATTAAACACATCACAGTTTTCATGCCGTTAGCCGTCTGAAAACCAGAAATCTGAAGTGACTAAATAGTAATGTACTGGTGTTAGTTAAATTTTTGCCAAGTTGCTGTACTGCTGTTTGTTGAGGTGCAGTGGGCTGTTTTCGCCTCTGTGTGGTTGCATATTATTCTACACCACGCCCAGGTTTGTTTGAGGGAAGGTCGTACTAGTCCCAATAAAATTTGTGAAGTGAATTAAATAGTTTTCAGTATTAATTTCCTGAACATAAACAATACAAACTTTTAAGCTTTGCCAATTAACACAAGGATTGGTATATATGCTTTGTCACGTTTTTTGCTTTGCTCAGTAGGGTTTGAAGTTGACAAGTTATTCAGTAAACTGTCCCTCCACAAAACAAAACATTCTCTCCTGGGCACTGTCACTTTGTCGCAGAAACTGTTTCAAAATGACTTCTCTGGCACATGTGAGCTGCAGGGTTCAAAGGATACGGACCTCCACATATGGGACAAAACATGCCTCACAGGTTAGTGTACCTCTGTATTTAAAACAAACAAACAAACAAACGCTTTATAATACTACTACTTCTATTAGCCTTAATAAAGCTTGAACAAAGACTTCATAATGAACAAATTGTTTAAGAATACATGATACTCTCCAAACACCCCCCCCCCCTTTTTTTTTTTTTTTTTAAATCAATGATAAACAAAAAGTTTAGTGACATATGGGTGATTAAGAAATAGGCTTTAACCATGTTATAAAGTAGACAACGTTTTAAAAAAATGTATGTGGTGATTAAATGTTAACGCTAGTATGGCAGGGCTCTCAAGTCTCACGCGTTGAGAGTGACACACGCAATTCGACGTGTTCACACGGTCACACGCCACACATGGCATTTCTCACGCTGATTTTTTTTTTTTTTTTTTTTTTTTTTTTTGTGCCCAGAAAATCGGTCTGTGTGGCTTAGCTTATGCAGGCTCCGCGTGTTTTCGGCGAAAAAGCATTAGGACAGACAAGCCATTGCAGAGGGGTGGAGAGGGTCGTTTGTCTTTAATAGGGAGATGAAAATGGACGCCAGAGAAATTTGAAATACAAAGAGACAGATTAGTTGATAGTTTCAGAGCTATTTCAGTGTAGTGAGAGGCTCCTAGGGCTTATAGATATGCTAATACTAGACGCCAGAGGAATTCGTAAAACAAAAGAGACAGAGTAGCTGGGATAGTTTCAGAGCTTTTTTCAGTGTAGGAGCTCCTCCCTGCAGCTAGATATAAACAGGGTCTAACCAGCATGAGAACCAGAGCTGACGAAGCCTCTCGGATGAGCGGCGAAACGTTTTCGACCAAACAAACTTTGTCCAGTTGACAAATTGAATTTCTCCTTTTATCATGGTGTAAACTACCTGGACGACTGAGGGACTCCACGCATTTTTTCTGTACACAATTTTTTAATAACTTGACTCGATAAAAGAAATACATAAAAAAAGATCATACCTGCTGATTAACTAGTTAAGTGGGAAACATTTTTAATAAACTATTCTTAAACATATATAAACTAAGTCTTTTTCATGCTTTATTAAGGCTAATTACTTTACACTGGACTTGTATAAACATATTTATTAGAATTTTATTTTTTTTTATCCCAGAAAAATGTGATTGACTTGAGCTTCAGCGATTGTCAAAAAGCAGGACTGAGACCCTTCTCCTTCATTCGACAGGTAGGATGAATGCTTTTGTTTGTTTGACTCTCCTTACTAAATGAGGTGTGGTGTTAGCACGCTGTTCCATTCTGAGTTAGTGATAAACACTTTGTCCTCTTTATACATTTATAATATGCAACTAGAAACAAAATAATAATCTACTGTAACTGTACTTAAAGACACAGTGTGTGTGTGTGTATTATATATATATATATATATATATATATATATATATATATATATATATATATATATATATATATATATATATATATATATATATATATATATATATATATATACCACCTCCCCACCTCCGTAATGTACATTTAACTTCATAGTGCGCATTATTCTCTTTCTGATGCAGGTATTGGCAGGCTGTGTCTACCCTCCATTGCTGGACCACAAAACCTTCCCTGTGGATGTCCAGCAGCGAGCTCAGACTCTCCTCGAGGCCTGTGAAGAATGTAGTGTGGGTAAGAACCATAGCCTCCGGTAAGAAATAGATGAGTGGTTCCCACCCGCTTTACCCTGAAGCGACCCCTGCAGGTAGGCCCTGTCAACAGGCTAACTGTTGGCCTGTTTTCTCAGTGTTACGTGACAGATTCCATGTTATTTTACCATTTGGTTGTTAGACCATGTTTGGGACTTTAACAGATGCATATTAAAGAATACTGCAGGCAAAATAATGCCTGCCTTTATTTCCAGTTGCTCTGGCATGTACACCATAAAAAGCATTATCTTTATGTAGATGTTTCACCTCTACATGTTGTATTTGCCTTCAGGTTCCTACACAAACTCCTCGGGCATGGACCACATTCGACAAAGCATTGCAGACTTCATCACGAGTCGAGATGGAGTGGCTTCTTCTGCCAGTAATGTTTTCATTTCTGGAGGATCACAAAAAGCTTTGATGGTAATGATACAGTCATATCGTCTACCTCCGGAACACACAGTACAAAAAATGCACTGGGACAAAAAAAACCTTAAGCGAGGCCGGATCTACAAGTGGGCAGGAATGGGCAATGCCCACCCAAAATGTTCTCCTGCCCACCCAATTGGTCATCTGTATTTGATGTCATTTCAACCTGCCTATCACCTTTTCTTGTTTGCTCCGCCAAAATTCCATGACGTCTGATTCGCCAGTAGGACAATAAGTATAGAGAGTCCGGTGAATCAGTCACCAGTCGCATATCTCTACAGTACAAAAGAAAAAAGACGCAAGCGAAGCGAAGGCCGAGCGCACTTCCTGTTCATGTTTTGGGCCCGAACAATGGCGCTTCAATCATGGAACATTTCAAATCATCGCCAGCGCATTTGTATCGGGGTATTTACTGCATAGATAATTGCTCCGAGAGTCCACGGTCCCTGCGTGCAACACGTTGATTGGGCATCCGCTGGAATGTTGGTCGGGCTCCCTCCGCCTTGCAGCTCGCTCCAAAACCAAGATTTATCGATTATAATCTCAGTTTTATCATTGAATCCAACTCGGATTGTGTTCTACGTGCACGTATTCGCTTAACGTTTCGTCCACGGCGTATTAATCCACTTAAAACGCGCAATTTGGCGAGAGACGTCACCTCACCATCGCTCCAGCGCAACCCGAGACCGATATTGCAGGTTTTAAAGCAAGAACTGGACATTGTTCGCTAAAAGGGACATATTTACGAAGCGCGGCGCGCCCCGGCCTCCGCGCCTCGGGGAGGAGGTGGTGTGTGTAGGCCGGGACGCGTCAGAGCAGAGACCGCAAAAGGAGCGTAGCGGTGGGGCAGGATTTGTGAGCTTTCTCTGTTGCTCTGCCAGGGTTTGGAGCGGAGAGGAATGCAGCGGGACTGGCCCAGGTAAAATGCACTAGAATGCTGGAAATTGCATCTAATAATAATTCATAGCATTTATATAGCGCCTTTCATGACACCCAAAGCGCTTTACAGTTCATTGTTCATTCACTCCACACTTGGTGGTGGTAACCTACTTTCTGTAGCCACAGCTGCCCCGGGGTAGACTGACGGAAGCAAGCCTGCCAATCTACGCCATCGGCCCCTCCGACCACCTCCAACACTCACGCACACACCACTTTCATACTACTAAGAAATCCCAAATTTTCGGGGGAAGGACCCCCCCTCTGGGCTAAGCTCCATATGATCACAACCTATCCCTCCACCTCTGATATACTGTTAATACTTAAAGGGATATGCCACCCCCAGGTCAAATTTGGGCATCTCCCCACAGTCCAGAGACTAAAATAAGTGGTGGAAAGCGTTTTCCTGCTCACCCAGCCATTGTCCGAGTCTGTCGCCACTGACCGCCGCAGTATCTGCAGCTACTCCGCCTTAGACTGGAGTCTGACGTCGCCAGAGAAAGATTTCGGCCAAAAGGAATTAATTTGCTCGATGCGTTTCCCAATTACTTTATGTGTAGTGCGCATTCATATCGAGTGCAAATAAATGTGCAAATCAACACGGAGAGCTTGCCTTGGTCATTTTGGGTGGGAACTATTTTCCAGTGCGGAAGAATACAGTCGAATCACGGACCACGTTGTGCAACAGGGGAACTCCCTTCCCGGTGCGTAACTGGGATTCCCCTGGCAGCGTGGTGCGTGATTCGACTGTATTCTTCCGCACTGGAAAATAGTTCCCACCCAAAATGACCAAGGCAAGCTCTCCGTGTTGATTTGCACATTTATTTGCACTCGATATGAATGCGCACTACACATAAAGTAATTGGGAAACGCATCGAGCAAATTAATTCCTTTTGGCCGAAATCTTTCTCTGGCGACGTTAGACTCCAGTCTAAGGCGGAGGAGCTGCAGATACCGCGGCGGTCAGTGGCGACAGACTCGGACAATGGCTGTGTGAGCAGGAAAACGCTTTCCAGCACTTATTTTAGTCTCTGGACTGTGGGGAGATGCCCAAATTTGCCCTGGGGGTGGCATATACCTTTAAAGGTCCCATGGCATGAAATTTTCACTTTCGGAGGTTTTTGAACGTTAATGTGAGCTCCCCTACCCTGTGTAGCCCCCCTCCCCCCATGAAATGTGTAAACTGAGCATTTGCGATCCTTTTCTGCTTTTGAAAAAAAGACAGCCCAAACGGGCGATTCTGAACAAGGGAAATTTCTGACATCACATTCAGGGAAAGGTTTCCACCCCCCATCTGGATGTCTACTCACCGTCTCTGGAAATCACGCCCAGAGAGTTTGGACCGCGAACGAGCTACGAAATGCGAGATGCGTTTTTTTATTTGCCTGGAGACACGTGAGAGTGTTTCCAGGCTCGGATGTCCTTTATCCGAGCCTCCGAACCTCTGAAACAGCAGTGGTTTAATTTTATTTTCTGTGGAAATGTGTTTTTTTAATGCAACTCGTCTCATATCTTCCTCCGCGCTTACACACACGGAAGTGGGGACAGCGCACAGCGCACCGCTAAAACGAGGAACCAGTGGCGCATTTGGCCACACCTCCACCTGCTGCACTGGCCTGTCTCTGTCCTCCTCATTTGCAATCAAGCAACAATGCCCAGAATAAAGTGTTTTAGAGACATATTTAGCCTCATGAAGACAGTCAGAGTCATATATCATGCACTGAGGCTTGATTTTGAAGAAGGATTCATTTACAGTATTAGGGAACCATTAAGGCGCCATATAAAAGCATCAAGAAGTACCATGTCATGGGATCTTTAATGGGCCCCAAGCCACTCTGCACTGGGAAAACTGGGCCTCAATGTCAAAAACGTTAACCCCTGCATTAGAAGAAAAATGTTCAAAAGATCAAAGTCAGCTTTATTGTCAATTCTGCCATATGTGTTCAACATACAGTGAATCGAAATTTCGTTTCTCTCTGGCCAAGTAGTGCAAAAAGACAGTGTACAAAATACAATATGAAGACAAAACACAACAAAAACTATCTAAGACAGAGATCTAAAGTTAAAACTAAAGTCTACGATCTAAAATCTTAAAACAGTGCAACATAATAAATAAACTATACTATATACAGATTTCCAAAGTGTGCAGTGTGCATCAAAATGTGCAATGGAAGATACAGCAGTGAATTGGTCATGTGCAGTAGAATGTGCATTGGAGTTAAGATAAAATAAAAATAAATGTGCAACAGTAGTAATTCTAGTGCAATAACAGGAGTAAACCACAGTACTAAAAATTCCAGTAGTAAATGTGCAATAACAGTAGTAAACAACAGTGCAACGGGGGTAAAATTCAATAACAGGAGTAAACAACAGTACTAAAAATTCCAGTAGTAAATGTAAATGTGCAATAACAGTAGTAAACAACAGTGCAACAGGAGTAAAATCCAGTAGTAAATGTAAATGTGCAACAGTGCAACAGTCGTCCTTAGATTTCGTTTGAAGCAAAAGTGGCCTGTAATCCGAGATTTATCCATAGTTTCGAGTAGATGAGGAGGCCAGTGCGCATGCGCGGACTGTGCTATCAGCTCCCGGGACCCAAACATGAAACGCAAAGCTGAAAACTATGGATAAATCTCGGATTACAGGCCACTTTTGCTTCAAACGAAATCTTACATTAAGACATCGGGCTTCTATGATTTGAAAAGTGCTAAAGTTTGTGTTATTTGGAGACCGCAAAGTAATGCCCCGAATACTCATGCTAACGGATACGCTACAACATAACTTTCTTCAAACAGCTCCAAATGACACGAACGTGATATGTGTGAGTCAAACGACTTGTTTTATTACCGAAAGAAGGCTCAGATTGTAAAATAACGTTACTTTTCCTTTAAGTAAAAGTATTCTACCTTTTAAAAATGTTTAAATAACATCAAATGTAGTGACTGTGACAAATAATTGTGCTAGTATTTGCTCAACAGAAACAGAAACGTTTCTAGCATAATAAGTGTAATGTTATTATTAGATTTTTTTTTTTTTAATTGTACTCTCAGTTTAAGTTGTCTTTTTTTTTTATATTGGAAACAGCCTCTCATCTTTGTAGCTGGTTTATTTCATAGCGTCATTATGTTGTTTGTAATATTGTCCATTGTTCATATGATTGTTTTTAATGCCTCATGGTGCACTTTGAGCTTCTTGCACATGTTTTTCCAATATGATTTTTAAAATACAAATGGCAAATAAAGTAACCTAAACTAACTATAACTTTTATGGAGATGGGATTCCACCTGCCTGTATCCATGCAATGTTATTGGCTTGTCTAGAATGTTCCACAGTACGGCATTAAACTTATCCATCTTACACTGATTCAGTTACAGGTGTTTTTATTGCTCAAGATGCTGTATCTTCAAAAACATACATTCTCATTGTGAGCAGGATTGCCTCTCCACAAATTTGACATATACTGTAACCCTTTTTGAGGTTATCAGTTTGTCTTCATGTGGATTGATATGTTTAATGCCATATTATGGAACATTTTAAGTAAATCAGTGACATCTGCCTCCATGTAGAAAATCATGTGGTGAATCCTCTACCAGCAAAGTTATATAGTTCACCATTAATAATACGATAGCTTGTTCACTGATATTTAAAGATACACTATATAACTTTTTGGTTGAAGGTCTGTCACCTTGTTTCATCATTGGATACGTCATTGCTCTGCCTGGAACGTTTCACAGTATGGCATTACACAGTTCTATTTTTACATTTATTCAATTACAGGAGGCTTCATAACTCAAAAATACCAAGAAGAACAGGCATTCTGAGTGTGACCAGGGTTACCACTCCGCAGATCTGACCCGTGACTTGGTCTGGTTTGGTCTCCATGATGATAGAAACATTTAATACCGTTAGGCAAAGGAATCAAACATCTCCAAGGAAAAAATCATTTGATTGCCCCTTTACCTGAAAAACGACACAATTAACCTTTAAGTATGTGTATGGTTTTATGTGTTGAGGTGATGGTGAAGTTGCTCGCTGGTACAGAATGGGACATCCCAACAGGTGTTTTGACCCCAGTGCCCTTCCCACTCACTCTGCCCATGTTGCTGGACGACGCTGGGGTCAGTCTGGAACCCTATCACTTAAACAGGGACCAGAAGTGGGCGGTTAACGTGGACGAGCTGCACCGAGCTTTAACTACAGCTAGAGAACGCTGTAAACCCAGAGCCATTTTCATAAGTAACCCTGGCAATCCCACAGGTGCAGTGAGTGCTCAGTTTCTGTTTAACATCTTCTTAGTTGCCATATCTGTAACTGTTAAATTATCCTCCCACAGGCCATGTCCAAAGCAGGAAGTCCATACAGGAAGTGATTCAGTTTGCTGCAGCTGAAGGTCTTCTCCTATTGGTTGATGAGGTGAACATATGTGTTGATTATATATAATTAAATATTTAAAGGGTCTGTATTATGACTTTTACAACTTTTACAACTTTTAAAGAGACCAGCAAGAGAAGTGTTTTGCTGTTAATAAATATACAGTGGTACCTCACCTTACGAAATTAATTCGTTCCAGAAGTGGTTTTGTAACGTGAAAAAGTTAAGTAGCTATTGTCAGTTTCAGAAAATGGGTCAGAAGGAGGTCTGAAGGAAGACATTAGTCGAAATTGAGGTTATTCAGCATTTTAATGTAAAAATAGCAGAATACGAACAAAATGGTGACAATCAGACATCTTCAGCATCCATGTTGAAGCTTTAGCAGAGAGACGTCGGCCGTGAAGAGGGACATAGTGGGGGCCTTCCCCTCACACACACACATATGACCACAAGGTGTCTTTAAATACAGTACAGACTGTTGACTATTTATGACATCAACAACAGCTAACCTATAGGAGAATAGTTTAGCTATGCAGACCATGTAAAGAACTCCCCAGCTTTAGCTAAGAAGACCAGTTTTCCCAATAGTCAGCCAAAATATTGATGGATAGGGAGCAGGTGATGTCAACACAGCCCAGATAGTCTATGTAAGTATCGAGTTACGCTTAGCTGTTCACAGAACACAGGGTTGAAACACAGAAGAACCAGGTGGAGGTTCTAAGTATACAGAGATAAGTATGCAGATTACAGTTTTCATATGTAAGTACACATGTAAATTAAATATGAGATCCCACACTATTTCAATGGAAAAAGCCTGATTCGTTCAAAGGCCCCGATCCAAGTTTTTTTTTTTTTTATAGTGTAACTTTTTTTATAGTGTAACATTGTGTTCTGTGTGTTTCTCACATTTGTCTCTCGTTTAAACACTCAAACTTTCATAGATTTTCAACAAACTGTATTAACAGTGAAGTGTGGGGGGAAGCGGGAGGGGGGAGAAGACACGTATGATAGCGCAGCATGACCCGGCGCGGGGCTGACAGCAGGTCTAGACCAAGGTCTAAACCTGGACTGAACCAGGACTAAACCTGGACTAAACCTGGACTAAACCAGGACTAAACCAGGACTAAACCAGGACCTGACCAGGTGGATTATAGCAGCGAGGAGGGGACTGCACGCAGTCTGAGCGCATGAACGAGACCCATGCAAGAGCCGCGGGCTCCTCCTGGTTTAGTCCAGGTTTAGTCCTGGTTTAGTCCAGACCACCGCGGCTCCTCCTAATTTAGTCCTGGTTTAGTCTAGACCACCGCAGCTCTTAAGATTAAGATTAAGCCTTTATTGGTCTCACACACAGAAATTTGACTTCTGCATTTGACCTGCATCTGCATTTGACCCATCCTTTTTCAGGGTGAGCAGCCATCTTTTTCGGCGCCCGGGGGGCAGTACCGTGAAGGGTCTTGCCCAAGGACCCACACTGGTTAGCTCATTGCCCGGGGGGGATTTGAACCCACAACCCCCAGGGGGAAAGTCAGTGACTTACCAGTTGAGCTAATCAGCCGGTAAGCTCTTGCATGGGTCTCGTTCATGCGTTCATGTGCTCAGACTGCGTGCAGTCCCCTCCACCTGGTCTAGTCCTGGTTTAGTCCTGGTCCAGTCCAGGTTTAGACCTTGGTCTAGACCTGCTGTCAGCTCCGCGCCGGGTCATGTGCGCTATCACACACACGTGTCAGAGCGCAGTCTTCTCCGCCCTCCTCCTTCCCCCCACACTTCACTATTAATAATTTTGTTGAAAATCTATGAAAGTTTGAGTGTTTAAACGAGAGACAAATGTGAGAAAAGTTTAAATCCAGTCTGAGAAAAGTGTATAATGTGTGTGGCTGAGCGCGCATTATTTGAATTTTTGAGATTTCGCGTTTCGTAACTTGAATTTTCTTTCGTATCTAGAGACCAAAATTTACCGTGAAGGCGTTTTGTAACTTGAAATTTTCGTTTGTTGGGTCATTCGTAAGGTGAGGTACCACTGTATTTTAAAAAACTAAATTTTTCACCATATTGCCTAGCCTAATGTGTTTTCCAGGTATACCAGGAATATGTCTTTGGAGATGGGGTTGAGTTTATTTCATACAAGAAGATCCTGTTTGAGATGGGCCCTCTGTACTCAGACACTGTTGAGATGGTGTCCTTCCATTCTGTATCAAGTATTGGAGAGTAAGTTTTAATGCAGTCACAATAAAACAAAAGTTATACTATACACAAACTAGACACTCAAATGCAATTTTCAACCCAGCATTATGGTAGTTTCTATAATATGGTCTTATATACAAGTTTGACCATTCCGAAAACTATTCAGGAAATTATAAATGTTCAGTGTCAGTACTTTTTCAAATGAGCATCTACTTTCAATAAAACTGTTAGTCTCTGGGTATCATTTTTTTGACAACCTAAATATATATATTTATTTGTCATAGAAACTGCAAATTACAGTTAATCAGAGGAGGGTTTTTTTTCCTGACTACCTATAACATATCTTCAAATCTCTTGGTGGCGCTCTATAGGCCTAGAGTCTGTCTTACCTATCCGTTCGTGTCTCAGGTGTGGTCTGAGGGCGGGGTACATGGAGCTGGTGAATATCAACCCGAAGGTGATGCATTTTGTGGACACCATGCTCTGCACAGACATCAGTACCCCAGTCATGGGACAGCTGACCTTAGATCTGATGGTCAAACCCCCAAAACCTGGGGACGAATCCTATCACACATACACAAAGGTACAGCTATACAATACATGCAAAAATATTACTATCTATATTACTACATACATTGTAACCATGGGCTTTTGTTTCTATGTTAGGAGAAAATGCATGTTGAAAATACACTGAAGAACAATTGTTGGAGAGCTTGTGAAGTGTTAAATAATGTGCCTGGGGTGAGCTGTGAGTCGGTGGTGGGTGGAGTCTACCTTTATCCCTGTGTGAACGTTCCTGCTGCAATCATAAAGCAGGCCAAGGTATGGTCAAGTTTTACCCGAGGAATAAAATACCATATTTCTGGTCTGGTTTGACTGCATTTAAAGACACTACAAGAAAAAAAAAAAAAAAAGATGTAATAAATTGCATTAAAGATCCCATGACATGGTACTTCTTGATGCTTTTATATGGCTCCTTAATGGTTCCCTAATATTGTAAATGAACCCTTCTTCAAAAATCAACACTCAGTGCATGAGAAACAGAGATAAGATGAGAAAGAGTATTTTTTCTCCCTCAGAACAGGTCATAATGGGCGTTGTTGCTTGAATGCAAATGAGGAGAAAAGAGCTGGCCAATAGTAGAGGGTGGGGGCGTGGCCAAACGCTCCGCTCTCCGCTGTAGCTCTCAACTGATCCATTTCCGTGTTTTTGCACGGGAGAGAGATTTGAAGCGTTCCATTGAAAAATAAACACATTTCCACAGAAAATAAAATTAAACCACTGCTGTTCAAAGGTCCAGAGGCTCAGGTAAAGGACTTCCGAGCCTAGAAACACTCGCACGTGCCTCCAGGCAAATAAAAAAACGCATTTTGCATTGCCTAGCGCATTCGCAGTCCAAACTCTCTGGGTGTGATTTACAGAGACGCTGAGTTCAGACAGAGGGGGGTGGAACTGCATTTGCATTTCTTTTTTCGATCTGACGTCAATAAGGTGCCTTGTTCAAAATCGCCCGTTTGAGCTCCGATTTTTTGTAACGCAGAAAAGGATCGCAAATGCTCAGTTTAGACATTTCGCAACTTTTAACCATGGGGGGGGGGGCTAAACAGGGTAGGGGAGCTCACATTAACGTTCAAAAACCTCAGAAAGTGAAAATTTCATGCCATGGGACCATACAGTATGTAACTTTCTAGAGGTGGCACATCAACTGCATGATTCCATGGAGATAGAAAGTTAAAGCCATACTTCGCAACATTCCCCATGAAGATCATTTGTATGCCATCCTGTAGAATATTATTGCCAAAGGAACAATATTTCCATGGAAAATAGCAGGAGGAGCCCCACCTCCAGGCCAAGTAAGAGTCAGGTTTGTAAAGATGCAAGCCTGCTCACATAAATGGATGCATGTTTTTTTTCTTCTTTTTTTCAGTGCAATAAAAACAACCAGAAGCAAACCAACTTTTTACTTTTTGTCTTTTTTGGCCTGTATTTTTTCTGCTTTATTACAGGTTTACTACTCTGCACACTGTCAGGCCTTCTGCCCTACTTAAAGGTCCCATGGCATGAAATTTTCACTTTCTGAGGTTTTTGAACATTAATGTGAGCTCCCCTACCCTGTTTAGCTCCCCCCATGGTTAAAAGTTGCAAAATGTCTAAACTGAGCATTTGCGATCCTTTTCTGCGTTACAAAAAATCGGAGCTCAAACGGGCGATTTTGAACAAGGCACCTTATTGACATCAGATCGAAAAAAGAAATGCAAATGCAGTTCCACCCCCGTCTGTCTGTACTCAGCGTCTCTGTAAATCACGCCCAGAGAGTTTGGACTGCGAATGCGCTAGGCAATGCGAAATGCGTTTTTTTATTTGCCTGGAGGCACGTCCGAGTGTTTCTAGGCTCGGAAGTCCTTTATCTGAGCCTCTGGACCTTTGAACAGCAGTGGTTTAATTTTATTTTATGTGGAAATGTGTTTATTTTTCAATGGAACGCTTCAAATCACTCCCCCTGTGCAAAAACACGGAAATGGATCAGCTGAGAGCGGAGAGTGGAGAGTTTGGCCACGCCCCCACCCTCTACTATAGGCCAGCTCTTTTCTCCTCATTTGCATCCAAGCAACAACGCCCATTATGGAGTGATCCAGAGAGAGAAAAATTACTCTTTCTCATCTTATCTCTGTTTCTCATGCACTGAGTGTTGATTTTGAAGAAGGATTCATTTACAGTATTAGAGAACCATTAAGGAGCCATATAAAAGCATCAAGAAGTACCATGTCATGGGATCTTTAAAAAGATATGAATGGGCGCTATCACAGCAACTACACACAAAAACTGTGTTCATTTAATTGATATCACTTTTTCACATTTAATTTTGTGTTGATCTTTATTATTATTGTCTCACAAGGGTTCTCATGCATTTTGTGTTTTACCTTTCTGAGGTTAAGAGCACTTAAAATGAACTTCCTTATTACCTTACTACTATACTAACTGTAGACTGCTGACTGTGGTGTGTACAGGAGATGCAGGTGGAGGCGGGCTCTCTATACTGTGATCAGCTGATGCAAGAACAGGCCGTGCTGATTGGACCAGGCTGCTCATATGGACCTCCGCCTGGAATCTATCACTTCAGGTATGAGCCATTTGTTATCTGTCATAAATATACAACCATATAAATTATTAAAAGGCCTGTCATATAAAAAATGAGAAAATGCATGTAAGGTTATATTGAACCATAGACTGTTTAAAGAATATATACAGACCACTAGTAAGTATTGATCACACACACATTTCAGATGAATGTGCCAATATATCCCAAGTCGCCCAACTGTACAAGTTCAGAAAGGAATATTTATCCTTCATATACTGAATGAGAAGTTGTTAAGTAATTACGTGTGTGTTTGTGTTTGTGTGCGTGCGTCTGTGTGTGTGCGTGTGCGTGTGTGTGTGGTATGGCAGGCTGTGTATCCTGGTTCCTTCAGACATTCTGGAAGAAGCTCTGGGCCGGATACAAAAGTTCCACAGAGGTCACCTGGAGTCCAGCCCAAAAATGTAGCCAAGGTTCAAGCACCTACAGACACTTCCCTGCTACAGTTCTGTTCTTGAACACTGTCATCCCATTATCTCTTATCTCATCTGTGGAAATGTTTGATTAAACATTCTCTTTATTGATCATAAATGAAATGTGAATGTCATTGTGATATTAAAGAATAACAACTATAAACAATCAAAACAAGGAAAAAGAGTGAGCAAAGGATCTTCAATAAAATGGTTCAACATACAAGTTTATTCAAGCAATGCCATTGACATAAGCAGATGTGCAAAAACACAGAGCCTCCACAGGTGCCATGTTCAGAAAAATATGCAGACCAAATCACCAATAAAATTTAAGGGGGCACCCTTCTCAGAAATTATTTTTAACTGTTGGGCCATAATGTGTTTATTTTGTTACACAATTTTAACTGTATTGTATGGGAGATGTCATGGATGTGCGGATGATAAGAAATACTTATTTCAATTAAAAACCTGCATTATAGAAATAAAAAAATACACAGTGCCCTGCCCACACCTATGCTCTAACCCCTAAATTAACCCTAGCCCCTAACCCTGCCTAACTCCTAACCCAATTCTCACCTTAACTCAGGGGTGCAACCTTTTCCCTCCAGTGAGCTACTGTTACAAAATGAAAATGCCAGAGAGCTACTCATTTTAGTCACTTGATATGTTCAAGAAAATTGTACAAGTCTCGGGCAATAAACAGCTACGTCCTGTCAGTGATCAGATACATAGCAGGAATCATAAACTGGTCAAAGGAGGAGATACAGACCACAGACGTTAAGACACGAAAGCTCTTGACCATGCATGGAGGGTTCCATCCCACATCCAGCACCTTGAGACTGTACACGAGCCGGAAGGAAGGAGGCAGAGGACTAGTGAGTGTGGGAACCATTGTCCAGAATGAAACATCCAAAATCCATAAGTACATTAAGGACAAGGCCCTGACAGATGATGTACTCAGAGAATATCTCAGACACTGGAGCTCAGAGGAAGAGGTGCTGGAGGGATCATCATGGCAGGACAAGCTCCTACATGGGCGTATCACCGGAACATAACTGAAGAGGCTGATATCAAGAAATCCTCCCAATGGCTGGAGAGTGCTGGTCTGAAGGACAGCACAGAGGCCCTCATCCTGGCTGCACAGATGCTGGCAGGGAAACATGGAGCAACATAACTAAGTGGTGGGCACAGTGTACAGCAGTGTTTCCCAACCAGGGGTACAAGTACCCCTAGGGGTAAGGGAGCACACTGCAGGGGGTACTCGGCAGTGTCGCAGCCAGGAGACACTGCCTAGAATTTTTAATTCTAATTTGAGTCAATTTGAGTTAAAGAAAAGAGAGAAAATGTCTGAGAATTACATTTTCAGATTAAGGAGATTAAATAAAATGATTTTCATTTAATAATCCATTGTGTCACATTCTACTTTTGGAGAATTAAATTTTAAGTCTTTATTTTGGTCTCACACACAATGACACACGGGAGAAATTTGACTTCTGCATTTGACCCATCCTTTTCAGGAGCAATGAGCAGCCATCTTTCGGCGCTCAGGGGGCAGTACCATGAAGGGTCTTGCCCAAGGACCCACACTGGATTGCTCATTGCCGGGGGGAGATTTGAACCCATATCCCGCCGGGGAAAGTCAGTGACTTACCAGTTGAGCTAACCAGCCAGAGAATTATCAACACGTATGAGTGAGGGGGTACTTGAGGTATGACAAAAAGGCTCAGGGGGTACACAAGACAAAAAAGGTTGGGAAACACTGGTGTACCGAAACATCTCTACAAAGGACGGGCTGGAAACTCCAAGGTCAATGTGGGAAACACCTCCAAAGGTAATGGAGAATTACAGAACCAAGATCCTGTGGGACTTCCAGATACATACTGACAGAATGGTGATGGTGAACCAACCAGACATAGTGGTGGTGGATAAGCAACAGAACAAAGCTGTGGTGGTGGACACTGCAATACCAAGTGATGAGAACATCAAGAAAAATGAACACGAGAAACTAGAGAAACACCAGGGGCTCAAAGAAGAGCTGGAGAAGGCCTTGAAGGTGACATATGAGTATATCGGTGATGAAACCACAGCCTTTTTCCATATAATAGACTAGAAATAAATAAACTTAATTTACTATTACATTTACATAAACTACATTTTCAGAATGTTCTCGCAGAAGGGTTTCTGGTCACTTACAGGCACTTCACATTAGTGCACTTACCATTTACTATAGACCCCTTTACAGTTAGTAAACAGACGTGACGTCACCGGCATGTGTGCGCATTGTTGACCCAGAATCAACCATGGCGGACCATAGCGGAGTATCTGAACGATAGGGAGAGCTACATTCAAAAGCTCACGTTGAGCAACGGGGTTCGACTACCAGATCCTTATGCGATCACGGAGTGGCAGTACGACCGCAGAAAGTGGCCAGATTTACAGTGGCCAGATATCCACTGTTATTTAGTGGAGAAGCCCAGCGTGTATACAAGAGAGAAAGTGTGCGCATACAAATCCATGGATGCCTACCAGTTTGCCGTATGTGGCCATGTACAGGAGGTAAAATACCACGATATCGATGGGGAGTTTTGCGTGTTGGCATCTGATGTTCTCCCCAGTCAAAGACAAGGCCATAAGACGACCATGTACAATGCTTGGACTATCATCAACAAGCGCGATAACTACGTTCTGACCGCCAACTGCACTTGCGTTGCGGGGTAAGTAACATACTACGACTTATTTCACGAGTCACAGATGTGATCTCAGTCATGTCAAATGCCATTTATGATGGTCATGCGAAAACTTATCATGCATTTTAACAAAGTTATTCGTGTTTGTTTACATGTGTCTGTCGTAGAGGTTACCCGGGTAATATGTCTTTGAGCTTTGCGGTGTCCTGTGCTTGCTAGTTAATCAGCATGATTAAACACCATTGAACATCTGGGCAAATTACCCTAAACAAGCAGCACTTGTGTGTATGTCAGTTGAATGATATGAACTATCATTTATTCCATCTGTCTGTCTTTATTCGAGTTCTTCGCTGAGGTTTTATGGCAGCAGTGGCTTTGTTTTGAGTCAGCACTGCACGCGCATTCAGTGATGATGTAGCATTGAAACTGGTCTATAGGTACAAACTAACACATACAACTTGTATAAAAAACATCTAAAAATCTGGTTCATAACCCATCAGAACTGTCATCACTAATGTTTATTATTTTCTTTCCTCAAACTCCTCTGTGCTGTCTCTTGTGTCTTGTTGTGTCTTGTTGTGATGTGTGTGGGATTTTTAAACTGCCGATAAGTTTAAAGTTTTATGTACACTGTATTTATCAATTGGATTTATAGTTTTAGCTAAAATTTTACTACTTGTTAATAATTGTATATTGTTCACTGTGTAATCTTATTTTGTTATCATGTTTTTAGGGAGACCATTTTAAGATCTGTCCAGGGACAAAAGATGAAAAATAGCCTTTTGGCTAATTCTGGTACATTTACAGATATGTTAATTAATGTACACTGTCCCTGTCAAATAAACAAACAAATAAATAAATAAATAAATAAATAAATAAATAAATAAATAAATAAATAAATAAATAAATAAATAAACAAACAAACAAACAAACAAACAAACAGGAGCCCCTCCCGCGCATGACGTTTCGGCACGGCCGGTGTCCCGTCGAAATGGGCCGCCCCGTCAGAATGAGCTCCAAGCGCTACTGCGCATGCGCGCGCATGCGCAAACCACCCCTGAGTGTTGTTCCCTTTAAATGCCATCGAGCTTGGCTCCAGAGGCAGAAGTTGAGTTGCTTTCTACAGAAGTGGACTTGTTTTCAACAATTGCAACGCAAGTAAGTAACATTTTAACATTTTATTGGATTTATTGTATGTTACAACCAACATACAACCAATTACATTTAACAATGTATTGGATTTATTGTATGTTATAACCAATTACGCACGTAAGGAATGATAATTTGCGGCAGATACCTACGTCAAATGATAATAGTTTGGATTTAACATTTGACTGCATCGTTATGGTTTTTATTACATCGTATTTTGTTATTTTGTTTCTATGTGAACGTAGAAAACGTTGTAACTTTGTTTAGAAAGGCGCTGTGTATAATTAGCCTTATTTTGTCTTTTACAGTTTCTTACATTTGTGAACAAAACTATGGAGAGATCCAAGCAAGTGTTTCAGTTCCTGACAAGTGGGGAATACCCAGTTTTCCCGTCCGAAGTTCCTATTGACATGCCAGCTGAGGGGAAAATGAAAAAGTGTATGAAAAGCGCTTTATAAATATTGTTTGATTGATTGATTGATTGATATTTTTGTAAATATAAATATATTTGTAAATGTTTCTTCTGTTGTCCCTTTTCCTGTCCTCATAAATCATGAATAAGAGACAAGCCTTATTTGACAGATAATATAAGCGTGTCGAAATGAACTGTCCATGCCCATTATAAAAGAGTTGGAATTTTACATACTAAAGACACCGTATGCAAACAGCAAACAGCATACAACTCTCTAATCCTATCTAATCTAAAACTGCAGACGTATTTGTCGTAGTACGTATTTGTCAAGTACAAACGCCACAATTTTGGATGTCATTGAGTGCAATGTTCAAAATGTGCACAAAACTGTTATAATTTTTTAAATGTTTCGGTAACACTTTATAATAACGGTCGCTTATAAAGCATTAGTAACACTTAGTAAATAATGAACTAATTATTACTAATTATTTTACAAAACATTTACAAATATTTGTTCATGAGTAAGAAATACTTAGTAAATAATGAACTAATTATTTTACAAAACATTTACAAATATTTGTTAATGAGTTAGAAATATATTAAATATTTGTTAATGAGTAAGAAATAATCAATTTAATCTCGCCAGAAAGACCCATTGAAAGGAGATATTATGACACGCATGGTCCCTCCCACTCAACCAATCCTAAAAATACAAATAATTATCTATAATTATTTGTATTTTTACAAATAATTAGCTTTGAATCTATACAACTGTAAACAACTCACGCATACAACTGTAAACGAAAAACGGCGTATTTCGACGTAAGGCGGCCTATTTCGACGGGGGGGCGTAACCCGATAGACATCGCCGTCAAAATAGGTCAGTGGTGGGCTCATTCTGACGAGGCGGCCCATATCGACAGTACACCGGCGCCACGAGGGGGCATTTGGTGGCGACGCCCCCTCACGTCATCAGTCCCGCCCCCTCACGTCATCAGTCCCGCCCCCTCAGATGTGAGAGTTGCGCTGTGTTTGTGCTTGTGGCGTTAATGTTCTGTCTCTTGGCGTTGCTCAGATCAGTTGTTGGTTTGGTTTTGTGGTATGCAGGAGACCACTTGACCGAGGGTCTACGTTCAAATAGTAATAATTAAAAAAACTCTCATCACTTTTTACTCTTAACTCAGTCTCTTACAAAGGTGTAGTCTAAATACACGAGCTCTCGAGGAGCGCGCCTGACCCATTACGCACGCGAGGAGTGGTGTGTGTGTGTGTGTGTGTGTGTGTGTGTGTGTGTGTGTGTGTGTGTGTGTGTGTGTGCGCCGCGACCCCGCCCCCTGTGATAAACTCATCGTCCCCTTAATATTTTATGGACCTGCGTTTCGGGTTTGAAACACGCATCGTCGCTCGACACGCACACGTACGTGATCATGGCCGTGCGCATGCTGCAAGAGAAAGTACAGGTGAGTCTAGGAGACGTCATTTAAAGCTTAAAGCGGCACGGTGGCTGAGTGGGTAGCGCTCATGCTTCACAGCAAGAAGGTTCCAGGTTCGATCCCCGGGGCGCCCAGGCCTTTCTGTGTGGAGTTTGCATGTTCTCCCCGTGTCTGGGTGGGTTTCCTCTGGGCACTCCGGTTTCCCCCATCAACCCAAAACATGCACCATAGGTAAATCCTCCAGCTTAGGTCCTGACCAAACTCACGGAGATGGTCCCCGGGCGCAGTAATGCGCTGCTCACTGCTCCTAATAACAGGATGGGTTAAATGCAGAAATGGAATTTCCCCACTGTGGGACTAAAGGCATAGCTTTCTTTCTTAATATATATGAAGTAGCTCGTGTCTTGTGCATCAGGCTACAGTAACTTTGTCAAGATGCAGCCCTAGATCTGCAAAACCTTATTTGAACTGGTTACACAACCAAAAAAACACGTCGGATGTGCCCAGAAAACCGGTTGGATAAAGCAGGCACCGCGCGTTTTCAGCCGCTCCTCGGGAAAAAATGTTCACTCGCGTTAACCGTGGAACATCAGAAAAGTGAAGTCGCGCACCTTTAAGCTTCTGTCAGTCATTGTTACTGACTTTTTTATTGCTGTTAAAATGTAACAAAGGATGAAGAAAGCACTTGTTTGTCATGCAGGCGGTGATAGATCTGGCCTCTGGAGAGCCGCACAGAGCTGGCATTGCCCCGGTCTCCTTTGTCAGACAGGTATGTATCACTGTGATACGTATCTAGTATTGAGCTTCAAGTCATTTTATTCATCTCTTTCACAGAGGTACCTAATCAGATCAGAGGGTTGTCAGAAAATCAGTAGATACTAATTGCTATTGAAACAAGTATTGAAACTTGATTTTTTTATTTTATTATGCTGGCTGATTCAACAACCAAGATATAAACTAGTTTGTAATTATCCTAAACTAGACTTTGTTTGGACTTGTTTTAGTCCCACTTAAGACCTATTTAGTCCTTGTTTTGACATGGTTTATAAATGTGATTTAGTCCTCATTTAGACACCAGGTTTGAGTTTCAAAGGGGTGCTAACATTATACACCCCGATTAAAAGTGCATTAACTTTTCTGGTGCAAGATCCGTCAAATGCTTTTCTTCATGGAGCTGTTATTGCTTTGTCTGGAATGCTTCACACTATGGTATTAAACCTTTCTATCTTCACGGAGACCAAACCAGACCAAGTTACAGGTCAGATCTGTGGAGAGGCAATGCTGCTCACACTCACACTGTTTTTTGGAGCTATAAAACCACATGCAATTGAATAAATGTAAGATAGAGCTGTTTAATAATGTGGAACATTCCAGGCAGAGCAGTGACATCTCATTAGAAACAAGCAGGTGATGGACCCCCATCCAAAATGTAACACAGTGCATCTTTAATTATTTTAGGCACCTGAAGTAAAGGTGCAAACATTTTAACTGAGGTTGCAATCCGCCCTTTTGCACTGCTGTAGACCTGGGCCTGGTTTTACTGTGTCTGGTTTTCTGGATGTGTGCAGGTGTTGGCAGTCTGTCTGTACCCTGATCTGCTCCAAAACAACAACATTCCTCTAGATGTTCGTCAAAGAGCACAGCGCTTTCTGGACATCTGCCCCAAAGGAAGTGTGGGTACGACATCACCTTTAAAGCCCCAGTGTGTAGGATTCGTGGCGCATAGGTGGATGGTGCTATTGCACTTTCTGTTTTAGCTACGGCAGACCTCGAGGGACCTGCGTGGTCCCGGTTTTTGTTTTTTTTCTCATGAAAACACACATTCCCGATCATGTACCATGACACTCTACACATCAAATGAAACCTTACAGTCTCCTCTTTTTGACTATGCAATTCACTTCCCTGCAGAACAATCACTCCCCGAGCACATGGGGCTTTTATACGGAAAAGCACAAAACGAGGTTAGCTTACCTTAGAATGCTTCGCACAGGTCAAACTCTGTATTTCACCATAAACTTGGTCTCAATTTGTCCGTAAGGATCCAGCGAATAAAATCCAGTAAAACAATTTAGTCCAAAACACGTGTTAGATCCATTACGACGTCTGATCCGGCAGCATGCTTGTGTTGTTTACCCAAAACCACGAGCCTTGCCAAAGGCGAAAGGCGGAGCCCAAATGTCCTTCTGCGGCTCTCGTATTCAAAATGGCTGCCTCTGCATGGGGAAGATCCCCCTTTTATGTGACTATATCTAAGTCCAAAAGAATACTTTGATTTCATGATGGACGTGAAAAGGCTTGGAAAACACTGTATTTTTGAATGGGTATCTTCAATTTCAGTAATTAACGGGTAAAAATCTTACACACTGTCCCTTTAAAGATGCATTGTGCAACTTTTCTGGTAGAGGGTCCGTCACCAGTTAATAATAATAATAATAATAATAATAATAATAATAATAATAATAATAATACTTATTATTATTATTATTATTATTATTATTATTATTATTATTATTGTTATTAAGCAGCCACATTACCAGGCCAGGATACAGGTCAGATCTGTAGAGAAATGTAAGAATACATGTTTTTGTAGTTTTGAGGAACAAAATCTCCTCTAACTGAATCAATGCAAGATGTTATTTGTGTAATGCCATACTGTGGAACATCCCAGGCAAAATAATAACATTACCATGGAGACAAGCAGATGCCGGATCCTCCACCAGAAAAGTTACACAGTACACCTTTAACTTTTCCTCCTGTCTCTGTTAAAGCTTTTACATTCTGAATACTAGTCCATGTCTCATCCATAGGTGTTTACTCCTCCTCTACTGGGATGCCTTATTTGCTGCAACAGATAGCAGAGTTCATCTCCAGGAGGGACGGGGGAATTGCAGCTGATCCAAACAAAATCATTTTCTACAGCGGAACTCAAGAAAATTTGAAGGTAATAATTGAAAGGTAATGTGTTACTATGGGCAAAAAGCCATTCACAGTCTATTAATATTTGTACATTTTTGAGTACATTTACTTGAATAACTTAATAGAGTTTTACTTTTTGGAGTAGTTTAGAGACATCACTATTTACTCTTAATATTATTCAAAGAAACCATATTCTTGCTTGAGAAAAAGGTTTGGTTACTCTTCCCAGTGTGAGAATGTAAGTGACCTTTATGTCGAAACATGAATTGATTTGACTATTTGTATTTTTTGCACTGCTCCTTCAGATATTATATAATTTTCAAAATCATTATGTCCAAAAATAAAATGACTCTTACTTGAGTAGTAGTTTCCCAAATAATTTTTGGAGTATGTGAAGAATCTCTCAGTTGTCCGGGTAGAATCCATGGCAAAAGGAGTAATTCAATTTGTCAACTGGACAAAGTTTTTGACCAAATATTCCACCAAATAAAGTTTGTGCAGTTGACAAATTGAATTTCTCCTTTTGCCAGTTTTTTGAGTAATTTCTTGAACTTCTACTTTGTACTTCTACTTAAGTAATTACAGTAGTTTGGCTGCTCTATCCATCTCTTTGAAAAGTGCAACACAGAGTTACCTACATCAAGTACTCATGGGTACCATATAAGCAAAACGCACTGTGCAAGCTTTTTATTTTTCCTTTTTTGAGAACAATTTTACACAAAGAATGCTGAGAAGAAGACACATAAACTAGTATCTCATATCTTTCTCTAGATGGTTCTGAACTTGCTGTCCAGTGGGAGAGAGGACATCCAGACTGGTGTCTTGACCCCTGTCCCTTACCCCCACACCCTCCCCTGCCTGCTCCAGTACACCAGGGTGAGGCTGGTGCCCTACAGGCTGGGCCAGAGTCAGGGCTGGGCTGTGAACATAGAGGAGCTGCGTCGATCTGTGACTGCAGCCAGAGCCTACTGTAACCCCAGAGCTCTGTTCATCTGCAACCCAGGCATTCCTACAGGTACAGGACCAATGCCCCTTGTTCTGCCCCATCTACGCTGAGTGCTGGCTGCTACTCACCTACACTTCCGCTGTGATTGCCATTTCGGATTAAGTGTGAATTTTATATTTATTTCAAATGAGAACTAGAGAAAAGTCTCACTGCTAAAATGTTATATGTAATAGGTTTAGATTTATGGGAAATATTGAATCGTCGTGTACACATGCAGACTTTTTTTTTTTTTTAGGTGTCTTTATATAACCTTATTACTGTACACACTGGCAGACCAATCATATAGACTATACTAGTATATTTAAATGGATATAGCTAACCCACTAGTCACTTCGTTCCAAACAAGAAGTGTTCATGGGAGCGCTAGAGATATAGGCCCTGTCCCCACGACAACGTTTTTTGGAGGAAACGGAGAAGTTTGTGTGCGTTTGGGCCTGCCGTCCAGACGGCGCCGGCGTTTTTGGGGGCGAGAACGGAGTTTTTCAAAAACGGGTTCCAGAGTGGAGAAGTCGGAGAACGCCCCCCGTCGCGTTGGCATGTGGGCGGCAAAAAAGCGCGGCAGGTGAGAAAATGATGACGTCGCGCTGCCGTAATCGTCACGTGACCGGTGACCAGAGGGTGTAACCCTGCGCCTTCCGCAGTTTATTGGCACTGCTGCATCAAACTCTGCATCAAACTCTGACACTCTGTGTCAGAGTTCTACTTGTTAATGTCTATCTAATAAAACGATAGCAAGTAATGCTAACTATCGATTTATAGGCAAAAACTCTGCTCACGCAGCTCAAATCTTCGTTCTGTGGCGTCTGTCTATGTTAGGGACGGTCAGCATTTTCACATTACCGGAGTGAGTCCCTGCTACATTGGTGGAGCAGGGGGACAAAATAAATTCGCTTGTGTTGACGGTCCCTAAGTACACGTGTTTGCTTGTTTATGAAAGAGAAAGGACTTTCTGCGCATGTGCTCTTTGTAGTCTTGCGTTTCCGGCGGTTCTGGCTCTTTCCGGTTTACAGCGCCACTTATCGGTGTGACATATGTACTACATCGTTTTCACTCAGTGCTCCGTGCTCATCTTGACGCGAAGGTTTTCTGATCCAACACGTGTGTGGACGAGACTTTTTTTCACCCCGGGTAAAAAAAAAAACAGGAACGGCCCTGTCCCCACGACAACGACAACAGGAACGACAACGTTCCTGTTCTGAAAAACAGATCAGAGTGGTGTCGCTTGTGCATTTGAATAATGTCATGTTAAACCAAAAGCGTTTTGTAGACCATTTAAAGTTCATATTTTTGTCATTTTTGAGTCTATCAATCTAAAATAAAATGTGGCTCAAAGATAAACCACACCTCTATTAGAATATTTCATCTGAAAGCCTTTTGGAGCAGGTTTTAATAGTTTTACATCTGAAAAGATCTGACCCTTGACCTTTCGACAGGACATGTACAAGACAGAAAATCTATTGAGAGTGTGATTCGATTTGCTGCAGCTGAACGTCTTATTCTTTTGGTCCAAGAGGTAACCACAATTATTGGTAGGTTTATTATTGTGTCTTTATTACATGATGAACTTTATTTGGGTTGTATCTAGGTTTACCAGGACTGTATTTGTAGGTCTGGCATAGAGTTTTTATCTTATAAGAAAGTGCTTCTCGAGATGAGCCAAGAGTACTCAGAGCATGTGGAGTTGATCTCTTTCAATTCTTTATCAAATGGAAGCCTGGGAGAGTGAGTAACCATATATGTTCTATTTGATTGCATTACTGGAGTTACAGTGGTGGAAAGAGTACTAAAAATGTGTACTTAAGTAAAACTACAGTTACATAGCTAAAAATCTAAAAGTACAAAAAGTACAGAGAAATTCAGTTTGTCAAATGGACAAAGTTTATTTGTTTGAGTACGTTTCGCAGCTCATCCAAGCTGCTTCCTCAGTTCTGGCTGGAGTGTCCACCAGCACTCTAGCCAGAACTGAAGAAGTAGCTTGGAAGAGATTCTTCACACATCTTAAGCCAAAATTGTGTTTGAGTAAAAGCAAAAAGCATACATGAATAAAAATAAAAAAAGAAGCAAATACACTAATTAACTTTTAAAACAATTTTAGTATATATGTGTGTACTAAAATTGTGTTTACATTTACATTCACTATATATGTTACAAGTTTTTCCCTTTGCTCCTCAGGGGTGGTCTGAGGGGAGGGTACATGGAGCTTGTTAACACAGACCCGGTGGTGAAAGAGAGACTAAAGGTTTTCATGGGTATGAGAAGCCCACCTGTTACACCACAGCCTGTTATGGAGGTCATGGTCAACCCACCAACACCAGGAGAGCTCTCCTACCAAACGTACACACAGGTAAAAACATAATCAAAGCAGTGTAAAATTACTGGGAAAATGGGAATGGTAACTTTTATTTTTCAATAAATCTACTAATGTCTGGATTTTGACTAATGGCATGGTGACTTAAAGCTGCACTGTGTAACTTTTCTGGTGGAGCAGTCCATCAAATGCTTTTCTCCATTATTAAATTAAATCTTTATGGAGACCAAACTAGGCCAGGTTACAGGTCACATCTGTGGAGAGGCAATACTGCTCACAGTCATAATGCAATTTTTTTTTTAGGTATTTTTGAGCAGTATAACTATCTGTAATTGAATAAATGTAAGGCAGAGCTGTTTAATGTTATACTGTGGAATATTCCAGGCAGACTAATGACATAGAACCAAGCAAGTGACGGACACTTAAAGAAGGGGCGGTTTCACAGCAAGAAGGTTCCAGGTTCGATCCATGGGTTACCCAGGCCTTTCTGTGAGTTTGCATGATCTCCCTGTGTCTTCCGGGCACTCTGGTTTCCCCCATCAACCCAAAAACATGCATATGCATATTAGGTAGGTAAAAATCCCCCAGCTCAGGTAGTCCTGACCAAGCCTAGCAACAAGATTTTGGAGATGGGTCCCTGGAAAGATGGGTGAAATGCAGAGCACAATTCCCTACAGAGATAATAAAAGTACTACAAAAAAAAAAGTTATAGGCTACATTCTCATCTCATAGCAAAGTCCTGGGTCCCAAATCTAGATGCTGTTGAGAGTGGAGTTTGCATGTTGTCCCTGTTTCCTGATGAATTGTTTCCATCCAATTTATAAAAGGGCAGGGTAGGCTGATCCTCCTTTTGGGTACATCTGACTAGTGGCATGATGGCTAAGTGGCTAGTACTTACACACCACAGTAAGACGGTTCCAGGATTGACTCCTTGTGTGGTGTTTGCTTGTATCCTGTGATATATCCTGGGTGGGTGTCCTCTGGGCACTCTTGTTTCCCCTATCAACCTAAAACCAAAGCTAGCTCAAGATCTGGAGTCAAATGCAGAGAGTGAACTTTCCTCATGAGGGATGTTGAGGGACTGCAAACGTCAAAGAATAAAAAGAACTGAAAAGTTGAATTAACTTGAATCAAGGAATCTTAAGGCACATGGATGATACATACACATAAGTTAAGACCTCTCTAATCAGTAAAATAACAAGACAGAATAGATATAAACAATAGATTCGTATGTTCTTTCACACAGGATAATGACTAGGATTAAGAAGAAGAAGTGACTTTATTGATCTCACACTGGAGAAATTCTTCTCTGCATTTTAACCCATCCTATATATATATACATATATTAGGAGCAGTGGGCAGCACACATTAGGGCGCCCGGGGACCATCTCCATGATCTTCTTGCTTCGGTTTGGTCAGGACCTAAGCTGGGGGTACCTATGGTGCATGTTTTGGGTTGATGGGGGAAACCGGAGTGCCCGGAGAAAACCCATCCAGACACAGGGAGAAACATGCAAACTTCACACAGAAAGGCCCAGGCGACCCGGGGATCGAACCCAGACCATGCATGCAAACTCCACACAGAACACACACAGAAAGGCCTGGGCGACCCCGGGGATCGAACCCGGAACCTTCTTGCTGTGAAGCAAGAGCGCTAACCACTCAGCTACCGTGCCGCCATTACAGTAAGCTACCAAGAAACTAGACATAAGAACATGACATGTAGGACTCAAGAGGCCTAAACCCAGTAAAAAATCATTAATGTCAAGATTTCCATATGGTCATGAGCTCTGGGTAATGACCGAAAGGACAAGATCGCGGATACAAGCGGCTGAAATCAGTTTCCTCCGCAGAGTGGCTGGGCGCTCCCTTAGAGATAGGGTGAGGAGCTCAGTCACACGGGAGGGGCTCGGAGTAGAGGCGCTGCTTCTCCACGTCGAGAGGAGGCACCTGAAGTGGCTCGGGCGTCTGTTCCGGATGCCTCCTTGGACACCTCCCTCAGGAGGTGTTCCGGGCATGTCCCAGGGGGACGAGGCCCAGGGAAAGACCCAGGACACCCTGGAGGGACTATGTTTCCCGGCTGGCCTGGGAACGCCTTGGGGTCCCCCCGGAGGAGCTGAAGGAAGTGTCCGGGGTGAAAGAAGTTTGGAAGTCCCTGCTTAGACTGTTGCCCCCGCGACCCGGACCCAGATAAGAAGAAGAAAATGGATGGATTTCCCTAAAAGAGATTAATAGTATATAATAGTATATGGTCCCCAGGGGGAAAGCTATAATGCACCAGCAAATGTAATAGAAAACCTTTTTTTTTTTTTTTACATTTTTCTAGGAGATTTCCCTTATCAAGACCACTCTGTCCCAAAATGCTCAACGAGGATATGAGACCCTGAACAGTCTCAAAGGTGTGAGCTGCCAGCCGGTCGTGGGAGGAATCTTCTTGTATCCCCAGCTGGTATTACCTGCTCAGCTGATAGAAGAAGCCAAGGTCAGATGTTTTTTCTTCAGTATTTTGAGATCCATTCCTGACAAGTTTATGAAATGTACCAATAACCTGCTTGTAAATGCTGAGGTTTAAGTAAGTATGTGCATGTGAAAGAACTGTGAAATTAACCCAGAAAACTAAGAAATATTATTAAGATTCCAAGATTTCAAGTATATTGTCATTGCACAAGAAAGAACGACGAAAGTGTGCTTGGAGCATCCACATACATAGTTGTATAGTGCGAAATAGTAAAGTGCAAACCCAGTGAAATAAATGCCCCTCAATAACCCCTAAATAACCCCAGTGTAAACATTTGACATCAGTACAGCAGTACTGGCAGCACCATCAGGGCATGTAATTAATTCCAACATTCCAGAGGCCACAATTGACAATCTGATAAACTCTATGCGAAGAAGATGTGTTGCACTGCATGAGGCAAATGGTGGTCACACCAGATACTGACTGGTTCTGAGTCCCCAGACCCCCAATAAAGCAAAAAAAAAATGCACATTTCGGGGTGGCCTTTTATTGTGGGCAGTCTGGGGTGCACCTGTGCACTGGTCATGATGTCGGATCGGCATCTTGATGTGGCGCACCTGTGAGGTGGGGTGGATTGTCTCGGTGGGGCAGAGGTGCTCGCTGTCACACATTTGGACAGATTTGTGAACAATGTTTGAGAGAAATGGTAGTGTTGTGTATCTGGAGTGAATTTTGGATCTTTGGGTCCATCTCAGGAAAAATGGGAGCAAAAACAAAAGTGTTGCGTTTATATTTTTGTTGAGTATATTTAATTATCTTATTTTTTATTGTCTTAAATATTTAATTATATTAGTGCTATTAGCCACTTTTTATGTACCGGTATGTACGCATGTATGTGCCACCTCTCGTTAGAATACATAACTTAAAAGTAACTGAATGCTTTACTCTTTATTTATCTATTCCCAATTTCAGACATTAGGGTTGCCTCCTGGTGTGCTGTACTGTCAGATGTTACTGGATAAAGCAGGCGTGTGTGTCGGAGCAGGCTGTGAGAATGGGTCTGAAGATGATACCTGCTGTTATATCCGGTAAACCACCACAATATCAGAATAATCTCATTGTGTTTTCTTGCTGTTAGACTAACTGCTGGGCATTGTAATCCTTTCAGGCTCAGTTTTGCTGCATCTTCCGACACTTTTCAGGACGCCCTATCACGATTGTGCTCCTTCCATCATCACCTACATGAGACATATTCATGAGATGCTAAACTATACTGAAATTGACTTTTAATTAAGGCTGGGCAATTCATATTTTAATTGAGATCTTAATTTTGATTATATGCTTGGATCATTTTTAATCATGAGATCTACCGCCAATCCTCTTGACAATTGACTTTTTGTGACAGGGGGCAGTAGAGTGCAGTCTTTGGGCTATTATGGTGAATGGTACTTGTCTAATATGTTTGTGAAATTAATTTTATGAATTTAATTGATATTTTTAATCTCCATATATATTTATGTAATGTACTATAAATTGTTAATGCATTATCCATGCTGGTTGGAGTGCAATGAAGTTACAAATTAAGACACATCTCTGGTCTTCTGTATGTACTCAATATTACCGACTCACTACTTTAATAATTTACACTCAACAAAAATACAAACGCAACACTTTTGTTTTTGCTCCCATTTTTCATGAGATGGACTTAAAGATCTAAAATTCATTCCAGATACACAATATTACCATTTCTCTCAAACATTGTTCACAAATCTGTCTAAATGTGTCATAGTGACACTTCTGCTTTGCTGAGATAATCCATCCCACCTCACAGGTGTGCCACATCAAGATGCTGATCTGACATCATGATTAGTGCACAGGTGTGCCTTATACTGCCCACAGTAAAAGGCCACTCTGAAATAAGATAAGATAAGATAAGACTTTATTGATCTCACACAGGAGAAATTTACTTGTCACAGTAGCTCCAGGTAGGGACAGTTTGAACAAGAAGACAAGTGCATGCAGGCAAAAAAAGGCATAAAGATAGGTGATAATAATAATTAAAAAAATAAGTAATAAATCGAATAATAATAATAGTAGTGATAATAATAAAAAACAGTGACCGGGAGAGTATTGAAAAAAATTGGAAAAACTATATTGCACGATAGGAGTATTGAAAAAAACAACAATATTGCACATTGGGAAAACGATATTGCACGGTAGGACTATACAGTAGAATTATACAGTCTGATGGCGGTGGGGATGAAGGATCTGCGGTAGCGCTCCTTCTTGCACTGGGGGTGCCTCAGTCGGCTGCTGAAGGAGCTGCTCAGCTCCTCTACAGTCCGGTGCAGAGGGTGAGAGGTGTCGTCCATGATGGACATGAATTTGGCCAGCACCCTCCTCTCAGCCACCTCCTCTACAGAGTCCAGAGGACAGCCCAGGACAGAGCTGGCCCTCTTGACCAGCTTGTTGAGTCTTTTTCTGTCCCGTTCTGTGCTGCTCGGGGCCCAGCAGACGACAGCGTAGAGAAGAGCAGAGGCCACCACAGAGTCATAAAAAGTCTTGAGCAGAGGCCTGCACACTCCAAAGGACCTCAGTCTCCTCAGGAGGTGGAGGCGACTTTGGAGTGAGCAGGCCTCCAAAGTCGCCTCCACCTCCTGAGTTTTGTCTCACAGCAAAATGCCACAAGCATTGAGGGAGCGTGCAATTGGCATGCTGACAGCAGGAATGTCAACCAGATCTGTTGCTCGTGCATTGAATGTTCATTTCTCCACCATAAGCCGTCTCAGAGAATATGGCAGTACATCCAACCGGCCTCACAACCGCAGACCATGTGTAACCACTCCTGCCCAGGACCTCCACATCCAGCAGGTTCACCTCCAAGATCGTCTGAGACCAGCCACTCGGACAGCTGCTGAAACAATTGGTTTGCATAACCAAACAATTTCTGCACAAACTGTCAGAAACCATCTCAGGGAAGCTCAACTGCATGCTCGTCATCCTCATCGGGGTCTTAACCTGACTCCAGATCGTTGCCGTAACAGACTTGAGTGGGCAAATGCTCACATTCGATGGCGTCTGGCACGTTGGGAGGTGTTCTCTTCACGGATGAATCTCGGTTTACATTGTTCAGGGCAGATGGCAGACAGCGTGTGTGGCGTCGTGTGGGTGAACGCTTTGCTGATGTCAATGTTGTGGATCGAGTGGCCCATGGTGGTGGTGGGGTTATGGTATGGGCAGGCATCTGTTATGGACGAAGAACACAGGTGCATTTTATTGATGGCATTTTGAATGCACAATGATACCGTGATGAGATCCTGAGGCCCATTGTTGTGCCATACATCCATGAACATCACCTCATGTTTCAGCAAGATAATGCACGGCCCCATGTTGCAAGGATCTGTACACAATTCTTGGAAGCTGAAAATGTCCCAGTTCTTGCATGGCCAGCATACTCACCGGACATGTCACCCATTGAGCATGTTTGGGATGTGCTTGACCGGCGTATATGACAGCGTGTACCAGCTCCCACTAATATCCAGCAACTTCACACAGCCATTGAAGAGGAGTGGACCAACATTCCACAGGCCACAATTGACAATCTGATAAACTCTATGTGAAGATGTGTTGCACTGCATGAGGCAAATGGTGGTCACACCAGATACTGACTGGTTCTGAGTCCCCAGACCCCCAATAAAGCAAAAAAAATGCACATTTCGGGGTGGCCTTTTATTGTGGGCAGTATAAGGTACACCTGTGCACTGTCAGTTTCAAAAAAAATGGGTCAGAAGGAGGTCTGAAGGAAGGCATAGTCGAAATTGAGGTTATTCAGCATTTTAATGTAAAAATAGCAGAACAGAAACAAAACATCTTCAGCATCCATGTTGCAGCTTAGCAGAGAGACGTCGGCCATGAAGAGGGACATGGAGAGAACCCCCAGTGGGGTTCAGGTCACACACACACCCACACACACAAACACCACAAGGGGCTGTCTTTAAATACAGTACACTGTTGAATATTCATGACATCACCAACCGGTACCCTATAGGAGAATAGTTTAACTATGCAGGGTGTCCAATAGTGAGGTCAGCCAATCAGACAACAACTGTCACAACACAACCCCACAGTAAATGTAGCATTAGCTGTTTACAGCACCCTGTGTATACAACCCAAAGGAAAGGGTCACACCTCAAATTAGTTTACAGCCTTTTATAACCTATAGCCACACTTGATGTATACACCATATGGAGAAACAAATGGTGAGGTGAGACGGTTCCCATAGTAAGTAACTTAAAACCCAGAGATATAAAAGACTAGAATATGAAGAACACTTCAAGCATAAAAGAATAGATCTCACAATTCCTCCCTTTGAGCACATAATCACATGTGCTCACCCAATAATAACCAAAATATTGAATTTACATATGAATGTAACTCAGTAAACTCCAATTTTAGACTTTAGCTTTCAAAATGTAACCATCAACACAGAGATTAATACAGAACTCTCCTGGAAAAGTGTTCTCCTCCCTTTGGAGTTATAAACCAGAAGATGGAAGGATATTTCTCAGATCACCAATCGTTCACTTCCTGGATTCAACAGAGTGTTAGATGATGTCACACTCAGACGTCGCCGACATTGTTGAAATAACTCAGCAGACAGGAAAGAGCCACAGTTGAATCCTTGTGCACAGCTGCTCCATGCTGTTGTACTCAAAGATTTCAAAGCCAGCAATGTCCAATTGCATCACCATTGAACCTATAAGTGACGCTGAATCTTCAGTGAACAAACTAGATGACTTAGTCTATCCACACTTATCAAAAAATGTCCATCAAGATAAAAAAAGCAGACTGGATTTTAACACAGCCTTCTCCTGCACCACAAAGGTGTCGTCCTTCTGAGCACTCTTTTACGACACTCTCCAGCTGTGTGGTTGCAGCTTTTACAGCTTCCTTCACAGTTTGAAGAGACTGTTTCCTTGATATGAGCTTTTTGTCATCTGAGAATTATAATGCAAAAATCTCTCTGATTTGTTGAACACTCTCATCAAACTCCTGTTTGATACCGGGTTGAGGCTGTTTTGAGAGCACAGTTGCATACATCAGCAAAAAATGAACAGACATTAAAAACAGACACCTCTGAGTCCAAAAATGGTGAAGCTCCTTCATTCTCCTCACAAAAACAGCCAGAATTGACTGGTCTTCAGATGTCACAAGGACTTTGTGGTGTAAGATTTCACAACTTCTGAGGGGCATGCCAGGAGTTTGAGCAAAAACTGATTTGCTCAGTCAACTTCTCCAGTACCTGAACTCAGAATTCAAATCAATTGACACAATGACACAAGCTGGGACATAGTGAGATAAATTACCCCTAAAAAAATGTTTATCAAAAAATAGACATAGTCTGATCTATCTAATGAACTATATTTATCTGCAGCAGTAACATTTTAACATCAGCTAAAACAACCTCATTTTTAATAGTTTAATAGAACTCCTATTCACCTTTCACTAGAATATTAATCTCATCTTTATCGATTTAGATTACCAGAAGTGATACATATAATGAATCACAAATAATCAAAAACCCCTATCTGCACCCTTTGCAGAACTAAGATGAAATAACATTTAACTAACTCGCACGTTTTCCAGAGCTCAATTTTCGAAACAAAAATATCTTCTTTTGTTGAACCACTTGGATTTTACCTTTATTATTAACTTCTCTGCTTTTGCAGGGTTTAGCATATTAATTATCTGCAGATTAACTCTTCGAGTAATTTACAGCAACTTGTCTCATGTTCATTCTGAACAGGCATTCTTAAGATCTCTTATATTTTAGTTACACATTTAGATCTGATGTCCATCCACACAAAACCAACCAAAAAAATCCCAAATTTCTTAACATAAAAAAGCATCAAAACAACAGATTCCCAGATTCTTCTTACATATTCTTAATAACAGCGACCATAAATACAAAATTTAAGCATGCAATTTTAGTTCATCTTGTATGGCTAGACAACATCACCGAATAATTTATTTCAGAAGTCCCAGCTTGTTTCATCATCACAATTAATTTAAAAAATTCTTAGAGATCAGTACCTGAAACCTCTGGGTGCATGGAGCATCTCCTCCCCTTCTTCTCCTCTGTCAACCATCAGCCTCATCTTCGATGCCTTTCAACCTTTCCTTCTAGCCCCACATTGACCTTTCCTTCTGGCCCCACGTTGGGGGCCAAATTGTCAGTTTCAAAAAAAATGGGTCAGAAGGAGGTCTGAAGGAAGGCATAGTCGAAATTGAGGTTATTCAGCATTTTAATGTAAAAATAGCAGAACAGAAACAAAACATCTTCAGCATCCATGTTGCAGCTTAGCAGAGAGACGTCGGCCATGAAGAGGGACATGGAGAGAACCCCCAGTGGGGTTCAGGTCACACACACCCCCACACACACAAACACCACAAGGGGCTGTCTTTAAATACAGTACACTGTTGAATATTCATGACATCACCAACCGGTACCCTATAGGAGAATAGTTTAACTATGCAGGGTGTCCAATAGTGAGGTCAGCCAATCAGACAACAACTGTCACAACACAACCCCACAGTAAATGTAGCATTAGCTGTTTACAGCACCCTGTGTATACAACCCAAAGGAAAGGGTCACACCTCAAATTAGTTTACAGCCTTTTATAACCTATAGCCACACTTGATGTATACACCATATGGAGAAACAAATGGTGAGGTGAGACGGTTCCCATAGTAAGTAACTTAAAACCCAGAGATATAAAAGACTAGAATATGAAGAACACTTCAAGCATAAAAGAATAGATCTCACAGCACTAATCATGTCAGATCAGCATCTTGATGTGGCGCACCTGTGAGGTGGGATGGATTGTCTCAGCAAAGCAGAAGTGCTCACTATCACACATTTAGAGAGATTTGTGAACAATGTTTGAGAGAAATGGTAGTGTTGTGTATCTGGAGTTAATTTTGGATCTTTGGGTCCATCTCATGAAAAAGGGGAGCAAAAACAAAAGTGTTGCGTTTATATTTTTGTTGAGCGCATGTACAATAATGTATTAAAAATGTTTCTAACAGTTGTTAATCAAACTGCACTATGTAATCCTGCATCAGTTAATTCTAGTAGCTAAGTTACAGAAACAGCCACAGATTAAGGGAGTCTTTTTTTAATAACAGCAAGCATTTAAAGCCACAGAACAGAAATAAAAAAATAAAACAATTCAAATGATAAAACACAGTAATACTGCTACTCCTTAAAGAATCCTTACATAAAAATGTATTAGTTTGGGTTTTGTCTTGGACATGTTTGTAGATTGAATACAAGATGAATGAACATAGTGCCAACCAACAAAAAGTATAAATGAATACATCATTTACATAAACATATTTAAATGGACTAGCTATGGAGGCTACACTGTTGACTTAACATTTCACAGTCCATCCCTCAAAACATTCAAACTCCATGTTACAATATGAAAAAAAGTAACATTGCCTTTTCAATTCAACAGAGCTTGCCCAGAGAAAATGAAAGAATAAACCAAAATGTTGCCGCAATTGTGTACCAACAACATCCAAAACAGCACAAGAACTGGTACATGAGCAATAATGGGGTCTAATTGTACCCCTTACTGGTCTTGAAGGACACCTGGAGGACCTTGTCTCCGAGCCGGTATCCATTCAGGTTGTGGATCGCCATGGCAGCGTCTTCATAGTTGGTCATTGTGACGAAACCGAAGCCTTTGCACTTGTTTGTTTTGAAGTCACGGATGACCTTTACGTTGGCCACGGCTCCGAAGGGCCCAAACATCTGCCACAGCATGGACTCATCTGTGTCTTGGGTCAGGTTATAGATGAAGATGCACCAGCCGTTTGAACCCTCTGCTCCACCACCATGACCAACGTTAATGGGAGAGTATCTGGAGGAGAATCAAGAGACAACAGTGCTTGTTGAAAAAAAAAAAATTGTAGTTGTGTTTTCCTTCATTCACACATTTCACTCACCTTGTGACGTCATATAGTGGTATTTTAAGTTAACAGCTACCTTTTACCTTTTGTTTAGTAGAGTGGCAATTCCATCTGAAATCATCTAAATGATTCTAGTGAAGGTGTATAAAGTTTAAAAACACAGTGGAGCACTTTAACTTCTTGGTTCTTTTTTACAGACAATACGGTAAAGTGTATTTACCTTGTTGATGTTTCGGCTGCAAGCTACCTTCAGAACTGTCCCCGGTGTCACAAGGTAAATACACTTTACCGTATTTAAAAAAAGTTAAACTACATAAGATGACAAAATGAACATCTACACTTCCTGTATTACCATATTACATCACAAGGTGGAACTGTGCGTGTTAAATATGTGAATGAAAAAAAAACTCCAAGTGTGCTTGGGATTAGGAAACAACAGATTAGAAAATATGCGTAAAAAACATAATATGGGCCCTTTAATGCCACTCAAACTTTTCCACTTTTTTCCCCACCCAGTCCCCTTATTGGTCTTTGAGATAGCGAAAGGTGGAACTAACCAATCATAGTGAAGTGACTATGAGATGACTTTAAAAGACAATATAAAAGATACTAAATTTACTTATCTCAAAGAAAACAATGTTTTTGCATAACGCCTATTCAAAACCATCAAAAACATGAAAATCTCAGGCTGTACATTTGAATAACTTTAGTGTCTACTAATCTCTACTATAGATAAGTCGAGTAATGTTTGAAGCTCAGTAGGTGAACTTTATGAGTAATATAGGCAAATGTGCTATGGTAGTGCATTACATTACAAGATTAATTTCAAATGGCTTTTTAAAAACACATTTACCTGAAGCGCTGGGACTGGTGGTGGACAGCTCCTCCAAACCGCCGTGACTGGTAAGACTGAGAACCCATTTGATTCTTTGCTTGATTTGGGGCAGCAGCAAATTTGACTGTGATTGGCTCAGAGGTGCCAGGTGGTGTTTGACCATTGAGGCTCTCAATGGCATCTTCTGCCTCTGACCTTTTGTCAAAACGGATGAAGGCAACACCACGGGAATGACCTAGGCATGAGCACAGTCAAAATTATAAGCATATTTACATATCTTTATTTGAATTACCCTTCATTAACTGTCCTTTGCTGCTTACCAGATGCTTGATCCACCAGGACTCTGGAGGTAATGATCCGCCCAAAGCGAGAGAACAGGTCCTCTAGCTCCTGCTGACCCATTGTCCTGGGAAGTCCGCTAATGTACAGATTAGCATCTTTAATCAGGTCAGAACTTGGCCGGGCATAAGAAACCTGCAGGGGGCAGCAGACATGATTCAGTGTTATATTAGCTTATATTAAATGAGCCAAGTTAATAAATATTATGTTATAAGTGCACAAGAAAATAAAGACATTTAAAGCCCTTTGAAAAGTAGTTACAGTTGGCTCTTGAAAAATAACTTACATACAATTTTACTTCATACAAAAAAGAAAAAACAGATCCAACGGCATTCAATACATAAAAAAAAATTATAAAATAAACATTCTGAGAAAAAGAAAAATCATAATTCAGCACACTGTCACTCTGAACTATTAAAAACAGATTCAGAGGCAACAACAGCCGAAGATCAAACAGTGTCAATTTTCCAAATTAAAAAAAAAAAAAAAAAAACAGTCTTGGGGAAAAAAAGATACCTTTCTCCATTTGACAATGTCGAAGAGCGCTCTCTGCTGCCCAGGACATGATATTGCACATCAGTTGAGACATGAAAATCAAAAGAGCTCCTTTGGCACTTTACCTTGATAGTTTTAGACTGTAGCCTCAGGCCATTGAGGGTATTGATAGCCCTCTCTGCATCATTAGGGTTAACAAAGTTAACAAAGCCGTAACCTAAACTGTTGCCTAGAAAAACAAACAAAGGAAAACAAAATAAAACAACAAAGCTGTTTTCTACACAGCTTTCATACATCATGGATATTAAAAAGATCAGCAGGAAAATGTAACTCCATATTTCTATATGTAAATAAAAACACAGAAATATAAAGTAGTATATTAGCAATTCATAATATCTTTAAGTACGTGGACTTATGAGCTAGCGCATGACGATAGTCTTACTTATAATAAAAGACCTTATGATTAGCAAAGAATGTTCACAAATGAAATGTTTTAACACCATTTAGAATCAAACATTAAAGTAAAATAGCATAGTGGTGGGAGTCCTTGACAACATCCTCAGAAAAAAAAGCAATCTAAAATATGACCAAAGATTGTACAAGTGAATTCACAAACAAAACTGACATTTGTTCATAAAACAACAAAATTGGATACCTGCCACACCTGGTAAGAAAATAAAGATTTCATCATTGTCACAAAGGAAAAGCATCAAATATGAAAGAAACCTATTCAAAGTAAATACATTGACAGTTCATTAACAAATGGAAAATCACAGCTTAGGTGAAAGAAAAATAATAATAATAATTAAAAAAAAAAAAAAATCACAATATAGATTACCCTGAACCAGAGGCCAAATTTGTAATGAAAGTGTAAAAGAATAAAACAAAACCAAACATAAAAGTGTGTTTGGAACAGAGATCATCAAGAGGTCTCAGTACCGAACCAAAAACCCAGAGTTAAAAATAAATAAATAAATAAAAATAATACATGTACATTAGGAAAAAACAAGACTGCTTTTCCCCACAATGAAATAAAAATAGAGAAAAAGCTGTATTTGGACCTAAGGTCTAACCAGTTTTTTGAGTAATTCTGCTTTAGAGTCAAATTGGAAAAAAAAAAAATCTTATAATTTAGATAAGCTCTTGATGTTTATGTAATGTAAAATGTAGTGATGTTAGCATTGCTGTAGTTACCTCCGACTTTGTCCCGGATGAGCTTGGCAGTTTGCACCTCGCCCACACTGCTGAAGAGGCTGCATAGCTCCTCCTGGGACATGCTTTGGGGCAGATAGTTCACAATCAGGTTGGTTCGGCCGTTTGAGTCGTCCTCCATCATCTGATGCTCATCGAACCCATTCCTGTGCTGCTACAAAGAACACCGAGTGAAATAAAGGCTTGGAATAAGCTGAAAAAGCTAAAATATTTTAAAAACTTTTATACACAATTCAGTATTGCGATCAGGTTTACAATTTATGTATACAAAGTTGAGTTCTTATTTCAAAACATACCCAGAAGCATTAACATTTGAGAGAACACTGAACTCTGAACTGATAAACTAATACAAGAATAACATGTATTTCAAAACATGTTTGTAGAGGTCTCAAAAGGTTTAGCTTTTTTCCCAAATAACAGAATCGAAGTTTACAGTGGACAGTGCATTAACTATTGCAATTTTCATAATTGTACCAACTCAAATGCAATTTTGAGTGCATCCTTAGTTATAATGTAATTAAGCTCTTTTTTCCTTCTTAAAATGTGAGAAAAATGAAGATGGAAAAAGCACCTTCTCAGAGCAGTCATCATTGCTGTCTTCATCACCATGGGTCGGCTGAACCTCACATACCTTAAAAAAAATATATATATATCTTTCAATATGCAATGTAAATTAGGACAGCAACTGAACATTTACAATGCTTTTGACTTTAAATTAAACACTATCATCATAAAGGGTTAGACCTCACCTTGAGGTATCTCTGTCTTTGTCTGTGAGCCATGAGATCCTCCTTGTTAGTGTTGATAATGACCTAAACATCATAACATAAACAGATCATAATTATCACCAAACAGTAGGATAATGAAAACTGTCGACATGTAAACATATATATTATGCCACATCTATGGTCCATAAACATTGTGAGTAGTTAAATAACAGTTCATACAATCTGCGTAAAGATGTGCACATTTGGATCACGTTGCTAAATTTAGCTTTCGATAGCTGGTAAGGCTAAACGCTTTAGCAGACAAATGACACAGCTAGGTGGCTAATACAACTCCTGCAAATAAAACTAATAAATGCATACAACTAATCAACTTAGATTTGAACGATTGAATTAGATTAAGAAAACAGCACTCGCCGGTAACATACTACATGTTAGCTCCTTTCTACACAAAGGAAGCTAGGCTAAGTTATAACCATAAGCCATCATTGTCGCCTAAAGTGAGATCACACTTTTCTTACCTATAATTTGGTTGTTATTCTTGTTGATAACTTCCAATTCAACGTACAACAAATGGTTATAAGTATGGTTCACGTTTTAGCAAAAAACAAAATGTTACGCTACAAGAAGCTAATCGTCCCACCAAAATGAGACTAAAATGGAAGGAAATATCGCGAGAACTCACACATGCCGACGCCCCCTGTTCATGTAGTTCTAATATTTAACCACCAGGGGGAGGCAAAGATTGTTTATTGGACCGCTGTATAATTTCGTGAACCACCAAGGAGTAGACCTCAATATTTACATTTATAGTTATACCATTGTATGGATGAATCACGTTGAAATATGAGCCATTGCTCTATAGTAGGCTATTAGTGAGTTTAAGTAAAAACAAAAGTTAATTATATTGTTATAGGCTAGTATTTATACTGTGCAACTTATTTGCTATTTTCTGCGCATACATCTAGCATTATTTAGACAGCACGTGTAAATGCTATTATAATGTTGCTTCTTAAATCAAGATTAGTGAGGCAAAAAAAAAGCATTTTTGTTTTGTACTATATACTGTTTAACTTGCTATAGCTATCAGTTATTGTCTTGCTATTTGCTATTCTTTAAATTGGGCATTTTAATAAAAAGGTCAAATTATTCCTAGTTTTGAAAAGCATTCCTAACCTTGAAGCACCTTGAATTGCCGTTTGCTGGCTGTGCATATTGTCATGTCCCAGAAAGAATAGGAATTCAGCTGTTCAGTTATTTGCCTCTGGGCCTTTCTTTCTTTGGATTTCTGTGTTAAATATAATGGGAGACAGAGGATCATATATTTTATTGGAAACTACACTTATTAAAACCTGAGTGCGTCAGAGAAACAATAAACCAACAACAAACAACTTTGTATTTTTGACCAACATTTGCTCCTAAAGTTTCTTTCTGCAGCATGTCTCTTCTCAGGTCCATTTCTGCTCTGACCAAAAGTGCTTTAGGCTCTCAGACAGTGAATCCTCTTCTGTCCACCATCAGATTCTACTGAAGATGTCAGTATGAACTATAAAACCATCATCAGTAAAATCAAATCATATTTAGGAAGGTTTAGTCCACAATGAACAAAAACGAGACACAGTTAAAAATTGTCTGTTAAAATGAAGTGTTAAAATACTCTCAGCATGGCTGTTTGGAACACTTGTGCGAATAGTCCCATGACCCCGTGGAGCATCACCTTCTCTCACTGGACAGTCTGCTGGGGAACGGCCGCACTTTGGACAGGACTTTGTGAGGGAGGTCTGTCATTGTGGTCACACATTTAGTGTTCGCTGGAAGCGGTGTTACCGTGGTGACGGTGGACACAGTGGGAGTGGGGCCACATGTTGTTGTGGTCACTGTTGTAGTTGTAGTAGAGATTGTACTTGTACTTGTAGTCATATTTGTAGTTGAAGTAGAAGTAGAAGGGGGGTCACTAGGTGCTACTGTTGGAACAGGTTTGGTCAGAGTGGTCTGTATTTCAGCCCTCCGGGCCAGAGCGACTTTCAGTCGCTCACGCATGTCATCTATTTGCACCTGCAACTCCTCCAGTTCACCAGGACGGGGCGGAGTCACAACAACAGGGGACGCGGTCTCTGTGGTTGTGGGTGGGGCTGTTGTACTGGAGGGTGGAGCAACTGTTCGGGGTGTCGATACATTTGTACGAATAGCAGCAGTGGAGGTGGAGGAGGTGGTGGCAGATGATTTAGGTAAAGCTAGGATCAGACTTGCCAAAGAGGGTGTAGGGCCCCCGTTCTCACACACCCGGCCAAATGCAGGCTTGAGTTTCTCAGCAGGTTCAGGCCGCGGGGGTCCATCACTGTTACCCATCGCTGCTTTGGCGTCAGACGCAGCAAGGCGTGCCAGCAGGCGGCGCGTGTTCAGGGTCTCCAGGTGGAAGTGGACACGTTTAAAGTCTCGAGCGTCCATGGGTGCAGCTGTGGCCTCCTCCTTTGGGGTCTCATTGTTCCACTTGGCTGCAGCTCCTGCAGAGGGTGGGGCAGGTCCCGGAGGGGGCTGGGACTTTTCCAGGTTACAGCTAAACAGAACATGACACATTGGGTTACGAGTGACCAATAGGAGCATGCTTTTAACACTTAGACTGTGGCATGATTCTTTTTTTTGTCTAGAACTGTTTGAGAATTGTCTTTGCTTTTGAGATGTTCTTTTGAGGCCTCTCTTTTTTTGTCCTTTATTTTTGTTTTGTATTTTATTTTGTTATGCTGTTTTTGTTTTTTGATTTGTTAAATTGTGAAAATTAAATATTACTGATGACTTCAATGTGGTCATTGTGCAACTTTTAAGAGAATATTTTAGGTATTTTTCCCCCCACTAGTTTAAGAATATTGTCAAAATGAGAAGTTATTTTTGTTAAAATAATGCATAAAAAATGCATAAAATTTGAAACAACATGTAAGCTTATATAAATGTGTCCATACATTTCTTGATACTTCAGTGTTTTGTTATGTATGTTCATTATTTATTCATATGGTTGTTTTATTAAATGTTGATGGCGGACTTTGAGCTTTTTGCAAATGTTTTCCAGTTTGTTTTCAACTATAAATGGCAAATAAATTAACCTAACCGTCAACTTCCAAGGCCACAAGATGTGAGCAGTTGTTATCAAACGAGGCGTCTACATCTGAGTTCAGATACCACATGAATCAAAGCATGACAAACCTTTTCTCTTTTTCTGCGCGCTGCCTCTTCACATCTTCATAGGTCATGTTTAAAGCTCGGTGGATTTTCTGTCAAACCAAAACACAGAAACATTAACTGCTTGTCAGGTCACAGGAGGCACCCATGGGAATCCTAACTGGGTGTGTCCAACCTGAGAGGTGTGCAGCCAGTATTTGAGGTTCTGTCGTCTGCGGATGTGAGGCAAGATGAATCTGAAGAATCCATGTTCTCCGGCCAGAGTCAGTAAGGCCCCAGCCACGCCCACACACAGCAGCACAAACAGTCCAGAGAAGTGACTGATACCCATCTGAAGAGTCTAAAACAACACATCAAACAAGCTCAGACATGAGGGTGAGATGAGGAAAGGGGAGGATTTTGGTATTTACATAAGCTTTTGTGTTGACCTTGAAAACAGAATGCATAAGTCACATTGCCTTTTGTAAGTTTAGATTGACCTAGTTCACAGGTTAGAGCATTTGTCCACAAACTCAAAGGTTAAAGGATTGTTTCCAGCTCAGACCAGGTCCTTAGGCATGGCACTTCACCCATATTGCCTAAATGAGAGTGATGTTTGAGTTGGTCGGAGGGGCTGATGAAATTTGGCAGCCTTGCTTCCGTCAGTCTACCCCAGGACAGTTGTGGCTACAGAAGAAGCTTACCACCACAGAGTATGATGGGAATCAATAATAATAAAGGCTTTGAGAGGCTTTGGCAAGAATATAAACCACATTACAAATCTTCAGCTCCACTCAAACAGTGAGAGATACAGGACTACATTCATAACATACTCCATACAAATGTACAAGTCAGCTTTATGTAACAGATAACCCTATGGCTCATCATCTTTGCACTGTTTTCTTTTATATAGCTGAGGTATATTTGTATTTACTGTTTCTGCTACTTTAAAATGTATTATTGCCATTTATATTTTTCTCTTGTTATTATAATTATAATATTGTGATGTGTGAGTAACTGTGTCCAATTTCACTTCTGGATCAATAAAGTTTGTCTAAGTCTAATTAAGAAAATGACTGAGATTAGACATTTTCTTATGTTGCTGTGAAGGTTACTGAAGGATCCCCAAAACAACAAAGTGCCAAACGTCTCATGCTGATGGTGGTAAATGAAGAGAAATGATTCTGATGACTAACCTCAGTGACAATGAAGCCCCGGTTACCACAGGGAACCATCTTGTACCACTTGTCATGGAGCAGGTCCATGTAGCCGTCTGACTTGTATCTGCTGATGAACTCTGACATGTTTGAGGTGAGGGGAGAGTTCTGAGGGAGGCCTACACCATAACCTGCAATCAACAGAGAAATACAGGATTGAGACAGAGAAATCTTTCGAAATAATTATAATAATACATTTTTTGTCATGTTAGATAATATATTTCATGGGAGGAAAACAAAAATGTACTAAATAATAAGAGAGACATTGGCTTATTCAGCTTTAAAGGAGAATTTTTTTACAATTTGAGCCTTATTTCGGTAATAAAACAAGTTGTTTTACTCACCCATAGCACTTTGGTGTCATATGGAGCACTTCCAGAGATGTTTTAGATTTGCGATCTCCGTAATGTGAGTTCTCGGGGCACATGTTTGCGGTCTCCAAATAACATAAACTTTAGCACTTTTCAAATCATAGAAGCTCAATGTCTTAGTCTACACTTTCGTTTGAGTCAAAAGTGGCCTGTAATCCGAGATTTATCCATAGTTTCGAGTAGATGAGGACGCCAGTGCGCATGTGCGGAGTCACAGCTTATTTCGCTTTCAGATCCCGGGACCCAAACATGAAACGCAAAGCTGTAAATTATGGATAAATCTCGGATTACAGGCCACTTTTGACTCAAACGAAAGTGTAGACTAAGACATTGAGCTTCTATGATTTGAAAAGTGCTAAAGTTTGTGTTATTTGGAGACCGCTCGGGGCATATACAGTATTATATGCTCGCGTTATGGATATCGCTAATCTAAAACATCTCCGGAAGTGCTCCATATGACACCAAAGTGCTATGGGTGAGTAAAACAACTTGTTTTATTACCAAAATAAGGCTCAGATTGTAAAAAATGTTAATTCTCCTTTAATGAACTCCATAAAATACACTACACAGGAACATGAGGTCACAGTACAAAATGAGAACCCAAGTCATGAGTATCCAATGTCGGATATATAAATACTTTATATAAATACTTGAATTAAAATGTGACCACATCATCATAAAAATGTAATATGGGTCAATCTGCAGTAGTTGCATTAGTGTGTTGGAGAAATTAATATAATTTATTGTCTACAAGGTGCACTGGTCTATGTTATTGCTTTGCCAGGAATATTTCACAGTATGGTACAAACATATCTGTCTTTTATTCATTCTAATGCTGCTTGCCTCCATGGAGATTAAGTGTTATGCAATTTTGTGTAAGATTTCAGACAAAAATGTCTTCATGGAGAATAGAAGGTTTCAGACCCCAATAATTCACACAGTGTAGGTTTCAAGCTACTATCTGCTGTATTGTCACATATCAACACCAGATGCTATCTGTGTTAGTGCAGTCTGATAGAGTGCCAGACTACAGAAGGCCAGAGAACACATGCAGGTAAGCCTGAAGAAAAGCCAGGTGCGGCAAATAACTCTGTAGATGTTTTTCCCATCCATGAAATTCTGCTGTGTCCTTGTCTACATTTAATTATCTAATCTAAAAAAGCATTTACTGCCCAATATTTAGGAAGCGTTAGCATGCTAGTTGTTGTTAAATTTACCGTGACAACTAAATTTTACTCTGATCTCTGAAAGTTGTTAAAAGCACTTATAAATTAATAATAATGAATTATGATGCTTGGAGTGCATAAGGTACATGAAGAATTACCACTGTGAAGTAGTTCTGTTTTCACCTTTTTAAGACAGTAAAATCAGGTGTCTTTAAAACAGAATTAATCAGATTCCCTCCCACCAGACCACTTGGGGCAGTCTTGTTATTCTTGTCATGGGTGTTAAGAGCAGGCAAGATTAAAGTCTACGTCGTGTCAGCAGGTGAAAGTGATTCAAGTCAAACTTTAACGGAGACTTTCTAAAAGGACTTGGCTCAGCTCTGAGGAGTGTGATGATGAAATGTTAGGAAACTTTTTTCTGTCAGAAATCAGTCAGAAGAAGTCACATCACACACACAGACACACAGAGACACACACACACACACACACACACACAGACACACACACACACACACACACACACACACAGACACACACACACACACACAGACACACACACACACACACACACACACCTAATGAAGTCATAGTACACACAGTCTGGGAGTGACAGGTAAAAATATGGTTTCACAGTGACTTCACACTTAGACAGCATTTTTCATAGCCACTTCACAGACAGGACCATAGACTGAATGACCTTTTTCCCCCTGATGGCATATTCCAAGATTGCAGAGTGGCCCCTCTCTCAGATTATCAATACATATCATAGTAAAATCAGAGTAAAAATTTCAATACTAAACATACAATATATACAGGAATTTATAGATACTTTGTAGTGACATCATACTGGAGGTGTTCTTCCTGTATCTCTATGGTGGACTGTTCAGCAGTGACCGTGGAGACACAATGCACAGATTAGCACACACTGTCAAAAAAGCTTAAGATCTCAAATCACAAGAGAAAATGCAAAATTGCTTTAAACAGCACATTTTCAGGAGCCTGTGATCAATACGAGCATTCATGGCTGGCTAATACTGGTTTGTGACTGTAACGTTATTTGAGAGGGACTCATGTAACAGCATGAATCAGCTCAGCTCAGATTAAAGTCTAACTTGAGTAACAGTAGATCATCAACATTCCCTCCCAGGGAATGTTGATGATCAGCTGTATCAATAAGCATAATTTCTCCCTTGTTAATTTATGGAAATCTGGTAATTTTTTTTGCAAATAAAACATAATAGTTGCATAATAGATCTGCTTTAAAACAAGTAGTTACATAATGCATAGTGCTTTAAGTATTTGGCATCTTAAAGATCCCATGACATGGTACTTCTTGATGCTTTTATATGGCTCCTTAATGGTTCCCTAATACTGTAAATGAATCCTTCTTCAAAATCAACACTCAGTGCATGAGAAACAAAGATAAGCTGAAAAAGAGTCATTTTCCTCACTCAGAACACTCTATAATGGGCGTTGTTGCTTGAATGCAAATGAGGAGGAAAAAGCTGGCCAATTGTAGAAGGTGGGGGCGTGGCTAAACGCTCCGCTGTCTCTGGCCGTTTCCCAATTTACCGACGGCACGCTTGTTAGCGTCCTTGGAACGGGATATGCGTCATATCCGTCGCGACAAGCGCCGTTCCATTCGTTTTTTTCCCCCTGCACCGTCGAGACGAGCCCTGAACGGCGCCGTCGTTTCCATGGAAATCGGGGCGTGGACCAAGCGTGCAAACATGCACGCTTCGCACACTTAAAAGCCCCAGCATGCACAGCGCGGGACTACAAAGACCGACTCGCCAGCGACATCCACAAGTGAGAGTTGCGACGTCACTATAAAACATACGTACTGGTTCACCTCACCTACAACTATGCGACATGAAACTCTTCATCAAATACGCTAAACATGTGTGACGGTAACCGTAACGGCACCTGTATTACCGTTCACATGATTTTCCCCTTACACTTCTATATTTCCTTTGCTGTTGTAATGCTGGATATTCTACAGTATCGCCATGTCCAACGTTTACTCTAAGCTGCGCACTGTTCGCACATTCTCAGCGCACAAGAAAACTTGTGCAGCGCACTGTAAATCAGGGATGAAAGAGCTTTTAGCGGATCGCCGCTTTTTATTCAGCCGCGGGGTCATTTTTTTTATATCTGCAAAGTGCGAGCCGCGCGGGGGGGGTTCATTTCGGATGTGGAGTTAGTGTGTTTGCTCAGACACAATAAAAAATAGGGGGAACATTGGCCATGTCCCAATTCCAAGTATTACTAGTCGCAATAGAATAATATTTTTGTCTTTAGGGAACAAGGAGCAGACCACCCGGCTCATTGAGCTGAGGCGGGACTTGTTCCATTTCGCAGACGCCCATGTGAGAAACGTAGTGCACTAAGGACAGAGCGAGTGTGCGCCGTCTCGACGACAGCCCGAGTGCACACTCACAAGCGTGCCGTCGCTGAATTGGGAAACGGCCTCTCTGTGCGCTCTCTGATCCATTTCCTTGTTTTTGCACGGGGGGAGAGAGTTAGAGTGTTCCATTGAAAAATAAACACATTTCCACATAAAATAAAATTAAACCACTGCTGTTCAAAGGTCCAGAGGCTCAGATAAAGGACTTCAGAGCCTAGAAACACTCGGACGTGCCTCCAGGCAAATAAAAAAACACATTTCGCATTGCGTAGCGCATTCACAGTCCAAACTCTCTGGGCGGGATATACAGGGACGCTGAGCGGAGACAGAGGGAGGGGTTGGAGCTGCATTTGCCGATCTGACGTCAAAAAGGTGCCTTGTCCGGACTCGCCCGTTTCAACACTGGTTTTGTGTAACGCAGAAAAGGACCGCAAATGGTCAGTTTAGACATTTCGCAACTTTTAGCCATGAGGGGGGGGCTAAACAGGGTAGGGTAGCTCACATTAACGTTCAAAAACCTCAGAAAGTGAAAATTTCATGCCATGGGACCTTTAAAATCTCCATATATGTTAATTATATAACTATAAATTGTATGGTGTAATGACACAATCATTTTCTACAGAGCTCTTACCTTCTATAGCAAACGGCTTCCCCACAGTGGCCAATTTACAGTCAGCGTCAATGGACACTTCGTAGTCCAGGAGGGCTTTGTCCATGATGAATGCATCAAGCTGAGGGGGATCTGTCCTTCAACACACACACACACAGTTACTACCGACAGCAGCTGGAAGGCACAACTCACTCTGTGTCAATCATTTTTACAAGACAGTATATGGAGAAAGCATTACGAGTTGTGGGAGATAAATAAAAAAATGAAGACTATCACATTTTTGTTTTGGAGATGCAAAATTAAAGTATTGAAAATCTATTGGAAACAATTCTGAAAAAGGCAGTAAAAAGAACTAAAATTTGAACTATAATAAGAACTATAATAAAATGTTTGCACTTCTGCGGTTATTTGAACAATCCATTCACACAAGGACCTAAATCCTCACATTTACAGGCACATTTGAGCACAGTTCATTTGAATTACTATAATATTGTCATGAAAATTGTCCAAAAGTATGGATTCTTATTTATTTTTGGTAATATTGCCCAGCCCTATTTTAATCTGATCCGTATACCTATAATTTGTTGATTTGTTGTTGTCTAAATGATGATGGCAAAATGGACTTGTATTGTCTGCCCTGTAGCAATGATCTCTGACAAAGGATGTTCCCTTAATAAGTTACTGTTAAAAGTAGCAACAAAATTCTGAAATTGTTTCAAGCATCCATCCATCCATCCATCTTCTTCCACCTCTCAATTTCTGGGTCGCGGGAGTAGCAGTCCAAGCAGATCTGCCGCCCAGAACACAATGCAGCAGCCCCCATGGATCCCCATGGGTGGTGGGTCCACAGGAGGACGACCCTTGATCGTTTCAAGCATCCAAGAGAACATTTATTTATAGGTGACCGTATTTTGTAAATTCTTGCTTCTACTTACATCACTACAGTAGCAGCCATCCTACAAAGATGTGATTGGGGCTTGTCAGTCATTTCATAGAATTTAAGACAGCACCAAAATGTAGTGGGCATTTAAAGGTGTACTGCGTAACATTTCTAGTGTAGGGTCTGCCACCTGCTTGTCTCCGTGGAAATATTATTGCTTTGTCTTGCTTTGTTCCATGTTATAGATTAAACCTTTCTATCACAAGGCAGACAAGCAGGATACAGCACTATGCTACATTACAATTCAGATCTGTGGAGAGTCTGCCCTTTTCACAAAAGGAATTAATGTGTTTTTGAGCAATAGAAACACCTGTAATGAATAAATCCTAGATGAATATGTTTAATGTACCATGTAATACCATGGAACATTCTAGGCAAAGCAATAACATCTCCATGGAGAAAAGTTGTGCAGTGCACCTTTAAGTTTTAATTGTAACCAATTAACTGTCCCCTTTGTCTCATATTAAAAGCCTGGACTGCGACTTCATACTGTAGAGTAATACAGGCTCTATCGCTATGGAAACTCAACTTAAAAGCCCATGGCTCTCCATCACAGACTCGGACTGTAAAGCCGCTCCAGGTTTGTACGCTGATGATGGGGTGAAATTGAGCAGAAAGTCCAGGCCTCAGATCATCAGGGAAGTGTCTTGTTGCATTGGAGCAAATGGAAAAATAAATGTTCGGGACACGACTGGAGAAAAGTACCCTTCATATATTTCAGATACAGGATTATTGGATGTTAAAAAGGTCAGGAAAAGAGTTAAAGCTTTTCGACAAGTGATAATTTTACTGTGGATGTGATTAGATGTAGTACAACATCCATTTTTAAAGGTACATTGTGTAACTTTTCTGGTGGAGGGTCCATTAAATGCTTGTCTACACGGAAATGTTATTGCTTTGTCAGAAATGTTTCACAGTGTGGCTTTAAACCTTTCTATCATCATGGATACCAAACCAGGCCAAGTTACAGTTCAGATCTGTGGAGGGGCGACAGTCAGAATGCCTGTTTTTCTGGGTATTTTTCCAGCAATAAAACCATCTGTAATTTAATGAATGTAAAGTAAATCTGTTTAACAGCATATTGTGGAACATCTGAAGCAGAGCAATGACATCTCCATAGAAACAGGAATGTGACAGACCCAACCAAAAAGTCACACATTTAAGAAATGACCAAAATAAGTAGCAGCGTGGCTCAATGGTAGGACTACAGTGCACATGCAGCTCATCTGCCTCAGTCTGCCTCTGCGCTGCCTGTGGTTTTCTATGTCTATTTGTTTCAGTCACAGTGTGACTTGGATGGGAGATGCTGAGAATACCAGGTGCCACAGTGGGGCACCAGTGGTAAAAAAAACAAAACAAAACGTAGTGTTCTTAGGCAAGAAACATCTCCCACATTGCCTAGTACAGAGGTCTTCAACAGGGGGGTCGCGAAATCTTTTGATTTCACTTTAAAATAATATAATTTTATATTTTAATATTTTTCAAAACAATATATTGTTTCATTTTGCCCCAATCAATTTCTCCCTCCACCCTCTTTGATGTCTTAAAATGCACAGCCACTCTCTCCCTTGCACTTGTTTTTTGGTTGAATCAGTGAACGATCTTAATAGGCCTGTGTTATATGCAAGTTGTGTTTAAAAATTGCAGTAGCACATCCACCCCGTAGGGCCTATCTGGCCCATCTTTAAAATAAAAAACATGAAAATACAGTATTAACCCAGGGTTCTCAAGTTTTGAGCGGGGTCGTGCGTGAGACTGCGTAAATTCCGGGTGCTTCATTTGCGTGCGAAATGCCGTGTCAATGCGTGAAACTTGAGAGCCCTGTGTACATGTTTGTCTAAAGAGCAAACTTAAACGACAAAGCAACTAATGAGAGTTATATAAATGAAGTTATTACCTGATGGTTCTCAGTTTGTTTTATCATCTCCTCCTGTTCAGTCGCTGTCCTTATCACTGAGCGCGCACTGCACTGTCAACAGTCTGCCCAACAACAGAACAATCTATTTTCTGATTGGCTGAAAAGGGCGCGGCGCCTGATATCTGAGATTTTTTTCCGGGGAGCGGGGGAGTTTTTTTCGCTGAAAACGCGCGGTGCCTGCATAAACTGAGCCACACAGACCGATTTTCTGGGCCCAAAAAAAAAAAAAAAAATCAGCGTGAGAAATACCATGTGTGGCGTTTGTGCGTGTGAACACGTCTAATTGCGTGTGTCACACTCTCAAAGCGTGAGACTTGAGAGCCCTGGATAACCTGTGTATTATTTCCTTGTATTGGATGTACCATAACAGAGTAGCAATGTTTATACATGACACTAAGCTCAATTTAATATAAAACACAATTCTATGCCGTATATATAGTAGGGGGTCCCTGGCCCAGTTCGCCATCTGTTTGGGGGTCCCTGGCCTGAAAAACGTTGAAGACCCCTGGCCTAGTATGAATGTGGTGTGTGTGTGTGTGTGAGTCTTGGTGGACGGTCAGTAGGGCTATAACAAGTTAATTGATTAATTGCAACTAATTGATTATTGAAATGATCGGTAACTAATATAGTAATTGAATAATCATTAGCGGGTCCATACACAGGCTCTAAATTCCTAAATTTTTTATTTTAGAGAAAACTCCACATGGCTAACCTCAAGTGGTTTCACTTCCAGGGCTCTCAAGTTTTGAAGTTTGGTTGAAGTGAGATTTCCGGGGAGTGTGTGTGTGTGTGGGTGGGTGGGGGGAGGGTTTCGCTGAAAACGGCGCGGTGCCTGCATAACTAACTCTTCTGAGCCACACAGACCGATTTTCTAGGCACAGAAGCGCTGTGCGCTGCGCTTGAATTGCGTAACTAAATTTCAGCGTGAGAAATACCATGTGTGAGCACTTCAGCTTTAAATAAAATATAGTAAAAATCCCTGAATATGAGATTTTTACTATTTTAGATCATGCTGAAGTGAAAGCAGTTCTTTCATGTATTAACACCTAATTGGTTAATCAAAAGAAATAATTTCTAGATTAATCGATTACCAAAACAATCTTTATTTGCAGCCCTAATCGTCGAGAGGTCATTGGTGCAGTTTGGCAGCCTCGCTTCCGTTTTGCCGCAGTGCAGCTGTGGCTACAGTAGCAGCTCATCATCACCAAGTGTGTAGTCAATGAAGGATTTACTATAAAGCATCATTAATGGTTCAAAAACAGACCTCTCCACTCCCCCTGTTTCCCTTTCTCGACCCAACTTGTATTTCCCCCAAGTGCCTTCAAGTCCCTTAGCCCTTATACCAGTGGTGTTTGTTCCCGTGCCCACGTCCCCCAGTGTGTCATCTGAGTACTTTGCGAATGTTGTTGTGGTTTGAAAATATGTAACTTAAATAATAAAAGATTTTTAAAAAATGGTTCAAAAATGCACTGTATAAATCAAATGCATTATTATTATTAGAAGAAGAAGTGACTTTATTGATCTCACACACGAGAAATTCTTCTCTGCATTTGAACCTAAGCTGGAGGATTTTACCTATGGAGCATAAAGGCTCAGGCGACCCGGGGATCGAACCCAGACCATGCATGCAAACTCCACACAGAACACACACAGAAAGGCCTGGGCGACCCGGAGATCAAACCCGGAACCTTCTTGCTGTGAAGCATGAGCGCTAGCCACTCAGCCACCGTGCCGCCATTATGGTTTATTTATAGTGCTGTCAGGCTTTTAAAACAATTAATCTAATTAATTACAGGATTTGTAATTAGTTAATCTAATTAATCGCATTTTAAGAGTGCAAGAGAGAAAGTGAGAGGGAGATTGAGGGAGAGAGGGAGAGAGAGATTGTGAGTGAGCAAGCGTTTGAGCGAATGAACGAACGAACCCACTTTGCGATTGAGTTCGTCAGTTTTCATGTGGTCGCTTTGCTCTTTCGTTTCCCAAATTCTGCGAGCGTGGTTTGGTGGTTTGGTGGTTTGTTGAAGTGTGCACTATCACCAGTAATGTCCAGACGTGTTTATGATTCAAATGATCCGTCAGGCTGGAGCAGCTTCGGTGATCGGAAAATTCTTTTTGACAAAAGCTCCAAATCACCTTGTGTTCTTGTTAATAGTCCCGTCTTCATTCTTTTTATAAATAAACTTGCCGTTCAAAGGCCCTAGCAGCGATTTGCTTGCCACACGCCAAATTTAAAATGCGCGCACATTGAATTGCCATTCATGATTAATTACATTTTTTATATTAATTTGCAGTGTAATAAACTAATCTAATTAACGCGTTAAAGTGACAGCCCTATTTATTTATATTTTGAACTAGGGGTGGGTGATATGCAAAAAAAAAAAAAAAAAAATCAAACAATTTATTTAGAGATATGATCACAATTTCAATTTGATAACGGTTCATTTATGCAGTTAGTTCCTTTTCATCATTAAGAAGTAAATAAAGCCATATGCTGCTTTTGAGAGTTCACACTTCACTGTGATTGGTTAAATCAACCTGTCAATCACTCAGAGCATTCTCATCAAAATACCATATGGTATTTGTACTAATAAAGATCTTTCCTGAATGCAGCTTTTGGGCATCTTTTATGAACTTTAACAGTGTATGCTAAAATAATGAATACAATCTAATACAAATGATGGATGGTATTTGTTGTTTATTCACGTTTTCATTAGAAATAATCAGAATTATTTCATTATTTAAAGTATACTCATCCTGATCATTTCAAAACATAACATAAATCAGATGATATATAAGATTATTACTATATATTGTTATGCAGCCCTAACATTGTACTTGAGAACATCTGGCACCTGTGTTGTCTATTAACAGTGCGACAGGGCCCAGTCTCTACTAGATGTATCACTATTGTGTAGCAGCCATGCAGAATAATTACCACTGATGGTCTCATTATGTTATTGTGTTATAATACACAGAAATATGCCCTACTAATCAAGTTGTTTATCTTCAGTATCTCCAGACAACACCTTGGACACAATACTGTACACAGTGAATGTCAGTATTGGTGCAGGTCTTTCCCCCATCTATGAAACTGTCCAAGATAACTAACCCCCCCCCACCACTTGTACTGGCCGTATGAGGCAGTCCTCAAAAGTTGTCATGGCCTAATTTTTTAAATTACTGTTTGGCTAATAACATGTCTGCACTTTGTATTTAGTTGATTTTTCAATTAAAAATTATGTTTATATGAAGTATTTATTTTTATACTTAAATAATTATATGAGGTATTTACATTTGCTGCCGAATTTTAAGTGCTGCACACAATTATTATTAATACAATTGTTATTAATATTATTATTGTTAATATCAACAGGCCTACCCACAATTTGTCATGTTTCACTCTTTGCCAATGTCAATCACCAGATGTTTCTTACCTTGACAGTTTCTTACCTTTGATATTATTGTTATTAGAAAATAAAATAGTGTGAAGTACTTACTACTTGTGCATACTACTAGTAATGATAAACAAATATGTGCTGGGAATTATGTGTTGATATACTCATACTCATACAAGTACCTGGGTGTTCATCTGAACAACAAACTGGACTGGACTCACAACACAGATGCACTGTACAGGAAGGGCCAGAGTCGGCTCTATCTCCTGAGGAGACTCAGGTCTTTTGGAGTGAGAGGGCCACTCCTGAAGACCTTCTATGACTCTGTGGTGGCATCAGCCATCCTGTACGGTGTGGTCTGCTGGAGCAGCAGCATCACAGAGAGGGAGAGGAAGAAGCTGGACAAGGTCATCAGGAAGTCCAGCTCAGTCCTGGGCTGTTCTCTGGACTCAGTGCAGAAGGTGGGGGTCAAGTTAGATAAGGTCACCTCTATGCTGGACCATGAGTCTCACCCCCTGCAGGACGCTCTGTCTGCTCTGGAGAGCAGCTTCAGTGACAGACTGATTCACCCTCACTGTGTGAAGGAGAGGTTTCACAGGTCTTTCCTTCCTGCTGCTGTCAGACTGTACAACGAACACTGTTAACATGTCATTCAACTTTATCTGCACTACAATATTCAGCTATACTCCAGAGTCTATTTTTAGGTCTATTTTTAAATTATTTAAGCCATTATTTATTATCTTGTTTTATTGCATGCTACTTTTTCCTGCTGTTCTTGATCTGTGCAAATCTGTGGAATTTCCCCACTGTGGAACTAATAAAGGCATATCTTATCTTATCTTATCTTATCTTATATAGTATTGTGGATGACTGTACCAGGCTAGTAATTTCTCCTACACATTGAGGCCTGCTGGGGATCATTTTGCTCTGGGTCATACAATTCTGTTATACGGCCTACCCGACCCGATCCCCCCATCACAGTCAGCAGTGATAATGTGGCCCCCAGAGAAAAAAGTTTGGCGACCCCTGATCTAGTTAACTGTCTGCCAAAAACTATAATTATGTTGTAGAATTTTTGATAGATGTGCTGCTGATTTTTCAGTATGGCCAACAGTTTTATCCAGGCTTTCTCTTCTGCTTCAAATATCTCAAATAAAACAGCTACACACAGGCTGGGAATGGACTAAAACAGAAATGACAATCAGCAAAAGGCAAGCAGCAGACACACACACATAAAACAAACTGCTTCTCACAGCTGCTATTTGTACTTGTGCTATACTCTTACATCAAACACTTTAAATGTTCTTTATGCTTGCAAAAATGGGTTCATAGGCGTATATTATATTAACATAATACATTATATTATGCAAAATCAACTTTCATGAGCTTATACTGGTGTTCTATATTCAGTTTACACAAAGTTGTATTTTCATTGATAAGTCCATATTTTACTAATAATGTATTGTCTTGCATTTGAGGCTTGAGTGGAAAAAAAAAATCTGTTTTCCCCTACCCCTACCCACCCCAACATCCTCATGTCCTCACACAGGGATTGCAGTTGTATTGCGATTTTTTTGTAAAATTAACACATTTAATTTCACTGCTTATTCCAGTGAAAAATCACTATGAGAATGCACGGTCTTTCAGTTCTGCAGTTTTAAACGTTTTGTTACTGGACCCATGTTCATTACTAAGCTGTTTTAGATCAATATTGGTTTACAATAAACAGAATGTAAAATGATGATCAAAATAAAATAAAATAAAATAAAATAAAATAAAATAAAATAAAATAAAATAAAATAAAATAAAATAATATAATATAATATAATATAATATAATATAATATAATATAATATAATATAATATAATATAATATAAAATAAAATAAAATAAAATAAAATAAAATAAAATAAAATAAAATAATAAAATAAAATAATAAAATAAAATAAAATAAAATAAAATAAAATAAAATAAAATAAAATAAAATAAAATAAAATAAAATAAAATAAAATAAAATAAAATAAAATAAAATAAAATAAAATAAAATAAATAAAATAAAATAAAATAAATCTTTAAACCCAGCAGGAAGAATTCATTTTCTTAGGTAAATATTGTCTGCCCTTGGCCTTAGGGGGACACAAAGTCACATACAGTGTTCCTAATGAATCTTAGCATTATAAATCTCATTTATTTTATAACGGCTTTTTCACTGTCAGTGGAGCTCAACAGTGACCATCCACCCTCCGGTTCTGGAAGTAAATTTCTCATTATCCTCATCGTGTCATTTTTAAAATATAGAAAGGAGAAAGAAGGCTTTTTATGTTTAAAATGTGTTTTGGGACATTCAAAACAGAAACATGAAAAGAGGTTTAAATTTCTTGCTTCTTCTTGTTGTCATATTAGAAAAACATACCCAGGATTTTGGATATCTTGTATTTGAGTTAACTAAATCTCACAGAAAATTTGCCAAAAGAGATTGCAAATAAACAATCTCAATGGAGTAAAGCAGGTGGTGTGCCCTCCACCAGAAAAGTTACATAATGCAGCTTTAAGCAAAACAGCATGTGGTCCCTTACTTCAGAGTGGCGACCCCATCAGGTGTGGTGGGCTCATTGAAACGTCTCATGTACTCGTGCATCTCCGGAAAACTCTTCTTCATGTAATCCTCAGCGCTGCTCTCACGAACTGTACCAAAACGAAACCCCCGAGATGGATGGTGCAGCTACAGACACCACAGTAGAAGAAGAAGAAATAACACATTAACTAAAAGTGAGAGAAAAATTTGAGTCTCAGCCCTTCACTCTTGAGTCTTTTCTCATAAAAAATTTACAGTGGAATCACAACACGGATGACCAATTAAAATGGGCCGGCACCATTCGCCGTCTTGCTGCATAAACATCCACAGACGTGCTTGATGGTCCAATCTGCAGCTGAATTAAAAGCATAATTAGGACGAAGTAGGTGATCCACAGAGCAAATTTAATCTTCAATTATTTTATGACAAGAAGCAGAAAGTTAATGAATAATGAGTTAAGAGTTCAGCAGTTCAGCCTCTGAAGTCACCGAGCAGCCATGTTAAAACGCATGCTTTTATCAGCTCTCTGGGATTTCACCATTAACACAGAGTAATGAACGTCCAGATAACAATCAATAATCATTAGGAAACAGTGAGTGTGTGAGAAATGTTACAGCTACATCCAAGACATCCAAGAAGCTGTTCTGTTGATGGAAGGTCGGTGGAACAATTTGTCATTAAATGATCGATGCCTAAGAGCATGTCTGCGGAGTTTAATGGGTGGCAATACCAAAGGGAAAATAATAAGTGTGGATAACTGTTTACAAAAGTGCTCATTACAGTTACAAATATTTGAGTTCATCAAAGACTAAATGAGTTCTATTCTTATTATTTATGGTTTTATCTGAATCAAAATGATGTTTTAGATGTGGTTGACACATAGATTGAATTCAGTTCTGTTTAATTATTGTAATACAAGTGTTTTGACATTCAACAGACATTCATCTAATTTATTCTCAGAAGTTTGCCCTTTTCATTTTTCCAAATTGGGTGTGTAGCCAAAATGACTTTAATTGATTTGATGTTTTTCTGCAATACAAATTAAAACTACAATTGGATATAATAATTCATTAATTTTGGTAAACTTAAACATATTTCTTACAGCTAATTCCAATGATATAACTAAAAATGCATGCAGGTGAATGGTCTACAGGTCTCTTTTTCCTCACCTTAGCATCATGGATCCCTGTGACCTCTTCAAACGTCTTCTCTCCAACCATAACTGCAGCCAGGTTGGCTGTGTAACTGGACAACACCAGCAGACAGAAGATGGCCCACAGGTTCATGAGGAACCGGCCCGTCCAGCACTTAGGGGTCTTTGAAGACACGGTCCTCCCAAACAAAATGGCGTAGCACAGGTTCAGCGCAGATGAGTAAGAAAACACCCTCATGCGGTTGCGTCCGTGCGGTGTCATCCCAAACGGACTCTTCCACTCGTACAGGGTGAGGAACAGAGCAGTGATGTGCAGTGCCAAAAAGATGCCCACCCACATAGACCAGTGCAGGGGCCACATGAAAGCACCTATGGGTGCTGCTGTATCCTTACTGCGTACCAAAATGCCCAGACTGGTGGAGAAGAAGGGAGAAGTGAAGTCAATCACCTGACTGCGAGCAGAGTTGATACTGAAGGATGTGACGGCCATGTCTGCCAATCCATTCAGAAGGTCTCCCACCAGGCCTGTCCAGCGGCCGCCCTTCCATGCCCCGTATTTCCCATCTCCAACTATGTACAAGTCAAACTCGAACCCTAGATCCTCCGAGAGCTTCTCCAACAGGTCAATACAGTAGCCATAACAACATTTAACTGCCTCTCGAGGCAGGACACTGGCATTCCCACGACCAACCTCATGAAAATATCTTTCCAAAATCTCAGAATTATTTGTCCCTGCGTCCAGGCAGAACTGCCCTGCGGGACAGCTGCTGTCCTCGTCCACGTCCCGCGTGAACACAAAGGGGTGCTCCACTAATGTCACCACTCGCACCCTGCTTCCCGCTGCAGGCATACCCGGCCTCCAGCGCCCCTTGCTCCTCCCTCCTCCATCGCTCCTGTAGCGGGGCTTGGGTCCCTGCCACACACCCTGGTCCTCCACCTGCAGATGCCCCCCATCCCAGCTACCCACAGTCACCCAGGTGGGCTGTCCCAGAGCGTCCCGCCGAAGGCTCCAGATGTGGAAGCGCTGAGAGGTGAGCACCAGAGAGCGGTTTTGGTCCACCTCCACTGGTCCAGTCAGACCCAGGAAGGGCGTGTTCGACAGGAAGCTGAGGAGCAGAGGAGAGGAAGTTAAGGCACAGAGGGATGTGACTCTGACCCACTGGACCTGCTAACTACGGCTTGTGTTTTTTCTGAAAGAAGAAGATCATTCTGTATGTATCTAATGACATAATGTTTTGTTTTGACATTGAAATTAATAAAAAACAATCCTTTTATTGTTTTAACGCCTTTATTCTGCTGTTTAACCCCACTCCTATTGTTTCATATCAGTATAGTAGTCTTATATATATAACTATTATTTTGACATTTGTATCAGTGCCATCATTATGGTTTGCTTACCACTATGAGCCAAGTTCAGATGTAGTTTATGCTCATTAAAAGTTGAAAAAGTTAAAAAAAGAACGATGATTTCACAGCCTCTCCCTCTTGAAGCTGCTGCACTGATCTGCTGTGAGTAAGTGAGTTCTTATCGTCTCTTCAGAATCAGGCTCTGATTAAATCAAGCTTTTCTAACACATGAGGAAAAGGAAGTTAACATCTCCTTGGCTTACGTCATACAGTGTTACAGTTGGGTAGCATGGGAAACAGGAGGACTTTCACAAACAAAATCTTAGTTTCAGTTACGCTTTGAACACATTCAGCATCAGAATCTGTAATTTGTTTTTACACGATTGATTGATCTTTCTTCATCTACAGTCAATAATCCACCCTCTGACAGCTTTATCTCCTCGCACCCTCAAAGCATAATTTAATTTTTGTGAAACTGTTTGATCTCTTCTCCATTAGACAAGTGAATGCACCACCTAAACCTTTCATCCTGAATGTTTTAAACTCAGTCTGTCTATAACACTTGTGAGAGAGCCTATTTATGAGATTCATCAGAATAGTACTTAAACTCACTTTAAACATGCAATAGTATGTACATTTTCTGATTAAAGGTCCACTTGCTTGACTTCACAGAGATGTGACTGCTTGGACTAGAAAATTACACAATATGGCATTAAACTTGTGAATCTTTCTCTCTTTCGGTTTTGATTATATTTTTGGACCAAAGGCTTTATTGGACAGAACAGCTCAAGTGAAATGGAACAAAGATGGTAGAGAGTTTCGGTCTGGGGGGTGAACCACTTAAACCACTACACCACTGACAAGCACAACACATTTGAATCTTTCTTAAAGAAACAAGCATTTATACTAAGCAGACCTGCCTCTCCACAGATCTGACCTGTAAGTTGGCATGGGAGGGTTACCTGCTTGCCTTTATAGAGTTAGATACTATGCAAATTTCTGGGCAAATAGAACAAATCTAAGGATATGACAGACCCTGGAAAAGTTTGATATTGCACTTTAAGTTTTAGAAATGTCTTGTTTCAGCTTTGTTGGAAATTACAGCCTTGATAATAACCAAGTGCCCCTCTGTACACTGTGGGAGACACAGATCTTGTTTTGTGTATACTGAATAACTGAGAATACAACCCAAATATACATATGGGATCAGTCATCTTTTCTGCATACAGCTTAGTGGCAGAATACAGGGACAATGTCATAATTCCCCAGAGAGTGCAATGTGCAGATGAGAGGCTGCAGCTGCAGGTCACAGCCAGTGAATGGGACATCTCAAACACTTTAATAAACCTGCTCATGTATAAGTCACAGTCAGACTTGTTTGTATTCAGTGAGAGAAAAGAGTTCAAGCACTGTATGAACTGGATCTTACAGTTCCTCTGTGATTTCTACACTGCTGATCAAAGACTAGAGCAGTGAGCAGAAAAGATCAGTGTTTCCTCATGTTTTTAAAGTAAACATATTGTAACAAGTAAAACATACAAGCCAAACTGGAGTCTCACCTGGACAGGTACTCCCCTGACGACTGCACCTCCTCTTTGCTGGGTTTCTCATAGCAGTTCACCATGTTCTGGATCAGAGCCAGGTCTGGTCGGACCATGGTTGCTGTGGTGATGGCCCGGGACAGCAGCTGCAGAGCGTCCCGAATGTAGAAGTCCAGAGGTTTCTGCTCCACCTCTCCATAGGCCAGCAGCCCCAGGGGCAGCCCGATGGCCTGCAGAGCATCTGGGCTGAGCGGCTGTCCCAGGACCCAGTGCACCATAGGAAGAGTGAGGCCCAGGTCCTGAGCACTGTGTAGCACTGCAGCAGCGCACTGAGGGTCTGCCCCAAACAGCAGCACTGAAGCGGGCGCAGGCTGGGCATGTCTGAAGTGACGGGACAGAAAGTCATGGATCTGAGTGTCATCGTGAGCTGACTGCGTCAGGTTCAACAGCGCCCTCAGGTGCCAGCTGTTAGTACTGCCCCAAGACACATCTGTCCGATCATCCAGCAGCTCTAGGAGGCCCCGTGCCTCCTCCCAGCCACGACACAGTACCACTGTTCCCTCCCTCCAGCCTGAGCGCTTCAGCACCGTCAGCAACAGGTTAGACAGGCCAGACTCTGGGACGCCTTTCACCATCTGCAGGTGGAAGCGGTTCTGTGGAGAGCACACACACAGGACCAGGGGTGAATAATACGACTGGTTACATTTACAATGGACAGTAATACATTGACCCTTCCAAATAAGTTCCACAGCTGCAGACACAAAGAGCTGATCCCAGCCCATCTGAGTTTGTTTGCTCCATTATCCGGAGTCTGGAGGTCACATTAAAATGGCTGCCTCCATTTGACTTGAGGAGAGCGAGAACTGCAGCCTCTTATTTCCCGTAAATGAGATGGCACCCCCCTGCAGATGGAACCGTCACAATAACCATCACTGACACCACAATAACACAGTGCACCGAACAAGGTGGGAACAAATTACACTTCCACTGGCTTTGTCCTCCCTCAGCTCTCCTTCACTTCCTCCTGTTTCTCCATTGTCAGGCATACCTCCTATAACCCAAATCTTGTTCATTTTTGCCTTTATTTTGTCTCACTGTTTTCCTTATGTTCCATTCTCTTTGTAGATGAAGTAGAACTTACAGTCCTGAGGTTGTGCGCAAACTAGCTGATTTTACAATTCATTAAAAACAACTATGGACACCTGCAGGGTCTGCTTATCCCGCGGCATCCTGGGAAATGTAGGAAAACACTGAGTAAAGCAGAACTGCAGTTAAATATAATATGTGTTGGTTTGGTTTTACACACATACACTAATCCTCATTGCTAAGGGTTATTTCCTAGGTGAACTGGATCATGTCGTTAATCTTCCTCTGCCATTCAGCCATATCAAATGCAGAAATCAACTGCCTGGTATTATACAGTATGTTGTATCAAGAGATTAGTGCACTTGAAAATATTTGCTCTACACTAGGTCTCAAGATTTATCATATGGAAATTGCTGTATGCATGATCTCAGTTAGCAAAATTAAGAGGCCAGATACAGTTATTATTTCCTTTATATCTATCTTGGCTACTCTGAACTCTACAGAAGCTGTTAACCCTTTAGTTTAAACCTCTATGTCCTGAAATACAAGGGGTTCTTATATTAGTTTAGCTATTCTGTCTTGTTAAAGATCCCATGACATGGTACTTCTTGATGCTTTTATATGGCTCCTTAATGGTTCCCTAATACTGTAAATGAATCCTTCTTCAAAATCAACACTCAGTGCATGAGAAACAGAGATAAGATGAGAAAGAGTCATAAATATCTCTCTCAAACACTTTATTCTGGGCGTTGTTGCTTGAATGCAAATGAGGAGAAAAAAGCTGGCCTATAGTAGAGGGTCGGGGCGTGGCCAAACTCTCCGCTCTCCGCTGTCAGCTCACAGCTGATCCATTTCCGTGTTTTTGCACGGGGGGAGAGATTTGAAGCGTTCCATTGAAAAATAAACACATTTCCACAGAAAATAAAATGAAACCACTGCTGTTCAAAGGTCCAGAGGCTCAGATAAAGGACTTCCGAGCCTAGAAACACACGACTGTGCCTCCAGGCAAATAAAAAAATGCATTTCGCATTGCCTAGCGCATTCGCAGTCCAAACTCTCTGGGCGTGATTTACAGAGACGCTGAGTACAGACAGACGGGGGTGGAACTGCATTTGCATTTCTTTTTTCGATCTGACGTCAATAAGGTGCCTTGTTCAAAATCGCTCGTTTGAGCTCCGATTTTTTGTAACGCAGAAAAGGATCGCAAATGCTCAGTTTAGACATTTCGCAACTTTTAACCATGGGGGGGGGGGTGCTAAACAGGGTAGGGGAGCTCACATTAACGTTCAAAAACCTCAGAAAGTGAAAATTTCATGCCATGGGACCTTTAAAGGTGCTATCTAACACAACATTGACTCCTATGAGCTTTAAGCCATGTTATAATGCTGTCATCAAAGATATATCTGAAGATGTGTTTTGTTTCATTCAAACATTTGAGTATTCCTACACTTCTAGTCTACATCTCTAAAGCTCAAAATGTTCTTTTCCACCTTGTGATGTCATGAAGCCGTAGTTCAACATTTTCAAGATTTCAAGATTGTTTATTTGTCATATGCAGGATCAACACAAGGCAATAGACCGACCCTCCTCACACAAGGTCAACAATGCAATGAAATGCTTAGGATCAGAAGAACCCATTGACTCGCTAAGATAGTCGAGAAGTACTAATATCATGCAATAAAAATACAAGGGAAAAAAGTAAACAATATAATAAAAATATGTAATAAAATATAATAAAATACAAAGGTACAGGTAGGATTAAATAAGGTGTAAGTAGAGTATTTCACAGGTGGTAATACTGCTCAAATGAATTTCGTATTGCACATAATATAGTATAGTATAAGTATTGCACAGATTATTGCACAGGTAACAGTGGTTTACAGTGAGGTAGTGACAAACATGATACATTCATATAGAGCAGCAGCAGTAAACATATTATGCATAACGAAAAGTAGTATAGTGCAGTATTATTAAGAGTTCAGTATACTATATAGTTATCAAGTTAACAGCTACCCTTTAGCTTTCCTTCAGTAGAGATTGGAAATTCCAGGCTGAAATCATCTAAAAGATTGTAGCAATGTATGGAGTTTAAAAACACAGTGGGGCACTTTCTGTATTACCATGATATCACAAGGTGGTATTTTCTGTTCGAGAGCCAGGTTTGTGTGTTAAACATGTGAGAATGAAACAAAACACAACTCCAGGTATGTTTGTGAAGAAACAACATTATAACGTAGATCAGAGAACAGTGTAATATGGGCTCTTTAAAGGAAAATTAACGTTTTTTTTTTTACAATCTGAGCCTTCTTTCGGCAATAAAACAAGTAGTTTTACTCACCCATAGCAGTTTGGTGTCAATTGGAGCAGTATCGCAGAACTTATGTTGAGCCGTTCTGTTCTACTAATGATCCCGTATCCGTTAGCGTGAGTGCTCGGGGCACTGATTTGCGGTGTCCAAATAACACAAACTTTAGCACTTTTCAAATCACAGAAGATCGCTGTGTCAGGGTAGACTTTTAGTAGATTCCAAAACGGCCTGAAACCCGATATCGCAACAGAAAAGTAAAGTTCAGAGCAGTGTTAGCTTCTTTCGGACTAGCGGTGTTTACAAAACAGCTGAGTTCACGCATGTGCACTGTCCTCTCTGATGACGTTATCAAATGAAACTATAGCTGGATATCGGGTTTCAGGCCGTTTTGGAATCCACTAAAAGTCTACCCTGACACAGCGATCTTCTGTGATTTGAAAAGCGCTAAAGTTTGTGTTATTTGGAGAGCGCAAAGTAATGCCCCGAGCATATGATACGAGCACCATGTTAACGGATACGGGATCATTAGTAGAACAGAACGGCTCCAACATAAGTTCTGCGATACTGCTCCAATTGACACCAAACTGCTATGGGTGAGTAAAACTACTTGTTTTATTGCCGAAAGAAGGCTCAGATTGTAAAAAAATGTTACTTTTCCTTTAAGTGTAAATGCTTCTGGATATGTTTAAAATGTAATCTTTGAACACAATTCTAATATTAAAGCATAATCTAATCACAATGCAATGCTTGTCAGGAAAACACAGATTAATTGTGTTTTGATTGTAACTGCGTGTTATTAATTGTTGTTCAACCCTACCATTTTATCTATTTTGTCAGATTATTAAAGGTGCATTGTGTAACATTTTTGGTGGAGGGTCCATCAAATGCTTTGCTCCATGAAAATATTATTGCTTTGTCTGGAGTGTTTCACAGAATGGTATTAAACCTTTCTATCGTCATGGAGACCACACCAGACCAAGTTACAGGTCAGATCTGTGTTACAGGTGAGAATGTGTGTTTTTCTAGGTATTTCTGAGCTATAACACCCCTTTGAGTTGTTTAATGTCATACTATGGAAGAGTTCAGGCAGAGCAATGACATATCCACAGAAATAAGCAGGTGGCGGACCCCCCAAACAAAAAGTTACACAGTGTACCTTGCAGTGAAAGGTTGAGAAAATTTCATTGTGTCTATTGTCTCTGAAAGCAAACTGCAAAACCACTATTCAAAATCTTCAGTCTATTACTTCAAAAAATATTTCTACTGAAAATTTGATTTGTACTGACTGTTGCCTGTTTGAATGCCTCCCTAACTGAATAACACTAACTGGTTTTAATCTTTTTAGTCAGACATCATATTACTCTTTCAAATTTCCAATTCCAGTTCCATGATGCTGATAAAACTTGCCAAGTCTGTGTCTATGTTGTCAAAAAACTTTCCAAAGCTGAACCCAGATCAAAGCAAGACCCCAAATGAAAGAACACACACCATAAAGTGTGAATAAAATATCAGGAAGTGAACAGGAAAAGACAGGAGGGCTATACAGAAACTCCAGGTTTGTTTTGGTTTACCAGGAAATATGAACACAAGATTCAAGCCAACGCAACGGCAATGTGTCGGATACAAGCTCGGAACATTCTCATTAGCAGCTTTTGACATGCTCTCATTGTCTCCAGGCCTGTGCAGTATACAGTATGTCTTTGGTGAAAACAGAGGAAGTTTAAATAATCACTAAATAGAGCAAAACTAAACTAGAGCAGTCATTCCCATAGACCATAGATTGTAGACTGTATGTAGCATTTAGCTCCAGTCAAATGAAGCTCACAATGCTGGCAATATAGGAGTGACTTTGGAGACAAGTTTCACAAAAGGAATATGAATTAATTTATGGACAAAATAGCAAAATAAAAGCACCAGGATCAAGTAGAGCAGGTTACAAATACAAATATTTTAAAGGTTTTTTTTTTTTAATGTGAATCTGTATGGCATCCCCTACAGCAGTGTCGTGCATTAACACTGACTTATCGCTGACAGTGTCCTGTGAGCCGAGTTCTGCCCCGGTTCTGGTGCTGACGAAAGTAGGTCCGGCAAGTTCGCCAGGACAGTTAATAAAGCTTGTTTTTCTTCTCAAAACAATATTTGTCCAAAAACTGATATATTTGCGTCACAAAACAATTGTCCACGAAAAAGTCAGAAGTCATAATCGCTTGGTGCTATTTTCTCTCGATTCCTATCACTGCGTGCTGCCCCCAGCTGGACAGCCGCGCGCAAGCAGTGTTTACGTCCTCAGAGCCCATTTAGAAACGTCAGAATAAAAATATAGCTATCTAAGAAGTAGAAGAAGAAGAAGAAGAAGAAGAAGAAGAAGAAAACAATAGATATAAAATGGGGCAGACCTGTGATTATCCAGGTTGTACTGTGGAACTAACCAAGCTATATGACCTTGTTTACTGCTTACTGTGTGATCTTTTACCTAGTTTTCCTGTGTCTTGTGCAACCATGCAAAACTGTACACATAACTGCACCATTTGTTTCTATCCATCATCTATGGGGCTCCAAAAGGCACCAATTCTATAGGCAGTTAAATTTGGTGACTGTTTACCTCAGTAACTGTGCATCCATGTATGGAGATAAATCTTGGTACCAGCGTACCCGCCTTGTCCATATAGCTAACTGATCTACTCTGGTTCGGTGTTATGTGAATTGATGTAATCATATGTATTTGAGCTTAAATCAGATTAAAGTAACTGTATGTTAAAGGTCCCATGGCATGAAATTTTCACTTTCTGAGGTTTTTGAATGTTAATGTGAGCTTCCCTACCCTGTTTAGCCCCCCCCAATGGCTAAAAGTTGCGTAATGTCTAAACTGAGCATTTGCGATCCTTTTCTGCGTTTGAAAAAAACACAGCTCAAATGGGCGATTCTGGACAAGGCACCTTATTGACGTCAGATCGAAAAAAGAAATGCAAATGCAGTTCCACCATCGTCTGGATCTCCACCTCCTGTCTCTGGAAATCACACCCAGAGAGTTTGGACCGCGGAGGAGCTACGCAGTGCGAAATGCGTTTTTTTATTTGCCTGGAGGCACGTGCGAGTGTTTCTAGGCTTGGAAGTCCTTTACCCGACCCTCTGGACCTCTGAAATAGCAGTGGTTTAATTTTATTTTCTGTACAAATGTGTTTTTTTTCATTGAAAAGGCTGTCCTCTCCTCCTTCGCGCTTACACACGCGGAAGTGGGGCCAGCACACAGCGCACCGCTAACACAAGGAACCAGCGGCGCATTTGCCCGCCCCCCCCCTTCCTCTTACCAATCTGTGTTCTTCTCATTTGCATTCAAGCAACAAGGCCCAGAATGAGTCGTTCAGAGAGATTTTCTGACTCTGACTGTGTAGACTTTGTCTTTCTCATGCACTAAGTGTTGATTTTGAAGAAGGATTCATTTACAATATTAGGGAACCATTAAGGAGCCATATAAAAGCATCAAGAAGTACCATGTCATGGGATCTTTAAACTTCAGCCAAAGTCTCCTTTTGGAAAGCCAACAGTACCAACAAAGATGAACCATTCTTCTGTCACCATTTTCCTGTCACAAATTGGTCTGAGGCAACTTTGGCTTCTTGCCATAGGGTTCAATGTGGACACCAAATTGGCTAAAATAAAAAAGCTTCGTGTGTACAATGCACATTTCAGTGAAGAGGATTACGTATGCCCAGCATGGAAGAGGAAGCTTTTGAAGAGCACTGCTGTCCCTGCACCCCAGGTAAGTGTAACAAGTGGCGATGTTTACAAGTGAACAGGCTAATAATCAGCTAGCTGCTAGTAATCTTGTGTGCAGCAAATCAATGTCATATTACCAGTGAAAGCTTCTACAAAACATAACATTATGTTGGCTGCTACATCCTCCTCGTCGCTGGCGCTGGTCGGGGAATGACGGACAGCTACCGGCGCTCCGTCACAGTGTCGTAGTCAGACATTTTACTTCCCGAGTATTAAAACACAAACAAGTGCGGCTGTCCAGCTGGGGCAGCGTGCAGTGATACACAGGGCTCTCAAGTCTCACGCATTGAGAGTGTGACACACGCAATTCGACGTGTTCACACGCTCACACATGGCATTTCTCATGCAGATTTTTTTTTTTTTGTGCCCAGAAAATCGGTCTGTGTGGCTCAGTTTATGCAGGCACCGTGCGTTTTCAGTGAAAAAAACTCTCCCCCTGGGGGGTGGGGGGGGTTCACTCGAACCCCCCCACCCCCCCATCCCACCTCCCCACCCCCGCTCCTCGGAAATTACGCAGTCTCACGCACGACCCTGCTCAAAACTTGAGAGCCCTGGATACGACTCAAGAGAAAATGGCGAGAAAATTGTTTTGTGACGCAAATATGTTTTTGGACAAATATTGTTTTGAGAAAAAAAACAAGCTTTATTAAAGGGATATGCCACCCCCAGGTCAAATTTGGGCATCTCCCCACATTCCAGAGACTAAAATAAGTGGTGGAAAGCGTTTTCCTGCTCACCCAGCCATTGTCCGAGTCTGTCCCCACTGACCGCCGCGGTATCTGCAGCTCCTCCGCCTTAGACTGGAGTCTAATGTCGCCAGAGAAAGATTTCGGCCAAAAGGAATTAATTTGCTCGATGCGTTTCCCAATTACTTTGTGTGTAGTGCGCATTCATATCGACTGCAAATAAATGTGCAAATCAACACGGAGAGCTTGCCTTGGTCATTTTGGGTGGGAACTATTTTCCAGTGCGGAAGAATACAGTCGAATCACGCAGCACGCTGCCAGGGGAATCCCTGTTACGCACCGGGAAGGGAGTTCCCCTGTTGCACAACGTGGTGCGTGATTCGACGTTAGACTCCAGTCTAAGGCGGAGTAGCTGCAGATACCGCGGCGGTCAGTGGCGACAGACTCGGACAATGGCTGGGTGAGCAGGAAAACGCTTTTCACCACTTATTTTAGTCTCTGGACTGTGGGGAGATGCCCAAATTTGACCTGGGGGTGGCATAACCCTTTAACTGTCCTGGCGAACTTGCCGGACCTACTTTCGTCAGCACCAGAACCGGGGCAGAACTTGGCTCACAGGACACTGTCAGGGGTAAGTCAGTGTTAATGCACGACACTGCTGAAGGGGATGCCATACAGATTCACATCAAAAAACCCAAACTATCCCTTTAAAGGAATATTAATGTTTTTTACAATCTGAACCTTATTTCGGTAATAACACAAGGTTACAGGCCGCTTTTAACTCAAGCGAAACTGTAGACTGACACATTGAGCTTCTGTGATTTGAAAAGTGCTAAAGTTTGTGTTATTTGGTGACTGCAATCGCATGCCCAGAGCACTCACGTTACCCGGATATCGCTACAAAATCTCCGAAAATGCTCCAACTGACACCAAAGTACTATGGGTGAGTAAATCACCTTGTTTTATTACCGAAATAAGGTTCAGATTGTAAAAGACGTTAATATTCCTTTAAGACCAAAATGATAAGGCTCACTCTAGCAGTTAGAGAGGGATGACAATTTTTCCATGCAAAGTAAATTGGAAGCGTCTCTATGCTTAGTTCCTATTTAGAAAGCAATGGGTAGTAGGTTAGCTATTCTCATTTATATATGCAGTCTATGTTCCCAGCCTGGAGTGTGGGAGCTACATGAAGATACCTAATGACAAAATAGGAAGGTGTCTGTCAATATTTACAGTAAACAGAAGTAGAGTAGTGTTTCTACTCAGAGCTCCTCCCAGGTGGCTGAGTTCAATAATGTTTTGGTCATGATTCAATGACTGGGAGGTTGAGATAGAAAGTAAGAAGACTGAAATTCAATTCACAATTCTGTCACTGAACGATAATACGCTTTGAGATCATAAGGAGAAAAAAAATCAACATCCTATCTTTTGTCACTGGGTGCTATGGGTTATAGAATTATATTATTTTAAGAAAGTTATTAAAACCGATATTACTTATAATAATAAATAAATATAAGTATACATATGTTTTATTTGTTTTATATGTATGTATGTATTTATTTGTTTGTGTATTTATTTTCCTGCATTTCTAATCATAGGCATTATTATTAGCTTTTTTGTGCATATAGGGGATTATATATGGGAGGGCTGAAGGGTTATATGCGTGTTTATTTATTTTATTAAGGATTATATTGAAAACCAACATGAATACATTTTTAAAAACTTTTTTTCTTTTTTTTAAAGGGACAGTGTGTAAGATTTTTACCCGTTAATTACTGAAATTGAAGATACCCATTCAAAAATACATTGTTTTCCAAGCCTTTTCACTTCCATCATGAAATCAAAGTATTCTTTTGGACTTAGATATAGTCACATAAAAGGGGGATCTTCCCCATGCAGAGGCAGCCATTTTGAATACGAGAGCCGCAGAAGGACATTTGGGCTCCGCCTTCGCCTTCGGTAAGGCTCGTAGTTTTGGGTAAACAACACAAGCATGCTGCCGGATCAGACGTCGTAATGGATCTAACACGTGTTTTGGACTAAATTGTTTTACTGGATTTTATTCACTGGATCCTTATGGACAAATTGAGAGCAAGTTTATGGTGAAATACAGAGTTTGACCTGTGCAAAGCATTCTAAGGTAAGCTAACCTCGTTTTGTGCTTTTCCGTATAAAAGCCCCATGTGCTCGGGGAGTGATTGTTGTGCAGGGAAATGAATTGCATAGTCAAAAAGAGGAGACTGTAAGGTTTCATTTGATGTGTAGAGTGTCATGGTACATGATCGGGAATGTGTGTTTTCATGAGAAAAGAAAAAAAATAACCGCGACCGCGTTTTATTTATACAGTAGCGGCGCGCGGACCTCGAGGTCTGCCGTAGCTAAAACAGAAAGTGCAATAGCACCATCCACCTATGCGCCACGAATTCTACACACTGGGTCTTTAAACTTAATTTTACTATAACCATTAGATATTGTTGGCCTTTGAATAATTTTGGATTTTAAAAATCATCTCAATCATTTCTATTTGTGTTTTTTCCACAGTTCCAAATGTTTGTCTTTAAAGATGCAAATTAATTATAATTTCCACTTAATTTGCAGCCTTATAAACACATTTCTCTGCATATAAATTATACATATTTCCAATCATATCTGAACAATAGCATCATCTCAGTGTATTCGCTGACCCCAGTAAAACGCAGTGTAACAGGGCTCTACATGTGTTATTAATATTGAGTCAGCAGCTGTGCCGGGGGACGCTTTTTAAATATTTACACAACTTTGTCCCTGTGTAATGAGTTCTCATTTACAACATGCTCACAACAGATTTGGGACCAACAAGGCTTACTGCGCACCTGGGACCAGCACCAAAACCAGATCCAGGGCTAGACCAGAAACAAGAACTTGGACCAGACCCAGCGGTGGCACTTCAGGCCCAGAGATTCTGTCCTGGTTCAGCTCTGTGTTTATCAGCAGCATTCAGAGGCATTCCTCCTTTGTACAGCCACAAACACGGTGTGGCTCACATCCAGAGACTGTCCCTGGGGCAGACGGGACTCATCCGCCCAGACTACACAAGCTAAAGAGAAGAAGGAGCACGTAGCACAGATGTGAAGGGCAGAATGTAAGCAGAGGAGAGCTAGGGACAAAGACACAAGAGCAGAGGAGGAGTAAAAAGTATTCTACAATAACCTCTCACTGTTCAGGCTGAATCTGTGTGTGTGTGTGTGTGTGTGTGTGTGTGTGTGTGTGTGTGTGTGTGTGTGTGTGTGTGGCCTGTCTGGGTGGAGTTAACTTTACATGTTCTTGCCAAAACTGGGTTGACAAAACTGAGTTGTTTTGTGAATGCCACGGATTCCAAATCAATTATGCACAAAGATTTCAGCTATATCTTTCTGACTAAGCAACTGAAAAGTTACCACAGCAGAACAGACTGTAGTCTAGTATGCAGAAATATATTGTAAATGAAAACACTGAAGTCTAAATAGTACAAACTGGAAGATTGAGAATGTGAATGTCTAAAATGAAGGCATATAATATATGCCTTCATGTATATTATACATATATACAGCAAATATTTAAAAACTGAGGACCGTTACTTTATTTAGAACAGATATTTAAATAAATGTAATTTAAAAGATGCATGTTATTTTTCTGGAGGATCTGCCACCTGCTTTCATTATTATTATTAGATTTATTACTTTTTTTAAATTATTATTATTACCTATCTTTATGCCATTCTTGCCTGCATGCACTTGTCTTCTTGTTCAAACTGTCCCTACCTGGAGCTACTGTGACAAGTAAATTTCTCTTGTGTGAGATCAATAAAGTCTTATCTTGTCTTATCTTATCTTATCTCTCTTTCCAAAGGCGCCATATTACACTATCTTCTGATCTATCTCAGGCAGTCTCAGGCAGGCAGCGGGTGTTTCCCAATTGCCTGGATCCACGCTTCTGAACCACTTCGGACAGATCCACATCATCAGAACACCACCAAGTTCCAATTCCCTCAAAGTCCTCACGCCCTCCGCGCTCGACTCCTCCATTGGCTCTTTGTGTGCACGGGTGGATCCTTGGCCACCTCAGAGTGTGTCTTCGGAGTGTCTACAATTTTAAAAAGTAAATATTTAGCTGTATTTTAGCCACATTGCTGCAGATAACACAATTATCAGATCAAATTAATTAAAATCATGACAAATACAGCAAAATCTCTTAAAGAAGGGGTTTAGGAATACAATTAGCCTATCACCCGAAAATGTTTCAGCCTGTGTATTTATTTCTGTCAGCTAAATATCATCCTAAACAACTAAAAAGCATTGACGTTTATTAAAACTCTGAGTTTGATCGTGTTTGACTTGGTCTCATGACACTGCGCAGTCGCTCCCTCCAGAGCCTGTTCCAGGTGCACAGGACACTTGGCTCTGCTTCAGAGGAGCTGACTCTGGAGGAGTGCTACAAAGTGGTCTTTGGAAGAAGGATCCTGGGAATTGAGAAACATCCAGCTTTTGAAACGGTAGGCTCTGCCACAATCAGGTGCAACTAATTGTCCAGTCCGTCCCACTCTGTGGAACCTGGAAGGCAAGAGAGCCAGCTGCAAGATACACAAGCATGTACCCACAAGGTACAAAGCCCATAGGCTGGGGTCGTCACAAAATACAATTTTGCGTAATGACAGCAACTTTAACCATGCAGACGGGCTTTGCCCATAATGTCCCATAGCAAGGCATTAAAGGCCAAGTTACAGTTCAAATCTGTGGAGAAGTAAGCCTGCTCAAAGTATGCATGTCTGTCAAGTTAATTTAACAAAACATCATCTACTGAATAAAACAAGACAGCTAACTAATGCATACAGTGAATTCAAGGCATAGCAATAACACCCCATAGAGACAAGCAGGTGAGAAAAGTTACATAGTGCAACTTTAAGTATCAGATTTAAATAGTTGTTTTTCTTTTACTTTGGTAAAAAAATATATATAATAATTTGAGCACTGGCAACTGTCAAGACAACAATCCCTGTGTAATGGCCCCAATGAGATGGACAAGTTAGGATTCAGTTCACAGAACAGAAACAGTTTATTTCCAATTATCGCTATAATGGCACCCTGAAAATATTGGTCACAAAGGGCTTTTCATGTGACATCAGTTCATCTGAGTGCTTCATCACAATAACAGACCAAGAGAATACTGACTGAAAACTCCATGATGTAATCATCATGATGTAATCATCACAGAGTTTTCCCATCTGCAAAACAACCCCGCTTGGCTTTTTCTGACTTTCATCCCCATAAAGGAAAATGATTTGGAAAAATACCATTGTGCTATTGTGAAAAAGGCCCAAGCCATCACTATGCAAATGCTGTCCCAATTCAAGTCTTCAGAAATGCAAAGAAGAGGAAAACAGCCTACATTCACAAGGTTCACATTTTGAAAGGGACAAGGTTATAAAAAACAAAATAATAAAATAAAATAAAAATAAATAAATAAATAAATAAATAAATAAATAAATAAATAAAATACAACTTGAATTAAAATGAAGTTATAGTACATTCCTGATAGATTGCAAACAAACATTATTAAATGTTTCCCATCAAATGGTAACACTGGCAACTGTGTAACTTTTTTGGTAGAGGGCCTAAAACCTGATTGTCTCCATGGAGATGTAAATGCTTTGCCTTGAATGTTCTACAGTGTGGAAATAAACTTGGTCATCTCAGTGGAGATAAGTTATTGGTCAGATCTATGGAGAAGCAAGCCTGCACATTGTAAGAGTTTTCAAGGTATTTTAAGGTATAAAACACCTATAACTGAATACATGCAAGGCAGATTTAAAGCCATGCTGTGGAACATTCTATGCAAAGAAATAAGCTCCATGGAGACATGCAAGTTGATGCCCCTCCACCTTAGAAGTTACATAGTGCACCTTTAATAAATAACTAAATTTAGCTCAGTGGGGACGACAGTGTTTGTTCACTGATCCGAAGGCTGGCGGTTAAAACCTCGTCCTCGACATAAACATCCTTGTTAGAGCAGTCAGATCCACTGTCTCACAGGTTAGTGGTGCGATTCCAGCTCCCACAAATGAATGCTGTTGTTGTGTCCTTGGGCACTGAACCTTGCCCTCAGCGTGTGTGTACACTGGTGTATAAATGAGTGAGTGGTTCTTTGATGTAAAGTGCTTTGAGTGCCTTGAAGGTGAAACGTGCTATACAAAAAATTATGACCATTTACCATTTATCATGAGAGAGCCAATACGATGCCAACTCCAACAAATTTATGTTGTTATCCTGTAAAGACCAAAACAAAAGTAGTATTGATTTTGTGTTTAAAATATTGCTTTTAAAGATTTTAACTTTTTCATGAATTGCACCTGATAATGTTGACCAGTGACCTGGGTTTTTGACATCTTTTTCTCAAACTTTGACACAGCCCATATCAAGGTGGCAGTATGCATCTTAATGGGCCTATATTATTGGTATGTGTAATTATTATGTTTAATATAGAACCTTTAAGTAAGCTGTTGATATGCAGATTGTGTGGTCTGTTGGATAAATATAGCAGCATAACAGATGATATATACGTAGATATCAAGTTCAGCATTGTTCAGCATAATCAATACAGAAATACCAGCTCCTTTTTCTTTATGAGAGACAGCATCATCACGTTCTAGAAACGACCAACCGCGGTGGGTATTGTTGGCATGGCAGTTTCAATACAGACAAACCCCCTTTTAAAACCAGTTTTGTGATGTTCATCTTCCTAAAAGCCCAGACCTAGATTAACAAGATCAGACAGATCAATGCGTCTCCCTGACTTCCCCCTTGGGCCTTCGTCCATCATATCAGAGCTGAGTACATTACACCAGCCCTGTTTACATCCAACATTTAGGTAATCACTGCTCCGGCCAATCAGATTACAGCGCTGCCAGCTGGAACGCCCAGCTAGCCCCCAGTCTCTGGGATAAGCTCGTGTCAATGGTCCCAATGTTTCACACCTCCAGCTTTAAGTTCAAACACCACTGTGCATGGAAAAAAGGTTTTATTTGTACTAGTTCTGTGTGGTCATCAACATTTCCTGGGGGTGTGATGCTAACTAGAGGCTCTGCTCTGTCTGTGGCATTGTTAAACTTTAATTTGATCTTTATTTTAGCAGAATATGACCATAAAGAGCTGATTTATCTGAAACTACACCAGGTGAGCTCATTTGTGCTGTTAAACAAGTCTTGCAAATAATATTGCAGTCACAAGCTAGCTTGCTTTAGCCAACTTTCAGTTAGCCACTTTAACTGTTGTGTTGAAAATCAAACTCAGCAAGACCATGAACATTCGTATTGACCACAAGCTCCTGAAAATGTGTTGTTTAAACCCACTTTGTGTATTTTTTTCTTGCGTTTTCAAAATTTTAAAGATCCCATGGCATGGTACTTCTTGATGCTTTTATATGGTGCCTTAATGGTTCCCTAATACTGTAAATGAATCCATCTTCAAAATCAAGACTCGGTGCATGAGAAAGCCCCATGAACACAGTCAGAGTCAAAAATATCTCTCTGGAACACTTTATTCTGGGCGTTGTTGCTTGAATGCAAATGAGGAGGACAGAGACAGGCCAGTGCAGTGGGTGGGGTGTGGACAAACTCTCCGCTCTTTCCTCTTTAGCGGTGCGCTGTGCTCTGTCACCCACTTCCGCGTTTAAGTGCGGAGGAAAATATGAGACGATTTCCATTGAAAAATAAACACATTTCCACAGAAAATAAAATCAAACCACTGCTGTTTCAGAGGTTCGGAGGCTCGGATAAAGGACTTTCGAGCCTGGAAACACTCTCACGTGCCTCCAGGCAAATAAAAAAACGCATCTCGCATTGCGTAGCTCGTTTGCGGTCCAAACTCTGGGCATGAATTCCAGAGAAGGTGGGTAGACATCCAGACGGGGGGGTGGAACTGCATTAGCATTTTTCCCTAAGTTCGACGTCAGAAAGTTCCCTTGTTCAGAATCGCCCGTTTGGGCTGTCTTTTTTCAAATGTGGAAAAGGATCGCAAATGCTCAGTTTACATATTTCGCAACTTTTAGCCATGGGAAGGAGCCCTAAACAGGGTAGGGGAGCTCACATTAACGTTCACAAACCTCAGAAAGTGAAAATTTCATGCCATGGGACCTTTAAGTTGTGTTTGATAACGTGAGCATTGTGTCACCATGGTAACTTCTCATTGCGCATTGCACCAGTACACATACATGCAGAACACCCCCAACGTGATATTAGACTTAGACCAACTTTATTGATCCACAAAAGAAATTATTTGGGTACAGTATGACTGCAAAGTATCAATCGGCAGTGATGAATGTTCAGATTATACGTAGTAAAATAGCCAACCTTAAGTGTCTATCTATCAGTATCTAGTGGGTCTATTGCATATTTACTACTATACTTAATTGAATTGCATTTTACAAGCTTGACAAGTTTCTCAAGGAGCTTTAAAATAGTCCATTAGCGTGCACTCACTGCACACTCAGTCTCAGTCTTAGGATTAAAATAGCCGAAGACTCTTCCAACTGACACACTGCTTGGGATGTCAGAATGAAACTGTTACACAATAATCGTGACTATGCAATTCTAACTATAATTGTAAAAGACTAAACTAAAAAAAATTATAATAATAATTGCAATTTAAAGGTGCACTATGTAACTTGTCAGGTACAGGGCCCACCACCTAATTGTCTCCATGGAGATGTTACTGCTTTGCTTGGAATATTTCATGCCAGAAATATTTATTAAACATAAAGGTCTTTTATTATGCAAAATAGCCAGCCATGCTATAATGTTGTTACCTCCTCAAAAACAAACCTGGAGTTGTGTTTTGTTTCATTCACACATGATATTAATCCTGCAGTATTAGGCTGTTTACGTCTCCAAAGCAGCTACCTTTTACCTTTTGTTTAGAAGAGAATGGAACACAGCCTAAATATTTAGCGTTTGTGTGTTAAACATGAATGGAACAAAACACAACTCCAGGTAAGTTTGTGATGAGAAAACAACATTATATAATATATGAGCATGTCAATATGAAATTATCTACACACCTCCTGTCACCCAGGCGCTCTCGTGAAGGAAATCTGAGACTGTCCCTACCATCCCTGGTCTAGACCTGGTTTAGTCCTGGTTTAGACCTGGTTTAGTCCTGGTTTAGACCTGCTTTAGACCTGGTTTAGTCCTGGTCTAGTCTCTTAGCTAATCAGGGTGCAGGACAGAATGTTACACTGTAAAAAAAAGTCACACTATAAAAAAAATTGAAAAAAAAAAAAAAAAAAATTGGAAAAAAAAATCCGCGAAACAGCGAGGCCGCGAAGAGTGAACTGCGATACAGCGAGGGTTCACTGTACACTGTTTACTATTCAGACTTTTGTACCATTCCCCTTGCTAATAAGCCCTATTTGAGTCTTTATGACACAGACTTGTATTTTCAATTAGATTCAGGTCATGATTTTATGATGGTCTCTCAAAATGTTTACTTTCTTGGACCTACGCCACCCTCTCTCCCTTTTATTAGGATCCATCTTTGGAGCAACATCCAGCTTTGCCTCTGGCTTGGTTCCTTAGATGAGGTTTTAAAATATTCCTATGGCTCTTCTCATTCATAATAGCATTAGTCTGAACAAAGTGCACTAACCTATGTAGCAAGAAACTTTCATCACAATGCATAACAGTACCTCACCACTTACAAGAAGAAAGTAGAATTATGTTTTTCAAGAATGCACTCAGCACTGATGATTTGTATATGGGTGACATAATGAGATGTCTGCGGTCTCAAATTACATTACAGCAATGTGAACTGAGCTTTCTGTTCTATTCACAAGTCTCCTAAATGAGTATCCTAAATGAGTATCTTGACATAAATCCATATATGAAAAATTTCGTAATGAGAAATTACTTAAAGGAAAATTGATCAAAGGAGAAGTTCAATTTGACGCATTTCACGCATCTTAAAGGAAAATTAACATTTTTTTTTACAATCTGAGCCTTCTTTCGGCAATAAAACAAGTAGTTTTACTCACCCATAGCAGTTTGGTGTCAATTGGAGCAGTATCGCAGAACTTATGTTGAGCCGTTCTGTTCTACTAATGATCCCGTATCCGTTAGCGTGAGTGCTCGGGGCATTACTTTGCGGTGTCCAAATAACACAAACTTTAGCACTTTTCAAATCACAGAAGATCGCTGTGTCAGGGTAGACTTTTAGTAGATTCCAAAACGGCCTGAAACCCGATATCCAGCTATAGTTTCATTTGATGATGTCATCAGAGCGGACAGTGCGCATGCGTGAACTCAGCTGTTTTGTAAACACCGCTAGTCCGAAAGAAGCTAACACCGCTCTGAACTTTACTTTTCTGTTGCGATATCGGGTTTCAGGCCGTTTTGGAATCTACTAAAAGTCTACCCTGACACAGCGATCTTCTGTGATTTGAAAAGTGCCGAAAGAAGGCTCAGATTGTTAAAAAAAAACCGTTAATTTTCCTTTAAAGTGGGACTAAACTCAACCCACAACAACATTTCAAAAACAGAACTACAAACTTGGGCAGTACCTGAAGGACTAAAGAAGAGAGGGAGGAGGAGGGGCGGGGTCAGGACATATGAAGAACAGTGGGATTGGTCTAACAGGTATCCACGCTTCAAACCAGGCGTTTGTTATCATAACATGGCTGCAATTAGGGAAGTTCTGCCTGGTGTCACCAACTACTAGAAATTGCAGTGGCCTCTTAAGGTGGCACACTTCATTTTTAACCAGAAAGCTGCAGATTTACCTAGTTTGCACTAAAACTGCCAAAAAACAGCTAGGAACAATTGATAACACTATTAAAACACCATATACAGAGTTTCATAGTGATTAAAAGAGGATTTACTGTTTTGGAAAAATAATATATTTTGGGACCCCAGGCTATACCCACTCATTAACTATATGCACAGCTGTCACCATTTTTAAAAGCAGCTTTTTATAAAATGTATTTTCCTAAATATATGACAACAATGATTGACAGTAAAATATGGATGAAACATTGCAGAAATAAGTGCCTGAGGCCACGATACTGAGGCAAACTGTAGCTACCTTGTCAATCTCACACTCAATAGAGTCATTACAGTATAAACAGTGATAAAACTTAAAGGAAAAGTAACGTTTTTTACAATTTGAACCTTATTTCGGTAATAAAACAAGTTGTTTTACTCACCCATAGCACTTTGGTGTCATATGGAGCATTTCCGGAGATGTTTTAGATTAGCGTTAGGCTAACGCCGTTAGCCTAGCGCGACTTATAGCCATAGCTCGGGGCATTCCCCGAGCATGTAATATGCCCCGTGCGGGCTCCAAATAACACAAACTTTATATAGTAGTAACTTTAGTCTACGATTTCGTTTGAATCAAAAGTGGCCTGATATCCGAGATTTATCCATAGTTTACAGCTATGCGTTCCATGTTTGGGTCCCGGGAGCTGAGAGCACACTCCGCGCATGCGCACTGGTGTCCTCATCTACTCGAAACTATGGCTAAATCTCGGATTACAGGCCACTTTTGACCAAACGAAATCGTAGACTAAAGACATCGGGCTTCTATGATTTGAAAAGTGCTAAAGTTTGTGTTACTTGGAGCCCGCACGGGGCATATTACATGCTCGGGGAATGCCCCGAGCTATGGCTATAAGTCACGCTAGGCTAACGGCGTTAGCCTAACGCTAATCTAAAACATCTCCGGAAATGCTCCATATGACACCAAAGTGATATGGGTGAGTAAAACAACTTGTTTTATTACCGAAATAAGGCTCAAATTGTAAAAAACGTTACTTTTCCTTTAACGGTGCACTATGGAACTTTTCTGTTGCAGGGTCTGCCAATGGCTGGTCTCCATGGAGATTATTATTTCTTTACCTGGAATGGCGGGTGAAAATTAAGCAACCCTGAGATAGAAATCAGTAATGTTTAATCATATTTTGGGGGACTCCTGATAAAGCAATAACATCTTTTTGTGGCTGACCCCCAATCTGAAAAGTTACACAGTGAATCTTTAAGTGATAAACATGTTGCAATTACATAACATGCTAAAATAACTCTACCTATTCACTGTATTTTAAGCACAGTAATGTCACAGTAAGCTGACCAGTGACTGTGTATAGACTTGGTTATTGCCAAATATGAACGCATTAAGTCAAGGTGTCAGTGAAAGTTTCCAAGAAGCAGATGATATATGCAAGAATGCCTAAAACATAATGTCAGCACCCTCCAGCCAGAGTTTTAATGGGCTCAACTTTTACGTTTACGTTTTTTTTCACTCTGAGCTGTGGCCTCTTCCATAGGGAGAAAACCTTAAAGGTTATCATCGCAACACTCAACTCTTCACCGCATTGAGATCTCTGCACCTGTCACTTAAAGGGCCCATTTTACACCATGTTCTGATCTACAGTTTGTTATAATGTTGTTTCCTCATCACAAACATACCTGGAGGTGTGTTTTATTTCAGTCACACATGTTTCACACACAAACACTGCATAATTAGGCTGAACCTTTCTCTCAAACAGAACACTTTGTTCCACTTTGCGATGTCATGTGATAATACAGGAGGGTCATTCCAGAATAGGAGGACATTTTACGTCCCACCCATCAAATATTAAATAATCCACATACAAAATACTAAAACATACAGTTTCTGAGTGAATTTACTTGTCCTGAGACCAAATCTAAAAAAACTAAGAGAAAAGAATGCTTGAAAATAGTTTTTAAAATACCTAATAAATCTGGAGTACCCCCAAAATGCCATTTTCCTCTTGTCCCACCGCTCTAATGACCAAACTGAATCTCAAATAAAACTGTTAAAATTGAATTGAAATTTCTTGTTTTTTTCTATAATTTGTTTCATTGCCATCTCTTGTAACTGTGGGAACATTTGTTTTAATAGACATAATATTTCAAATAATTATTATTATTCATGGAACATGTGTCCCACAACCTGCACCAACCCTGTTACCAGAACATTTTTAGCCTGGTAGAAGAAGAAGAAAGCAGTGAACCACATGATCCCCTGGACTTGACATCATCAAACAGTTTTCCAAAAGAATGGGTAGAGCAAAGGTTTATTTTCTCTTCTATTTTTCATATTTTTATAACATCGTTAGCCTTGATTGAATGTCTCACTCTGCCTCATGCAACCCTGTTATGCAAATGATCAGAATAAGACAATTTTTTTTTTCCTTTACGTATTTGCATAAATACGTTTTTCCTCTTAATTAGTAATAACAGCTAGCTAAACAGCTAGCTTCTATTCCTGAGATAACGCTAACATTAGCACGATTTTGCAACCCTGTTACCTGCAACCCTGTTACTGTGATTAGAGTAAATAAATACATAAACCATATAAATCATATAATAAAAAATTACCATTGACCGTCAGCTGAGCTAATCAAGCATTTAATAGTTTATTACCTATTATTGATGAATATGTAGCAGAAAATCTGAAAAGTGAAGGTTTATTTTTCAAGAATTTTAAAGCCAAAATGTCCTCCGATTCTGGAATGACCCAGGAAGTGCTCCACTGTGTTTTTAAACTCCATACATCTTCACTTGAATCATTTGAATAAATTCAGCTCTGGAATTTCTAATCTCTACTAAACAAAAGGTAAAAGGAGCTGTTAATTTGGAAACTACTGCTTCATGACATCACAAGGTGGAGCAGAACATTTTGAGCTTTGGAAATGTAGACAAACTAACAACAAAGAGTTACTCAAACATGTGTGAATGAAATAAAATACAACTCCAGGTATTTTTTTGATGAGGTAACATCATTCTAACATGGCTTAAAGCTCACGAGAATCAATTTTCTATAATGTAGGAGATATAAGTCAAGTAGCTTTATAAGGAATGACTCACACTCATCTTCCATGTTGCTGTTCTTGCCCCGAGTGAAGATGAAGGAGTTAGCGTCAATCATTTAGAAATGTCTCCAAGGACAACCAAAGCAGTGACAGACTACTATTTTGTGACAAGCAAAAACACACACAACAATACAGCCACAGCTAGAGGGTCTGGTCCCTCTAGAATGACCACTGACCAAAACATCATGCTCCAACTGCATAAGCTGTCAAACTCCACAACTTAGCTCAAGGCGTAGAAGACAGAACAAAAGTGAGCAGACATTCTGAGTCAAGACTATTCAACTTTTTTATTCAACATTTATACTTGTCACCTGTCTGTAACCGTCAGAAAATCACAGTCTCTCAGTCACATCTAAAGCCATTCTTTTCTATGTACTGCAGCAGCAGAACCATCACCCTCCAGGACCTCCCTCTCCTTCTTTTCAGAAAGTGTTTCCCTTTGGGGAAATTCATTCTCTAATACTTGGATGATGGGTGATGAAGATGACAGAATTTTAAATAAAAAAGCTGATGCTCTTTGTTTAGTTATAATATTCACAGTGTGGCTTTAAAACACTGTGAATATTATAACTAAACCAAGAGCATTTTCATAGAGACAAGCAGGTGGGGGGCCCTCCTCCAGTGGAATAAAAACACTCGGAATATTTTTAGTATTGTTTGACTAAAATGTTTTATGGTGGGGCTTTAAATGTAACACGTATTGATTTTTTTTTTCTGGCATCTTCATCACCCATCACCCAAGTATTAGAGAATGAATTTTCCCAAAGGGAAACACTTTCTGAAGAGAAGGAGAGGGAGGTCTTGGAGGGTGATGGTTCTGCTGCTGCATTGCATAGAAAAGAATGGCTTTAGATGTGACTGAGAGACCCAGAAATGGATGGATTGCTTTAAAACATACTGTATCTATCTTTAAGTAAAATGTTTCAAAGTATGGTTTTAACTTTCTATTTTCATGAAAACATTCAGTTGATGTGCCACCTCCAGAAAGTTCCAGTGTTGGTTTAAATAGCTGCAAAATAAATAGTTTGAATGTAATAATTTAAGACCCATGTAAACTTCTGACCTCTACTGAGGACAGAGCCCCAGCCAATCACAGTGGCCCTCTGCCAGATAGTCCTAGCAGCAGCTCAGGCCCAAACCGCTTAGCTCTTCTACGCTTCGAGACGCAGCAATGTTTCTGCAATAACAGCTTTATCAGGCTGTATTACCAAGCCCCGCCCTCTTTTTGGTGGTGTAGGGTATACTGTGAAGGGGACAGTAGAAAGGTCAAAGTTCAGCTGATGTAGCTGGAGTTTCAGATTGAGTTAAGCAACTAAAGGTCGCGCTCATTAGCTTGACAACGCATGTAGCTAATTTGGCAGTTGGCCATTTGGGATTGTCTGTCTCACACACACACACACACACACAATTTTCTTGCAAAGTTAATCACTGGCCTGATTGGACTTAAAGGGAGGGCAGTTCCTGGAAACAATGGTTCCTTTCTTAATGTCTGGAGAGGGCACTATACTGTGGACATTATAAAGGCTTATAGAGGCTCTGCAACTGTAATGAGTCTGAATTGTGAACAGTGGCTCATGCTCAAAGTAGCTGATAGAGTGGAGTTTCTCGTTTGTGCAAACACAAATAAATACATTTCACGGTTTGTAAAGTTGCACTGTGGCTTATTTTTACATAACATGTAAAAACTAAATATTTTCTGTGCTCAAAATTTATTGCAACCAAAATGTGTTATATTCTGCTGACGTAAAAAGTTGTATTTCTTAATTAGTTATGTTTTGAAGCATATACTAAATATTTACTGACACTTAAATCTAATTTAAAACGTATTTTTTTAGATAGAGCACTGCAAACAGAAGTAGGCCAAGTAGTCATTTTATTCAGTGTATCTTGGCTAAGACTTTGTTTGACTTTGAGAGTGTCAGACCTGGTCCATTTTCTCTAGTGTGTTCCCAATTAGTTGTAGCTGAAACCTGAGCCCTGACAGGTGACACTACACTACATCAAAGGAACAGAAAACTTAGTCAATGAATGATTCATATACACATTTTTTGCTCTAACCTTTTCATTTGTGAACACAATTTTCACAGAGATAAAGACTCATACTTGTTAATTAGGGACTCACAACAGCTTTTTGGTCAACTGTTGAAGGATTTACCTCATGCTCATCAAAAAGAGATACTCATGGATCTAATTTTTGGTCCCCATAAAGCAAAATGCCCTTATGAAGTACATATATTTCAGTCCACACATGATGAATACCCTCCCATATCTGGTTAAGCTTTGAGTGCAAGTGTGAGTTTAGTGCCACAATGAAGTTTACTCAGTTTATCCCAACAGAATTAAAAGACACAAGTAGATGAGGAGACCAAAATTCCAAATAGGAAAACTGATTATTGCACTAAAAAATGAACAAAAACATCTATCCTTACAGTGAGGGCTTGAGGGGAAACCTGACTCTAACTTGACCTGGAGGAGAGCTTGCCCCTGCCTTTTGTTTTGGCACAGCAATGGAGGGACCCAAAAATGGACACCAGACCAACTGAAAAAAGGAAAAGGAGACTTTATTTTACAAAAGTAGGATGCAAGCTCTAACGTAACTGGACCAGGTAAGTATCAGGCTGGAGTGGGTAAGTATCTCACTGGAGCAGGCTGTAATCACTGGAGAGCAGAAAAACAGGTAAGTAGAAAAAATGTAATTGGTAAAGTAGGTCACAAAAAACTCAGCCAAGAGGGTCATCGTGTGTCGGATGAAAACAATCTGGTAGAGTCTCACTGGTGAGCAGGCCTTAAGTAGTCAGGCACCTTGATTGGCAAGCAGGTAAGGAGAATCACAGGTCCCAGGAGACTCCGCCCACACACACGGGAAAGGAGGGAGGACCGCACAAGTTATGACACTTTTGGCTATAATATTCCACACAGTATGGCTTTAAAACCTTTCTATTTCTAATATTGCAGGATTTACCTCATGCGGACCTGGTTTTAGGCCCCTATAAAGCAGAATGTCCTCATGAAGTTACACATTTCAGTCCCCACAATGTGCTTAAAGATCCCATGACATGGTACTTCTTGATGCTTTTATATGGCTCCTTAATGGTTCCCTAATACTGTAAATGAATCCTTCTTCAAAATCAACACTCAGTGTATGAGAAACAGAAATAAGATGAGAAAGAGTATTTTTTCTCCCTCAGAAAAGGTCATAATGGGCGTTGTTGCTTGAATGCAAATGAGGAGAAAAGAGCTGGCCAATAGTAGAGGGTGGGGGTGTGGCCAAACTCTCAGCTCTCCCTCAGAGCTCTCAGCTGATCAATTTCTGTGTTTTTGCATGGGGGGAGAGATTTGAAGCGTTCCATTGAAAAATAAACACATTTCCACATAAAATAAAATTAAACCACTGCTGTTCAAAGGTCCAGAGGCTCAGATAAAGGACTTCCGAGCCTAGAAACACTCGGACGTGCCTCCAGGCAAATAAAAAAACGCATTTCGCATTGCCTAGCGCATTCGCAGTCCAAACTCTCTGGGCGTGATTTACAGAGACGCTGAGTTCAGACAGACGGGGGTGGAACTGTATTTGCATTTCTTTTTTCAATCTGACGTCAATAAGGTGCCTTGTTCAAAATCGCCCGCTTGAGCTCAGATTTTTTGTAACGCAGAAAAGGATCGCAAATGCTCAGTTTAGACATTTCGCAACTTTTAACCATGGGGGGGGGGGCTAAACAGGGTAGGGGAGCTCACATTAACGTTCAAAAACCTCAGAGAGTGAAAATTTCATGCCATGGGACCTTTAACAACTAGTTAAGATTTGAGTGTGTGTTGTATTGTTCTGTAGTGCCACAGTGAAGTTTACTCAGTTATTCATGAGCACTTGATGCTTGTGTTGAATAGCTTCATGGAGAGGCTAATTTCATTATCTAAGTGAACCTGGCACCTGCCCACACCAAATGACCATGAGATTACACTGCCTGATTGACCAGCAGCTCACCTGAACCCCATGGAGAATCCTCTTGAATATTGTCATAGAGAGACCAAACACAGCCACACAAATGAGCTGAAGGACAAAGCAACTTAAAGGTGCACTGTGTAAATTTTCTAGTGGAGGGTCCAACACCTGCTTGTCTCAATCGATATTGTAAAGCTTTGACCTGAATGTTCAATAGTATGGCATTAAACATGTCTATTTGGCATTTATCTCATTACAGGTGTTTTCATTGCTCAAAACACATTGATAAACAAGCATCCTTGCAGTTGTTGACGGCCCCTCTCCACAGATCTGACCTATAACTTAGACTTATGGAGCCACATGCTTGTCTACATGGAAATACATTACGTTTAGTTCCATTAGAAAGAAGGAAAGCGATGCCTTTATTAGTCCCACAGTGGGGAAATTCCAGTTCTGCATTTAACCCATCCTGTTATTAGGAGCAGTGGGCAGCACATTACTGCGCCCAGGGACCATCTCCATGATCTTCTTGCTTCGGTTTGGTCAGGACCTAAGCTGGAGGATTTACCTATGGTGCATGTTTTGGGTTGGTGGGGGAAACCGGAGTGCCCGGAGGAAACCCACCCAGACACGGGGAGAACATGCAAACTCCACACAGAAAGGCCCAGGCGACCCGGGGATCGAACCCAGAACCTTCTTGCTGTGAAGCATGAGCGCTACCCACTCAGTCATCATGTCTGGTTTGTGGAACATACCAGACATCTCCATGGAGACAAGGAGGTGGTGCACCTTCTACCACGAAAATATATGCGTAACTATTATTATAATTGGGCTACAGAATTGGAACTTGATTTTTTTCAATGTGATTTTACCTGCGGATATGAACCATTTTCAGTAGTATCTATTGTATTCAACAGCGTGTGTTTTTGTTCTGGAAAATGTTCACTTTGCAATTAATGTTTATATATTTCAGTCATTAAAATATATTTCCAAAAATGAACATAAGAGAGATTAGGGTTTATATCTTGCAGAAGGAAAATACTGTTGCATCTAGATGAGAGAAAATAATAAATATATCTCATGCAAAGTGAAATAAATATGTTTGGGGGTTACAGCACTGAGTGCTCCAATCTCCACAGGCACCACTGATGCCTTCACCTTCCAGGCCTTCTCCAGCTCTTTCTTGAGGCCCTGGTATTTCTCCAGTTACTTGTGTTCCTTTTTCTTGATATTACCATCGCTTGGTCTTGCAATGTCCACCACCACGGCTTTGTTCTGTTGCTTATCCACCATCACTATGTCTGGTTGGTACGCTTTCTCTGCCAGCATCTTATACCCTGCAGTTATGTGCTGGACTGTCTCAGGAGCCTCTTTGCACAGCCTACACCTTGGGTCATGTCCGGTATGGTAGATCTGGGCCTCTATTGCCCGGGTGCTCAAGGTAGGGGCTTGTCCTACCATGATGATCCCTCCGGCACCTCTTCCTCTGCGCTCCACTGTCTGAGGCATTCCTCGAGCACATCATCGTTTGGTGCCTTGTCCTTGATGTACTTATGGATTTTGGATGTTTCATCCTAGACAGTGGTTCCCAAACTCACTACATACAGTCTCAGGGTGCTGGATTTGGGATGGAACCCTCCATGCATGGTCAGGAGCTTTTGTGTCTTAATGTCTTTGGGCAGTTTATGATTCCTGCTGGGTATCTGATCACTGGCAGGGCATTGCAGCCGGAGCTTGAAGAAACCACCCATGCTCACTTCCTATTTGAAACACAGCAACTAGCTATGTCCATTTATCTATGATTTCAACCAACGATGATAAAATAAAAAAAATAAAAAAAATTCAATGGTATACAAAAGAAACAGGGAAACAGGAGGTAAATACAACAGTAAGTGCATATCTTTTTCATCTTATTTTGTCCCCATCACATAAATCTTTAATTATTAAATCAATAACATTATCTTAAGTTAATATGGGTTAATATAGGTTTAGGTTAGGGTTTAGGATAAGGTAAGGCAAGTAGCGATCAATACAGCATCAATGTAATGTTCCCAAGAAGCATGTAAACCCACTTTTGTGCAAGTGTGATCGCAACACACAATCTAGTTAAAAACTAATTGTTCCTGGGAACAAAAATAATAGGGAAACCACGAAAGCGTAAAGGACACGAGGAACAGCTGCAAAGTGGAGATACAATGAAATGAAACCTAAACAGTGAGGCTGGCTAAAATGGAATTGAGACAGGTAGGCACACAGACAGGCGTACAAATGCAGGATTTTTGTTGGAGAATTAGTTCATTATTCCTTATATCGCAGAGTACACTTGACCAATCTAATCTCACACACACACATACATGCACGCAGGCACACACACACACACACATACATGCACGCAGGCACACACACACACACACATACATGCACGCAGGCACACACACACACACACTATTCTGTCTCCCTCCATTTAAAGCTTGGGGTCGATAATGAAATCTGTTCTGGTACTGCTCAACCTGATCAACCTTCTCTTCTACTGGTATTATACCCCCTATAACTAAGCCCCATATCGCCCAACTATAGCCCAGATACATACATTGGTTTCATTAACACATGCTAATTGCTGTTGAAATGAACTGGAAACTTCAAAGCACACACAATTATATGGATTTCTTCACTTTTTGGACTCTTTTCTATTCAAGACGTTAAAGTTATTTGCATTTCGTGAACAAAGAAGTGGTAGGTTCTAGAACTGGTCTGAGGTGTGTGCAGCATGTCCGGTCCATAAATGGAAAGTGCTTAATTAAAAAACTCAGGGTACTCTTATTGAATAGATCTCTTGAGGGTACTATTACTTTTAGAGATTTGAATCCTGCTCTTGTAAATGTAATCATCAAGTATAATTCCAGTCAAAATGTATGCAGTATAACCAGCAGTGTCTCAGTCATCAGAAACCGGGGCTGTCTCCATGCTCTCTGCTTCTTTCTACACCTACAAACACAAAAAAGAGCAGCGCACTGTCTGCTCTAGCCAATCACAACAGGTATCTATTTAACTTTCTTAAAGTGACAAGTCACCTGCATGATTCCATGGAAATAAATGTTAGAACCATGCTTTCTCCATGGTTTTATACCCTGGAACAACATTTCCATGGAAACAAGCAGAAAGAGGCCAAGTCATGTTTGTGAAGATGCAAAAAACATGCTTTAATTATATTATAACATAAGGTTGCTTACGGTTTAGGTTAAGGTTTGGTAAGTTATGGCTATGGTAATGTTAGAACCTGTCTCCAGGATATCAGCGTAAGTCAATGTAAAACCCAAACCAAGTGACTGGATGAGTGATTTTATTGTGTATATTATTTTGAGATATGAAAAACTGTATATAAATGTGACCTTTTAATGTAGCAGAAAGGGAGTGTTTTTTAAGATACAGGAAGATATAACAACTGACAGCCAAGTAGGAAATTGAGATGAAATCCACCCTCTTTTTCAATGCACAGAATCTCTTGGTAAATTATGTTCTGGGCTGAAGTCATACATGAGCTTCACCTTCAGATTCGTTGGTATTAACATGTGAAGTGTGATGCAAGAGTAGTGCAGTGTGCAAAGTGTGCAATGTGCAAAGCCTTGGACTAATTTCACTTCAAAACTCAATTGCAGAACACACTCCACACAAATGTTCAGATCAGAGATGAGGCAGTCAGGTGAGACATTCCACTTGATCTTAGCTTTGGTCCCAAAATAACTCTTCTTCATAGACTACAGATGAGTATTTAGGACTGTAAACTAGTAAAAGAAACAGGATTATTGAGAGAAATATTCACAACCTGAACCTCACTTTAGATGCATAAAATAAAAGGAATCCTGCACATTGTCTATTTTTCCAAAAGTTATAGAAAAATAAAATGTCAGCTAAATGTTTACAGGGTGTTCTACTTTTTTGAAGGATAGGTCTGTATTAAGATTGCTAAAATCTTTCCAAAAATAATAATAATCTATGCACTATGCAAGTAGGTAGCACCACAAGGTCACTACAACATCTACATTTTACCTTTTGCTCAGCAGAGATGGGCAATTTTTGAAATTATCCAAATAATTCTAGAAAAGGTGTATGGCAATTCCTCTATTACCACATGACATCACAAGGTAGAACAGAGTATGTTCTGTTTGAGAGAAAAATATGCAGGGCCTGTGTGTTAAAGATCCCATGACATGGTACTTCTTGATGCTTTTATATGGCGCCTTAATGGTTCCCTAATACTGTAAATGAATCCTTCAAAATCAAGACTCAGTGCATGAGAAAGACCCATGAACACAGGTAGGGTCAAAAAATATGTCTCTGAACACCTCATTATGGGCGTTGTTGCTTGAATGCAAATGAAAAGAACAGAGATAGGCCAGAGCAGCGGGTGGGGGGGCCAAACTCTCCGCTGTTTCCTCGTTTAGCGGTGCGCTGTGCGCTGGCTCCACTTCCGCGTTTTATGCGCGAATGAAAAAAACACATTTTCACAGAAAATAAAATTAAACTACTGCTGTTTCAGAGGTCCAGAGGCTCGGATAAAGGACATCCGAGCCTGGAAACACTCGCACGTGCCTCCAGGCAAATAAAAAAAACGCATTTCGCATTGCGTAGCTTGTTTGCGGTCCAAACTCTGGCCGTGACGGTAGGTAGATATCCAGACGGGAGGTGGAACTGCATTTGCATTTTTTCTTCAATATGACGTCACATAGTTGCCTTGTTCAGAATCGCCCGTTTGAGCTGTCTTTTTTTTATATGCAGAAAAGGACCGCAAATGCTCAGTTTAGACATTTCACAACTTTTAACCATGGGGGTGTGCCCTAAACAGGGTAGGGGAGCTCACATTAACGTTCAAAAACCTCAGAAAGTGAAAATTTCATGCCATGGGACCTTTAAACATGAATAAAAACAAAACAGTAAATGAAAGAAAACACAACTCCAGGTATGTTCGTGATGAGGAAACATTACATTGATCAGAAAATAGTGTGATATGGGGCCTTGAAGATAACATGATTTAGACTCTTTAGCTTTACAGATTTTGACTTACACTTTAAGTTCTAATGAATGAACTCACATGCAGTTATGAATAAATTAAATGTGATATTCTGTCTTTAAAGAGCTGCTAAATGCCTGCGCTAGAGTTAACTTCGCATACAGTCAAAATCCAACAAGTGGGTGGTACTCGTTGGTTGGTCACCCAGATCACTTTATTCCCCAGACTCATATCTAGGCCATACTCTGTTAGAAGTCTGATGATTTCTCTTCTAATATTTTCCCATGTTTTAGCCTCTTCCTCTTCCTCTTCCGGCTTGTCAATATGGTGCTTATCAATTTAAATGTTCTCGTCGTGAAACGGAAAGTGATGGTCATGCAGCTTCATTTGTAGTAGTCTTCAGTCCAGATGCCATTCTGGTTGAATTCACCTCAGCCAGAATGTCATTTAATTGCTCAACCATATGTAGCATCCACATTAATAAGCTGCTGGGCCAACTCAATGAAACCCCTTCCTTCAATGGAATGAAATGGCCTTATGTCATTATAGCAGAATTCAACACATTTTTCAATCAGTTTTTCTTTAGCCTGCAGAGGGATTTTTCTCGAGGTAGCAAAGGAGTGGTGCTCAGCTCCTGCAATAGCCCAGGTGACTTACAAGTTCTATCCACGTGTCGCTGCAGCTGGGAATTCTTGGATTTCTTGCTTTCATGAAAATTCCACAACTCCTACATTGAACATATTCAACAGGTTTAACACACTCGGCTTTGACAACTATCTTGAAATGTTTCCACACAGTAGACTTTCCTCTCTCGTGTTTGATGGTTTTAAATTCTCCAGAGGCTAACTTCTTTTTGATATCTTCCATCTCTGCTTCCACGTCTACACAACTGTACTGACAGCACATGTTTGTTGTCACAGTAGTAGATAAATCTTGCCCAAAAACGCTTGCATCATGTGAAACGGGCCAATGTCAAGCAAATTTAAAGTTTAAAGTTTTGTTTTATTATGAAAACCTATAAATAAAATGATATATAAAAAAAATCACACTGATGTGTCTGAGTCTGACCCGAGCCCGAACATAAGTTCTTTTTTTATTTTTTATTTTTTATTTTATTGTTTTTTCAAAATAGAAAGAAAAGAAAAAAAAAGTTAAAAAAAAATAATAATAAAATAAATAAATAAATAAATAAATAAAAAGATAAATAAATAATATCAACAAAAACTATATACAATGCTGACAGGGGAGTAATTTTCAGATACACATATATTATACATTTAGTACAAATACATAGAACAATTTGGCCATTTGGCTGTGATATAACTGCGCCATTTTGTCCACTGGTTAGTGAAAATCTCCATTTTATGGTTGATATGGGCTGTAAGTTGTTCCATCTTATAAATGTCAAACACTACATCTCTCCACGTATTCATTGTTGGGCACTCTGGTTGTATCCATTTCTTTGTAATAGTGTTTTTGCTGGCCACCAACAGAACGTTCATGAGATATTTGTCCATTTTCAGCCAGTCTTGAGGGGCATATCCCAGGTACAGGGTCTTAAAGTCCAATGGTAAGTCCTCTTGGAAAATGTCCTTTAAGGCATTGTGAATTTCCGACCAGAAACCTTTAATATTGGGGCAGTCCCAGAAAATGTGGTAATGGTTTGCGCGTTGATGACCACATTGTCTCCAACAGACAGAGGTAGAGTCACTGGATTTAGATTGTTGTACTGGTGTGATAAAATATCTAATGGAGGTTTTCCAATTAAATTCACGCCAGTTCATTGAACTGGTGCATTTCCATTGATATAGCCATAATTTTGTCCATTCTTCATTAGATATTTTAATCTCTGATTCCCTTTCCCATTTTGCTTTAATATATGTTGTGGAATGGGTATTGAATTCTAGTAAGCAGTTATATATAGCTGATATAGTACCTTTATTGAATTCCGAGTTATATGCTCTTCTAAACAGTTCTAAGAGATTGTGGTTAGATTCTGTTACGTTTTTAATCTTTGTATTAACATAATGCCGCAGTTGTAAATATCTGAAAAAGTCTTGTTTATGCAATAGGTATTTTTTCTGAAGCAACTCAAAACTAAACAGTGCATTTCCCTTCATAATATTACATAGAGCTGTTATTCCATTAACTCTCCACATTTTAAATCTGGTGTCCATTGTGTTTGGTGTGAAATCAGAATCATACGAGCACCATTTGAGGGGAAGAAGATCTCCTTCCAGTTTATATTTTTTAAGAATATTTTTCCACACTTTCAAAATAAATTTAACCCATGGATTATCTGTGTTGTTTGTATATTGTTGCAATTTTGAGTCCGCTATAACTGCTTGTACAGGAATGGGAAACAATCTTTCTTCAATGTCTTTCCATTGTGCCTGGTATGATGGATTGCACCAACATAATATAATTCTCATCTGAGCAGCAAGATAATATTCTTTGAGGGAAGGTAGACCCCAACCTCCCTTTTCTTTCGTTAATTGTAGTGTTTTGAGACGTACCCTTGGTTTCTTCCCTTGCCATAAATACCTGGACAGCATTTTATCCCATTCATTAAATTGGCTTTGGGGTATTTCTACAGGTAGAGTCTGGAATAGGTATAGCAACCTTGGTAATATGTTCATTTTAATAGATTGTATCCTTGAGTTAAGACTAAGTAGAGGAATGAGATTCCACCTTGCGATATCTTCTTTAATCTTTTTATCTAGAGGTAGGTAGTTGTGTTCTGAGAGTTTTGAAAGATCCTTTGGGATAGTGATGCCCAGGTATTTAAAAGATTTTGTTTGCCATGACCATGAGTAGTTTGTCTTTATTTCGTTTGGTGGGTCGTAATAATTTGTTAATACTTGGGTTTTACTTACATTAACCTTATATCCTAACAATTCCCCATATTTCTCAAGTGCCAGCATTAGCTGGGGCAGAGAGTGTGTTGGGTTGCTGAGGAATGTTATCACGTCGTCAGCATAGCAGGATAGTTTATGTTCTCTTTCTGTGAGATGTATTCCCTTTATTTCTGTATTTTGTCTGATATATTGGGCAAGTGGTTCTAGAAGGAGTGCAAACAATAGTGGTGACCATGCACATCCCTGTCTTGTTCCACGTTCCAATATAAAACTATTTGATAACTGACCATTGACCTTGACCCTTGCTGTGGAGTTATAATATAAAGTTTGTATAGTTTTAATAATTTTGTTGTGGAAACCGAATTTATGTAAGACTCTATAAAGAAAAACCCAATTGACATACAGTGCCGTGAAAAAGTATTTGCCCCCTTCCTGATTTCTGTGTTTTTTGCATATTTATCACTCAAAACATTGTCAGATCATCAAACCAATTTTAATATCACACAGAAACAACCCAAGGAAAGACAAAATTCAGTTTTTGAATGATGATTCCATTTATTAGTGCACAAAAAAAATCTAAACCTATCTGGCCCTATGTGAAAAAGTAATTGCCCCCCCTTGTTAAATCACAAACTAACTGTGACTAACCACAGTTTTGAGAAAACTTAGTTCAGTTCTACATGCCACACCCACACCTGATTGTCACCACCTGTGTTGAATCAAGAAATCACTTAAATAGTTCCTGTCAAACAAAGTGAAGTTGGCTACAACATCTCAAGAACAAACACATCATGCCACGATCCAAAGAAATTCAAGAACAAATGAGAAAAAAAGTGATAGAAGTCTATAATTCAGGAAAAGGTTACAAAGCCATTCCCAAAGCTCTGGGGCTCCAGCGAACCACTGTCAGAGCCATTATTCAAAAATGGAGGAAACTGGGAACAGTTGCAACCCTTCCCAGGAGTGGTCGACCAACTAAGATTACTCCAAGAGTGCGACGACGGCTCATTCAGGAAGTCACAAAAGAACCTAGACGCACATCGAAAGAACTACAGGCCTCGTTGGCCTCAGTTAAGGTCAGTGTTCATGACTCCACCATTAGAAAAACACTGGCCAAAAATGGCATCCATGGAAGAGTTCCCAGGAGAAAACCACTGCTTTCACAAAAGAACACAAAGGCTCGTCTCACCTTTGCCAAAAAGCACCTTGATGACCCTCAAGACTTTTGGAGAAACATTTTGTGGACCGATGAGTCTAAAATTGAACTTTTTGGAAGGTCTGCAGCCCGTTTCATCTGGCGTAAAAATGGCACAGCATTTGATAAAAAGAACATGGTGCCCACAGTAAAGCATGGTGGTGGCAGTGTGATGGTCTGGGCCTGCTTTGCTGCCTCAGGACCAGGACAACTTGCTGTGATTGACGGAAAAATGAATTCTGCTGTTTACCAGAAGATCCTGAAGGAGAATGTCCGGCCATCAGTTCGTGCCCTCAAACTCAAGCGCTCTTGGATCATGCAACAGGACAATGATCCAAAACACACCAGCAAGTCCACCTCTGAATGGCTCAAAGAAAACAAAATTAAGGTTTTGGAGTGGCCAAGTCAAAGTCCGGATTTAAATCCGATTGAGATGCTGTGGTGTGACCTTAAACGGGCAGTTCATACAAGAAAACCCTCCAATATGGCAGAATTGAAACAATTCTGCATAGAAGAGTGGGCCAAAATCCCTCCCCAGCGGTGTGAAAGACTCATCACCAATTATCGCAAACGTTTGGTTACAGTTATTGCTGTCAAAGGAGGCTCAACTGGCTATTAGATTAAGGGGGCAATTACTTTTTCACATAGGGCCAGATAGGTTTAGATTTTTTTTGTGCACTAATAAATGGAATCATCATTCAAAAACTGAATTTTGTCTTTCCTTGGGTTGTTTCTGTGTGATATTAAAATTGGTTTGATGATCTGACAATGTTTTGAGTGATAAATATGCAAAAAACACAGAAATCAGGAAGGGGGCAAATACTTTTTCACGGCACTGTAGTCAAATGCTTTCTCCGCGTCAATACTCACTACTATTGCTTCTATTTTGGTTTTCATTATGTGGTTGATAATATGTAGTGTCCGTCTTATGTTATCCTGTGTTTGGCGCTGATGTATGAAACCTGTCTGGAACATAAGTTCTAAATATTTGTCCAAACCCATCTGGACCTGTCGGACTTCGGTCTGGTTTCCATGCGTTAGTGCAGTGTTTCCCAACCAGGGTACGCGAGCACACTGCAGGGGGTACTCGGCAGTGTCGCTGCCAGGCGCAGGGAGAGATTTTTTTGAATTTTTTAATTCTAATTTGAGTAAATTTGAGTTAAAGAAAAGAGGAAATGTCTGAGAATTAAATTTTCAAATTAACGAAATAAAATAAAATGATTTTCATTTAATAATGTTTTTGGACAATTATCAACACGTATGAGTGAGGGGGTACTCGAGGTATGACAAAAAAGCTCAGGGGGACCACAAGACAAAAAAGTTTGGGAAACACTGCTCTAGTGGGGTGATGGTGTGGGGCAGAGCTTGACCTATGCATGTCGGGTGACAGCGCTGGTCAGCGAGAACTTGCAAAAGAATACTGCCAGTGGAGAGTGACAGCAACGCGAGTTTCACCACAAAGCGCAGCGAGGTATAGGCGAGGCAAAGTGGGGTTCCTCACGTACTGCCCATAGACCATGAGTTGACTGTGAGTGGCTGTGCTTGTCACATAATAACCTGCATCTGACTCATTGGTGGCTGTTTGTCCAACAGACATTCAAAAGTAGTGGCCACAGTTGATCCTAAAGAAGCTGCTGACACGGCTTTTGCCCCAAAAGTTAATTTTTTACAAATATGTACTCAAGAATTAGAACTTCGCACTTCAATCTCTTCAAACAGGTGCATTGGAGGCATAGGAGCAGACCCAGAACACACGAGAAGAAAACAATCCCGCACTCTGTCTTACTTGCAAAATGTGAAATTTATTTAGAAATGCAACGTTTCGGCCCTAGGCCTTCATCAGGCAAAATGGCCCGAACAAATATGTACTAAAATGCCAAAATAAGGCCAGTGGTAGGTATAGAGCTGTGTTTTACAGTGACATTCTCCTGTCTTGAGCTGCATGAATGAAAACATAAGTCAGAAGTATGTCTGTCCATGTGCTCAGACATCCTCCAGAGCAGAATGTGGAGGCTCAGATGTGTGGAGGAACCAGGCTCCACTCACAGCAAATGATCAACACAAGGAAGTGTCAGCTATAGCCACTGAGGGATGACAGCTTCCTCTTCACCAGTTTCCTGCCAAGAAATGGTGTCCAGGCCATTCGTATTATTCAGTCCTCTGGTGCATATCTAATATTCTTAATGGTTACAACCAACTAGGGCAGTGTGATGAATCAAATTTTCATTGAGATTCTTTTGTTTCAGATTGTCAATAATGAGCTTGGGTCTTGTGGTCTATAGCCAGTCTTCTGTTAGCATGTGGTTTGAGTAAGAGTTCAGACTTTGGAGGAAGAAATTTTACTATTTTTGAGCTGAAGTAAGTCTGTATTGTTTATGTTCAGGAAATGGACAGTGAAAGACATTTTTATTTGTTTTGACTGAATAAAAACAATGTAAATCAGTACGAGGTAGAAACACACACACACACACAAAAGATGAATTATGTTATCATATTATCCAGCCCTAACCCACACAAGTCAAAGGCATACCACTATAAATAATGTCTACTGTGTGATTTTAGTGACTGCAGTCATGCTAATCTTTTCCTCCTTTTCAGTATCAACATAACAGATGCATCAGTCGTTCACTCAGTCACCTTTTGTTGGCGCAGCTCCACCTAGATAGACTGACAGAGATGTGACCGCCATTCTACCACAATTCTAGCATACACCTTGACTGTAGTGTTTTGCCAAAAGACACAACAATACTATAATGCAGCCAATACATTATTCAATACATCAACCATCCATTTATGACCGCTCTGTCAATGTCATCAGTATACACAGACGTGCATGTATCACAGTTCCTGACAGGTTGGACAAGGACAAATCCCACTAACAATAAAGTATATATTACCTTACCTTATATGTATTTCATGAATGGATTTTAATTAGTACCTCAAAATCCATTGAAATCCTTTCCAACATCACTATCTGTCACATGACATTTTAAGACATGTACTTTCTCTGTTTAATTATCTCAGATGAACCAGAAAGCATGTGTGTGTTAACCTTTTAAAAACGCATGGCACGGAGACCCCTGCTCACTGACCCCACACAGTGAAGGACACAGGGTTTCCCAGCAGGGGCCCATTCATCTACATCTCCTCCATTATTAATCCATCATTGATCACAGCGGGGCCAATTAATCCCTCTGACAGATGACGAGTGACGCGCTGTTAATCAGAGCGACAGACGGCCAGCAGCAGTAAACAAACGCGGCGCCAGCTCCATCCGTCATCAGACCTTCGAGTCCATACGGAAACCTTAAAGAGACACTAACGCAAATCACGTCCTTATCAATGTCCCCTATGACTGATCGGACTGCCCAGAATGCACTGCTCTAGTCAAGACGTTAACCCCTCAACAAACAGAGGACAACAACGGCCCATGGAGAATTTAAAGTTGTCTTCTCTGAGTCTTATTGGCACTGTGTTGGCAAAAGGTCACATATGTATATAGCACTTTCCCACCTTAAAGACACTCACTTTACATCAAGAAACCACTCACCCATCCACACACACACACATTCATACACCAGTGTACACAGACGCTGTGGACGAGGTGGGTTAAGTATCTTGCTCAAGGACACAACAACAGCATTCATCTGCAGGAAATGGAATCACACCACCAACCTGTGGATCTGAACGCTCAACCAATGATGTTCTTATGTCGATAACGGGATTCGAAACACTAACTTTCAGATCAGTCTGTACCAACGAGTTACTGTCAAAACATGTGGATAGAGAACAGGATTTAAACACAACCTCTGAACAGTTAAGATATATTTAGTAAATGTTGTCTTCAATTGATAGCAAAGATCAGTTGGCTTTCTGTTTCTATATACAGTATATTTATATTTCTTGTATTATTTGTTTATTGCTCTTTTGACTGTTTTAAAAGTGCTACATAAAAATATTATTATTATTATTACAAAACAATTTCTTACATCTCAACATTGATTTGTGCATGTTTGAGTAAGCCTATATTGTCCCACATTCAAAGCCAGTGTCCAAAATTTACCAACACAACCAACCACAACCCTGTATTTACTTGTGATTACTAAAAATGAGGGTTAAGTAGGGTTAAAACTGTAATATTTTCATTTCAAAACTAAAAACACACACACAAAAACATCTACTTCTTACAATTGCCAATGTGAGGGAGCGGGTCTCTGGAGTCAATAGACCAGTTTCTATTACTCAGGCTTTTTTAGGTCAATATTGCAGTTTATATAGAACAAAATGCAAAATCATCATTATCATAATCTACTAGTGCATGTTATGTTAACTGAGCACAAGAAAAATACACAATGACCTAAGAGCATCTGTAAATCAGTGTACTATATTTAAACCATATACTAAATGTTAAATCTAAGAAATGTTAATGGAACCAGATGGCTACAGGAAAAATGCAGGATTTTGAATGTTTAAATGAATTATTCTTATTTCCATATCCGACCATAACGTCAGTATAGAAAAGTTTGAGACTCGTGATAGGATAAACTTTAAAGCAAAACCAGATTCACATGTGGGGTGCTGTTTTGAAAATGAGAGCTAATGTTTTATAATTCAGAGTTGTCTGCCTCCCATCTGTGCTGTTGATGACTGAGTAAAGTAAACAGGAAATGTATGCATGACAGGACATAATCAATCTTCATTTGTTTCACAATAGTGCTCAGGGTTCTTGTTGCAGACTGTAGAAATAAAGCTCAACCATTTATGTCCATACTTCAATAGATCGAAGATCAAAGTCAGCTTTATTGTCAATTCTGCCATATGTGTTGCCTGGAAGAATCCATGACTCATCGCTGTACCAGCGAGTGAGTCTGGTAACGTTTGATCCACAGAATACGCTGCGGTTGCGCGTAGACAGACAGCTAAGTGAACCAATCAGAGATTGCGCCATCTTGATTCAAAACTGAGGCGGAACTTCCGCTGCCTAAGAGTGACTTTGCGGGCAAAGGCGGGTGCACTGACGTCACCATCTTTGAACGAATCAGAATCGCGGAGTCGGTTTGGAACCGGAGGAGCGAGAGTGGATGGAGAGTGTCCAAATGGTATCGCGGTGTATAGGAAATACAGAGAGATATCATTTGGCTGGCCAGGTAACCATATGTGTTCAACATACAGTGAATCGAAATTTCGTTTCTCTCTGGCCAGGTAGTGCAAAAAGACAGTGTATAAGATACAATATGAAGACAAAACACAACAAAAACTATCTAAGACAGAGATCTAAAGTTAAAACTAAAGTCTAAGATCTAAAATCTTAAAGCAGTGCAACATAATAAATAAATACCTATATACAGATGTCCAAAAGTGTGCAGTGTGCATCAAAAATGTGCAATGGAAGATACAGCAGTGAAATGGTAATTGTGCAATAGAATGTGCATTGAAGTCAAGATAAAATAAATGTGCAACAGTAGTAATTCTAGTGCAATAACAGGAGTAAACAACAGTAGTAAAAATTTGAGTTGTAATGTGCAATAACAGTAGTAAACAACGGTACAACAGGAGTAAAATTCCAGTAGTAAATGTAAATGTGCAACAGTGCAACAGTAGTCCTTATTATTAAAACAATTTGGCATTGTATCACCATGGTAACTGATGAACATTCCACCCTAGAGAAGCATGTTAGAACACCCTTAGCATGATGTCATTGCAAATGGCCATGTGACTTCACAACATCCTAGGATCCCTATAGTTTAATAACTTTAATTCAAGCTGGAGAACAGGTCAGAATTCTATGGTAATTTGTCTTTTAACTGTCAAAATCAGACCTGGTTTATTATTGATATCGCTGTGATATCCACAGAAGACAGAGACCAATGTCTTTCCTGTCAGCCTAAAAAAAGATAAGGTGATTTTTATTCTGTTATTGTTGTTACCAAATGGCTTCAAAGAGTGGTGCCATTATTCAACCCTAAAGACGTGATTCTTGTTACTTGAATGGACTTTAAGCCTCAAGATTAATACGTCAACAATCCCAATTCCCAACAAATAATAATAAGCTTCAAGGACTTCACTTTTTTTCTATTTGGACAACTCTTTCAAAAACAGTGAATCTCCCATAGAGTTATACACCTTCTATCTGATATGATGCCATAATTAGATTTTAGAATGCAAACACAACTATTGAGACTTTGTTGTTAAAGCTTTTGAACATGTTGTTAAAGGTCAGGTAGGACTTAAACTTTAGTTCACTCTGCCACCAGATTTAAAATACAGTGGTACTGGTACTGAATGTAGGATCTGGAGGATGAGAACCCAGTAGTACATTATTTCTTCTTCTTCTTCTTCTTCTTCTTCTTCTTCTTCTTCTTCTTCTTCTTCTTCTTCTTCTTCTTCTTCTTCTTCTTCTTCTTCTTCTTCTTCTTCTTCTTCTTCTTCTTTTTCTTCTTCTTCTTCTTCTTCTTCTTCTTCTAACAGTCCCATGTCAAAGCATCCATCCATCAGACAGAGAGTTAAAAGAGTGAGCAGACAGAAGACAGCAGCAGACAGACGCTGGATCATCCCTGCTCTGATCAAAGGCTGAGCTCAGTGGAGGTGCTGCGTGTTTGTTTACTTTAGCCACAGCAGCAAAATGTGAGGATTTATATGGAACATCTAGGAAACGCTGTCAGAGGAATCCCACCACAACCAGGAACTCTTTAGGTCGGATTTAAGGCTAAGGACTGGGGTTATACAAGTAAACAAGAGAAGCACAGCCCACTGCCAAGGTACAATTTACAGTCAACAATACAACAACAGCATTTTGTTTTATGTCTTCATTTTGTATTAGATTCAGTGTTACCTTCTACCTCACCTATGACTGTACCGCCAGGTACAGCTCCAACATCATCCTCAAGTTTGCCAATGACACCACCATCTTAGGCCTCATCACTAACAATGACTAGAACGCCTACAGAGATGAGGTGAAATCACTGACCAGCTGATGTCAGGAAAATAACCTCTCTCTGAACGTCAGCAAAACTATGGAAATGATCGTGGACTTCAGGAGACAGCGTGCAGACCAGCATCCCCCCATCTCCATCAACAACGCTGAGGTGGAGCAGGTCAGCAGTTTTGTTTATTACTATTTTCCATTATTATTATTATTACGTATTACTATTTGTATTATTTATTACTTACTTTATCCCCTCCCTGCCTGCATGCACTTTTTCCCTCTTGTCCAAATGTCCTGGAGCTACTGTGGCAAGTAAATTTCTCCTGTGTGAGATCAATAAAGGCTTATCTTATCTTATCTTATCTGTCCTGGACACTACATACAGACACTGCGGTTAAAAAAGCCCGACAAAGACTCTATTTCCTGAGGAAGTTGAGGAAGTTTGGTATGAACACCAGCATCCTCACAAACTTCTACAGGTGCACCATCGAGAGCCTGCTGACGGGCTGCATCACAGTGTGGTATGGGAACTGCACCGCTCAGAGCTGCAAAGCACTACAGAGGGTGGTGCGAGCGGCAGAGGACATCACTGGCAGCAGTCTCCCCTCCATCCAGGACATTTACCAGAGCAGGGGTCTGCGTAAGGCACGCAGCATCACTAAGGACCATACTCACCCGGCACAAGGACTCTTCCGTCTGTTACCCTCTGGTAGACGATACAGGAGCCTGCAGCACATACAAAAACACTCAAAGACAGATATTAGCCCCAAGCTGTCAGACTACTGAACTCTGGGTAATACTCTAAATAATACTGAACTCCCAATAATACTGCACTAAACTACTTTCCATTATGCATAATATGTTTACTGCTGCTGCTCTGTATGAATGTATCATGTTTGTCACTAACTCACTGTAAACTACTGTTACCTGTGCAATAATCTGTGCAATAACCTATGTGCAATATTTATACCATGTATTGCATACATACTGTGCAATACGAAATCCACATGCAACACTTATACTATACCATATTATCAGCAATCTATGAAATACTCCACTTACACCTTATTTAATCGATTCTTCATGCACCTTTGTACATTGTACTTTGTATTTTTATTATATTTTATTACATATTTTTATTGTTTACTTCTTCCCCTGCACTTTTGCAACACTTTTTAACCGTGTACTATTATTGCATGTTATTAGTACTTCTGACTATCTTAGCGAGTCAACGGTTCTTCTGAACCTAAGCATTTCATTGCATTGTTGATCCTGTGTTGATTCTGCATATGGCAAATAAACAATCTTGAATCTTGAATCTTGACAGTGTCGTTGGAGACCGGACACAACTAGCACAGCTTTTTGAAACAGGAAGCCTTGCTTTCATCAGCCTGCCCCAGGGCAGCTGTGGCTGACTACAGTGTTGTGCTTTGGGAGGCTGTGACAAACCTGTAAATGTAAAGCATTATTTTTCATTAAGAATCGACTGTCAGCGCATTCCATGTGACAGCATTTTAACAATAAATAGTCTAAGCATCATCAGCAATTGCTTCAAATGCAAGATGCTACTCATTGCTATAGTTTTAATGGGTTTCCAACTTATTTTCAAGTTTATACAAATATACTTCTATTCTACAGTATTCTATACAATTTCTATTGTCTACCAAGTTTTTACATACAGATGAGTGTCTTATATAACTCCTCTCTCATTTGAGTATTTTGGTCATCCAAACAACTTCTTACCTTTTTACCTGCTACTTTTCATTTTTAGCTCTAATTAGTTTTCCTGTGGCAATGAGAATGCCATTTAGAACAGAAGCTAAGTGGCATTAATCGTACTGCCAGTGTCCAAACTTCACCTCTAACTATAAGATTATTTTCACAAGCTCGGAGCAGAGGTTTCCCCTCACATTAGTGTACTGTCTCCGAGGGCAACAGCCTGGAGCCTTACTGTGTCCCTGCTCTGCCCTGTTCAATTACAGTGCCGCTGGACCTTATTGTGGACCTCATTCTGGAGCACTAAGCTGTTTGGATCACTTCTTACATCTGAGCCACACAGAACAGACCACAGGTAATTGTCTCTCAGGTATCTGTGTTATTGTTTGGACTTATGCAGGGGTATTATAAGGACAGGACGGTTTTATAATGTGGTCATTTGCTGATACTCTGGAGTACAAGATTAATACATTTATATAACTGTTCACTGTGAATAGGAGAGATTTAAATTCAATCATTTTATATAAAAATATACCGTGGAAAAAGCAGACAGAAAAACTGAGTCAATTCACAGATTTAACCCACAAACTCTTTGTCCTATAATAGAAGGCAGACATCAGATAAATTTGACAGCAGTAGATCAACACCTAGAATGTTCAGTCCCTGGGATTATAATCATAAACGGCCACTGAGTCTTTAAGCAAGATACTTTTTTATAGCTGTTGATTGTAGTATATGCTCAGAATGGTGTTGGCCCACCACCTGCTTTTCTGTTCTTATTGTGAGCGGAGTCTCAGCACAGGCCTATACTTTTTGACCTGATTAATGCCATACTGTAGAACATTCTAGGAAAATATTTCCATGAAGACCTACCTTCAGTATTCAACCGGTTCCCTATCTGTAATTCATTCATCAAAATCTTTTTTTTTTTTAATGTCATCACATTTTACCTGTATGAAATTTCACTACTCAAATCATATATTAATACACGGAGCCCCTATTCTTTACCCTGTGTGTTAAATATTGTGCACATTTTCATATATGGGGATACCTAGCTGTATTTTGGTGACAGTCATTTTAAATGTTTGGGGGAGAGGATACTGCTTGCTTGTCTCCATGGAGATGTTATTGCTTTGCTTGAATGTTCCACAGGATGACAATAAACAAACCTTTATTAAATTACAGGTGGGTTTACAGCTCAAAAATACCTAGAAAAACATACATTCTGACTGTGAGCGTGGTCGCCTCTCCACAAATCTGACCTGTAACTTGGTCTGGTTTGTTTCACACTGTGAAACATTTCAGACAAAGTAATAACATTTCCATGGAGAAATGTATTTCACAGGCTCTCCACCAGAAAAGTTACACAATGCCAGTGTTGGGCACGATACTTTGAAAAAGTAATTAGTTACAGTTACTAGTTACTAACCCAAAAAAGTAACTGAGTTAGTAACTGAGTTACTACACTAAAGTAACTAGTTACCTAGGAAAGTAACAAATGCATTACTTTTTTTTAAAGTTTAAAAATGTCAAATAATTTGGATTTTTTTGACAGTGCATTATACAGCTTTTGCTGCTTGGCTGGCGTGGCTCCGTCACCGTGGCCTTCATTGTTAATAACGGCACCTAGCATACGATTATCATCATGGGGCCTGCTGGGGGCCACTAGTTTAACAGAAGCGTGCGCCGTCCAGAGATGCTTCATTAAATTCGAGTTGCTTATATTGGACAAAGTCTTTGGTCTTTGACACAATGTGCACGTAACATGTACGTTTTTACCTTTTACCTCGACGAGGTTAAAATACTGCCTATACTTCTGTCTTCGACTCGGGACTCGCCATCTGACACGGGGTGTGTGGATTGTGTGTGCGCTACTACTGTGTGCTGGGATTGTGTGTAGAACCCGCCCACCGCCCACTGGGTGTCTCTGGTTGGCTCAACACGTTTATTTTAACGCCGTTATTCCCATCACTGCACAATGCACCTTTAATGTAAGGTATTCATATACTGAACATATAAATACCTGAATTGCCCACAGACGTCTTGACGCATGGAGGCTGCTCAGAGCTCATAGTCTGTGTGAAGTTTGTGCATAAAAATAATTCTGATAAACAAAAACACAAGCTATGTTCACAATGTAGAAGAATATATTTTCCCACCAGTCTTGAACACAACACAACACTGGTCTTTAGTGCCGTCATTTGTTTGGTTAGCAAACTGTCAGCAAACTGTTATCACTGCACAGAGACCACAGCAGTGCAAGACTCCCTTGTTGTCTCACTATAAAATGATCCAAAGATTATTTCCATCAGGATGTTGACAGTGTATACTTCCAGCGTTGTGTAGTATTAAAATTAAAGTTCAAAGGTCAGAGAAAGTCAAAGTCTTCACAAGCAGCTAAGTAATTAAAGCAGTCATTTATGTAATTATAAAATCATTATGGAAAACGATGGCACTAAATTAGACCAGACTTTATCAGGTGAAACACAAACTTTGCCTGACTCCAAAAGCTCCAGGTAAGTCCACTTTATCGGACACACAAGTTGGGTTAATTGTTGTGCTGTAAGGTCAGCTGTGTGCTTTGTAAAAAGTGTAGGTTTGGTTTGGGGCATGGTAACTCTGAGCTGCTGAAGTGTGAATATTGCTTTGTAATGGGATTTGGAATGAAGCACATTATTTTCCCTAAACAACCAATTAGAAAGACGAGAAGGAAACAGACACCAGCATCTGCATCTTTGTTTCAATTATATAAAGTAAATGGAACTGAAGGGAAGTTTGTTTGTGTGATCAAGGGCATCTATGAAACAATATCGTTTTTTTCTGACAACAAATCTAATACTCTGGTTTGTGCATTCTATTGCGCAGTAATCTAAAAGTATTTACTGAAGTTGAATTGTAGGATCGCAAGTCGCTCCGTAACTCAGAGTAGAGCTGATGCTCCTTGACATGACAAGGAGTCAGCTGAAGCTATGCCTGGGTCTTTTTGGAGGCCTTTACTTAGTGCTTACACTGCCCTGGGATTTCCAGTGAGGCTCTTTAACCTTTTTTACCTCAAGTCCCTACTTTTTCAGAATCTGGGGAACTTTCACATTTGAACTGTATTGAATTATATTAATTAAGTTACTCATTGAGGTGTCACTGAGATAGAGGATGAAGGCTCTAGGTCCTATATTACATATAAATTGAGTTGTGAGTTTTAAGCTATCTTAGAATGTTGTAACCTCAACAAAACAAACATACCAGTTGAGTTTTGTTTAATTCACACTTGTTTAAGTAGCCCTGCATTATTAGTTTGTCTGCATCTCCAAAGCTCAAATTGCTCTGCTCCACCTTGTGATGTCATGAAGTGGTGGTTTTCAAGTTAGCATCTACTTACCTTTTACTAGAAATTGGCAATTTCAGATCTAAAATTATCCAAATGATTCTACCAAAAGTGTATGGACCATGTCCTCTATTACCACACGACATCACAATGCGGAACAGAGTGTTTTCTGTTTGAGAGAAGAACTCAGCTCGTGTTAAACATGTGTGAATGAAACAAACCTCTGGGTGTGTTTTTGATAAAGAAATTGTAACATAGATTAGAAAATAGTGTAATATTTAAGTTTGCTTCTTTAAAACTATATATGATATCCTATGAAGCTGAAAGTAAACTCAAACTTTAAAGCTCTTTAAAGCCACATTGTTTCTAAGAATACATTTTTGAACACAGCAAGCAGGGTGGACTCCGACGTGCAGTCAATCATAATGATGCTTAGGGCTTTTACTGTGTGCGATTGACCAAATACTTTACCTGCAGACAGTACAGCAAAACTAAAATCTAACCAAGATAAGATTACTTGAATTAAGAAAGTTTTACTATGATTTGAGTAATTTTCACTTGACAAGTAAAATTATCTACCAGTGGAACACGATTTTTGTACTTAAAATATAAAAATACATCTCGCTACACTTAAGAAGATTGGCAGATAATTGTGCTTGTCAAGTTGAATCTACTCAAATAAAAGTAAAATATCCTTAATTTAAGTCATTTTAACTTAGCTAGGTCTTGCTTTTTGCAGTGTGTAATCTTATTGTCATGGTAACTTTTTTGTCATTTTATTACACTGAGGCTGCCCTTTTCAAAACACATCATCACTATGGATACTGAATAAAGCATCAGTGGGACACATTATCTTCGTAATTAGATTAATCAGACAATTAAACCCTGGGCACTGTCTCCCAGGCTCTGGACAGTGTGCCTGCCTTATCTTGGCGTGCTGACTTCTGATTGCTCTTTGTTCTAATTTAAGCCCTGATATTTCAGTCAGGTATGCTGCAATCTCCACTGAGGTCAGAGAGAAATGCATGATGGGAAACTAATCTGTGGCTGCACCTCCAAGGCTTTAGGAGATTACTAACCTGCCAGTCGGACTGAATAACAAAAAAATCTGTACAACCCTGTGCTCTGTCCAGTAGGGTACTTTAATATTATTGATAATATCACAGTGTTATTTCAGCACATTTTGAACTGCAAAGGACACACACAGTGTTCAGATGCAGCTAATATTGTATATAAGCCAATTAGACCATGGAAAATCTATATGGCATTACGGTAACACAGGCTGAATGCAAATGTGGTCTTTGCTTTGCCCTTGTCTTGTTCAGTTTAAGTTTAATGTGCATAAGGTGTTTATGTTTTTCTAATTGTTTGATTTGTGGAGATAAAAATACAGGAAGTAAGCAATTTGTAAGAGATTTGTGCACAAAAAATGTATGATAACTGTTTTTAAATTATTATTATTATACTTATTATTATTATTATTATTATTGTAATGCAATATTATATATAGATCTTGCATCTTTCAAAGGGTAAACAAACTCCCACTTTCAGTTTGAACAATTTTAAACAAACCTGAGCCATGTTCATTTTTGTCTGAGCCCTCACAATGGGTTCTGTCACATAAATAATTATGAAAAATAGCAAGTTTTTTGAACATCTCTTTGAAAAGAATGGATCCAAACAATTTGGAATACCTATGTCATCATCAGAGAAAATACCATCCAAAATGGAGGAACAATTTATGCACAAGGAAAGCATTTTTCTGGCAGTTTAGTCCTTCAGTGAAGTTGTTATTATTAGACAGTAATGTTTCATGATTGTGGACAAGTATGGCCAATATTGTTCACCAAAAGTTAAAAAATAATAATAATTAAATTAAAAACATGGAGAAAACTGCAATATTTTATTTTATTTTTGTGAGTGACAGCTTAAATAAAGATATGTGTTTGTCTAACCTGTCACACTAAAAAGCAGCTCGAAGTAGGAGAATAATAAAAAATTGGATTACACAGTGAAATTATTGCTTTAAGATGTATTGATCACTTAGTCAAAAGGGCTTTGCCAGTAATTGCTTTTAAACTTGTTTGCTCCAGCAGTTTGTAGGATTCTGGTATCTGATTGCTTATAGGATACATCAATAAGAAATAGAGAAAATAATTTATCTTATAATGAGCTAATGAGTGAAGACAAAATTGCTTAGTTCCTTGTGTGGATTCAGAACAGTGTGAATTGATTCATAAGGGCCGGGTGCAAAGAGATCTGGGCGGCAGTCGAAGGCAGGGGCCTCGACGGCCGGATCTCCGGACATGGAGACTAGCTCTGGGGACATGTCACCTCACTGGGGGGGAAGGAGCCTGAGCTCGTGCAGGAGGTTGAGCGTTACCGACTAGATATAGTCGACCTCACCTCCACGCACAGCTTGGACTCTGGAACCCAACACCTTGAGGGGGGCTGGACCCTCCATTTCTCTGACGTTGCCTGCGGGGAACGGCAGGGGGGGCTGCTGTGGGCCTGCTCATTGCCCCACAGCTCAGCCGCGGGCCAAACAGCAGTGCAGAGTACCCGGCCTTCTTGGAGTGCCTGGGAGGGATACTGGATAGTGCACCGACCGGGGACTCCGTTGTTCTACTGGGGGACTTCAACGCCCACGTGGGCAATGACAGTGACACCTGGAGAGGGGTGATTGGGAGGAACGGCCTTTCTGATCTGAACCCGAGTGGTGTTCTATTATTGGACTTCTGTGCTAGCCACAGTTTGTCTATAACAAACACCATGTTCGAGCACAAGGGTGTCCATCAGTGCACGTGGCACCAGGGTACCCTAGGACGGAGGTCGATGATCGACTTTGTTGTCGTGTCATCTGACCTCCGGCCGTGTGTCTTGGACACTCGGGTGAAGAGAGGGGCAGAGCTGTCAACTGATCACCACCTGGTTGTGAGTTGGGTCCGCTGGCGGGGAGGAAGCCGGAGAGACCAAGCGTATCGTGAAGGTCTGTTGGGAACGTCTGGCAGAGCCCTCTGTCAGGGGTACCTTCAACTCACACCTCCGGAAGAGCTTCTCCCGAATTCCGGGGGAGGCTGGGGACATAGAGTCCGAGTGGGCTTTGTTCTCGGCCTCTATTGTCGATGCGGCCGCCCGTAGCTGTGGTCGTAAGGTTTGTGGTGCCTGTCGGGGCGGCAATCCCCGAACCCGGTGGTGGACACCGGAAGTAAGGGATACCGTCAGGCTGAAGAAGGAGTCCTATTGGGCCTTGTTGGCTCATGGCACTCCTGAGGCAGCTGATGGGTACCGGCGGGCCAAGCGGCTGCAGCCCAGGTGGTCGCAGAGGTAAAAAGGAGGTTTGGAAGGAGTTCGGAGAGGCCATGGAGGAGGACTATCGGACGGCCTCAAAGAAATTCTGGCAAACCGTTCGGCGCCTCAGGAGGGGGAAGCAGTGTTTCACCAACACTGTTTACAGTGCGGGGAGCTGTTGACCTCGACTGGGGAAGTTATCGGACGGTGGAAGGAATGCTTTGAGGATCTCCTCAATCCCGCCGTCATGTCTTCTGAGGAGGAAGCAGAGGCTGGGGACTCGGAGGTGGACTCATTCATCACCCTAGCTGAAGTTACTGAGGTGGTTGGAAAGCTCCTCGGTGGCAAGGGCCCGGGGGTGGATGAGATCCGTGAGTATCTTAAGTCTCTGGATGTTGTGGGGCTGTCTTGGCTGACACATCTCTGCAACATCGCGTGGCAGTCGGGGACAGTACCTCTGGACTGGCAGACCGGGGTGGTGGTCGCTCTGTTTAAGAAGGGGGACCGGAGGGTGTGTTCCAATTATCGGGGAATCACACTCCTCAGCCTTCCCGGTAAAGTCTATTCCAGGGTGCTGGAGAGGAGAATTCAACCGATAGTCAAACCTCGGATTCAGGAGGAGCAGTGTGGTTTTCATCCCGACCGTGTCCCTCATGGGGTCCTGTGGAGAGTGCTCTGGGAGTACGGGGTTCGGGGCCCTTTGCTAAGGGCTGTTCGGTCCGTGTATGACCGGAGCAGGAGCTATGTTCACATTGCCGGTAGTAAGTCAGACCTGTTTCCGGTGCATGTTGGACTCCGCCAGGGCTGCCCTTTGTCACCAGTTCTGTTCATTTTATTTATGGACAGAATTTCTAGGTGCAGTCAGGGGTCAGAGGATCCGGTTTGGGAACCACAGGATCTCATCTCTGCTGTTTGCAGATGATGTTGTCCTGATGGCTTCATTGAACCGGGACCTCCAGCGTGCACTGGGGAGGTTTGCAGCCGAGTGTGAAGCGGCTGGGATGAGGATCAGCTCTTCCAAATCCGAGGCCATGGTCCTCGACCGGAAAAAGGTGGCTTGCCCTCTCCGGGTGGGTGGAGAGTCCCTGCTTCAGGTGGAGGAGTTCAAGTATCTCGGGTCTTGTTCACGAATGAAGGGAGGATGGAGCGTGAGATTGACAGGCGGATCGGTGCAGCGTCGGCAGTGATGCGGTCGCTGTACCGGACCGTTGTGGTGAAGAGGGAGCTGAGCCGAAAGGCGAAGCTCTCAATTTACCGGTCAGTCTACGTTCCTACCCTCACCTATGGTCATGAGCTCTGGGTAATGACCGAAAGGACGAGATCGCGGATACAAGCGGCCGAAATGAGTTTCCTCCGCAGAGTGGCTGGGCGCACCCTTAGAGATAGGGTGAGGAGCTCAGTCACACGGGAGGAGCTCGGAGTAGAGCCGTTGCTTCTCCATGTCGAGAGGAGCCAGCTGAGGTGGCTCGTGCATCTGTTCCGGATGCCTCCTGGACGCCTCCATCGGAAGGTGTTCCGGACATGTTCCACCGGGAGGAGGCCCCGGGTAAGACCCAGGACACACTGGAGGGACTATGTCTCCCGGCTGGCCTGGAAACGCCTTGGGGTCCCCCCGGAGGAGCTGGAGGAAGTGTCCGGGGTGAAGGAGGTCTGGGCGCCCTTGCTTAGACTGTTGCCCCCGCGACCCGGCCCCGGATAAGCGGAAGAAAATGGATGGATGGATGGAAAATAATTTATCTTATAATGAGCTAATGAGTGAAGACAAAATTGCTTTGTTCCTTGTGTGGATTCAGAACAGTGTGAATTGATTCATAGTGCTTCAATATGCTGGCCTTTTGAAAGAGGACAAGGTTACTTACTGTAGCTAAATGTGTACATGCAAAATCATTATATAAGCTGGCTGTGCAGACAAGAATTTTTTTATTATTGTTAATGAGATTAAAAAGTTGGCTGTATGGTGGCTATATGGCTAGCACTCATATCCTGAGTTTGTCTGTTTGGTTTTACTTTGTCTTTCCACCAACCCAAAACATGCACACTGTAATGTACTGACCTGAGTGAATACAGAAGTGGCTTTGTGGATAAGTTACACAATGCACTTTTAATGTAGGTTTCGGCAGTTATCATCTGGACACTGTTTTTGCAAACAAGCCATTTCAGCTCCCATCCAGAAGCCATTTTCAATTGATGGTGCTGGTTTGGGGCACTGGGATTTATACCACACTGAGTTGGATAAGACCTGCCCCCTGTTTGGACCACTCCTGGACAAATGAGGGCTTCCATGTCTCGTGTTCCATCTTTAAAGGGTTACTGACAATATTTTATGATCTATATTATAATGTTGTTTCCTCATCAAAAACATGGAGCTGGAGCAAACCTGTGTGTTATGTTTTGTTTCATTCACATATTTAACACACAAACCCTGAATATTTTGGCTGAGCTCTTCTCCCAAACAGAAAACATTCTGATCCACCTTGTGATGTCATGTGGTAATACAGGAAGTGATCCACAGTGTTTTTGAACTCTATACACCTTCACTAGAATCATTTGGATCATTTAAACTCTGCAACTGCCAATCTACATGTTGAGCTTTAGTGGCTTAAAGCTCACAATAATCCATTTTGTGTAATAGGACCTTTAAATAAAAAATATGTAGAAAGATATCATGTAAATGTAATATTAAAAAGGCCATATTACCAATAAAAGATCAGTAAAACATCAGCGGTATCTCATCATGTCATTGTGCTGGTAGATCTATGTATCTTTACAGTTCCACACTGACACAGTGTGGCAGGTCTTTAGTCTAGTGAACTGCTCTTAATGACTCCACTGTGCAGATATGCAGTGTAACCTTTACTGATGATGACAAAGGGTCTCTGAATTGCTCTAGACAGAAGACACATCTGTCAATATTTTGGGATTGTACCGTCACCTTGTTACCATGGCTACAGAAAGCTGTCAGTCAGAGGAGGACAGTGGTGACATAAATAATGAGATGTGCAGCTGCGTGCAATCTGCTGCAGAGGGTTTCTGAGGTGTTCTCCACTGATCGAATCAGACAGGCCTGGGGTACGTCTTGAGTCCAGCAGAGACAGCATTAACATAAGCATCAACATAAAGAGGCAAATTAAAAGTGGTCAGTTCAGGGTCTCGGCAGTGTTGTGTTCCAGATGTGAAATGGGCTATTAATCAATGATCATGTTGGCCAATTTAGTATTTAATCTAGAGTTAGTCAGTTTTATGCCATACAATGAAATATTATAGCTAAAGTAACAAGATTTCCATGGAAGTAAGAGTCATGTTATGTATGGAGATGCAAGCCTGCACAAAGTAAGTATGCATGCCGAACTGAAAAAATATGCATTTATTTTTGTCTATTCTTTGGCTTATTCCCCTTATTACACAAAATTGACTCTTGTTAGTTTTAAGCCAGGTTATAATGCTGTTACCACCTCAAAAACAATCAAAATGCTCTGTTCACACCTTGTCATGAAGTAGTAGTTTTCACAGCTACCTTTTACTTTTGATCAGTAGAGATTGGCAATTCCAGGGCTGAAATTATCCAAGTGATGTAAGTGAAAGTGTATGGAGTTTAAAAACACAGTGGAGCACTTTTGTGTATTAACATAAGTGAATAAAACAAAACACATCTCCAGGTATGTTTCTGATGATGAAACAACATTATAACATAGAACAGAAAATAGCATAATATGGGCTCATTAAATTTCCTCCTTCAACACTTTTTGCTGAGTTTTACAATGTCCACCATTTATCAGCATCCAGCAAATGTTGTTTTGTTCCTTTCCCTTTCCCACAGTCCCTCTGAGCTCTCAGGTTTGTAAAATAGCTGTCAGTTACTTTTTCAGAAGAAACAACACAAGCTATAGAAAGTGGCTGTGTCAGAACAATTTGTCCAAAAGTTCATAAAGTTTGAAAACTGCCATTTCTGCCCACTGCAGAAGTTTATGTGCTCTTCCATTAAAGTCTCAGAATGAACAAAACACTGCACAGATTAAAGAGACAGGACACTACAGGTGTGAGACAGATTTACTAGTATGGTGGTTAAAAGACAAGTATCTCTGTTTGGTACAATATATTTAGATACAATGAGACAGCCATGTCTGAGCCATTTCAAAAGTTAAAAAGTTTTAGATATAATTCTGCCCAGCACCTGTGCTTTCATCTTCATCACAAAACTTTGTGAGCTTTAAGCCATGTTATATGCTTGTGTTTTGTTTCATTCACACATTTTTGAGTAATCCTGGATTACTAGTATTAGTTAGTCTACATCTTGTGTTTAAAACACAGGGGAGCACTTCCACATGACATCAAGATTCAAGATTCAAGATTGTTTATTTGTCATATGCAGAATCAACACAAGGTCAACAATGCAATGAAATGCTTAGGATCAGAAGAACCGTTGACTCGCTAAGATAGTCAAGAAGTACTAATAACATGCAATAATAGTACATGGTTAAAAAAGTGTTGCAAAGTGCAGGGGAAGAAGTAAACAATATAATAAACAATATAATAAACAATATAATAAAATATGTAATAAAATGTAATAAAAAATAAAAAAGCAAGGTACAATGTACAAGGTGCAGGTAGGATTAAATCAAGATCAAATAAGGTGTAAGTGTTTCACAGATTGCACATAATATGGTGTGGTGTAGGTGTTGCATGTGGATTTCGTATTGCACATAGTATGGTATACATATTGCACATAGGTTATTGCACTGATTATTGCACATGTAACAGTAGTTTACAGTGAGGTAGTGACAGACATGATATATTCATATAGAGCAGCAGCAGTAAACATAATTATGCATAATGAAAGGTAGTTTAGTGCAGTATTATTGAGAGTTCAGTATTATTTAGAGTATTACCCAGAGTTCAGTAGTCTGACAGCTTGGGGGTAATAGCTGTCTTTGAGTCTTTTTGTGCGTGCTGGCAGGCTCCTGTATCGTCTACCAGAGGGTAGCAGACGGAAGAGTCCTTGTGCCGGATGAGTATGGTCCTTAGTGATGCTGCGTGCTTTACGCAGACCCCTGCTGTGGTAAATGCCCTGGATGGAGGGGAGACTGCTGCCAGTGATGTCCTCTGCCGCTCGCACTACCCTCTGTAGTGCTTTGCAGCTCTGAGCAGTGCAGTTCCCATACCACACTGTGATGCAGCCCGTCAGCAGGCTCTCGATGGTGCACCTGTAGAAGTTTGTGAGGATGCTGGTGTTCATACCAAACTTCCTCAACTTCCTCAGGAAGTAGAGTCTTTGTCGGGCTTTCTTAACCACAGTGTCTGTATGTAGTGTCCAGGACAGATCCTCAGTGATGTGTACTCCAAGGAACTTAAAGCTGCTGACCTGCTCCACCTCAGCGTTGTTGATGGAGATGGGGGGATGCTGGTCTACACGCTGTCTCCTGAAGTCCACGATCATTTCCTTAGTTTTGCTGACGTTCAGAGAGAGGTTATTTTCCTGACACCAGCTGGTCAGTGATTTCACCTCGTCTCTGTAGGCGCTCTCATCGTTGTTGGTGATGAGGCCTAGGATGGTGGTGTCGTCAGCAAACTTGAGGATGGTGTTGGACCTGTGCCTGGCGGTACAGTCATAGGTGAACAGGGAGTACAGGAGAGGGCTGAGAACACAGCCCTGGGGTGCCCCAGTGCTGAGGACACGTGTGGAGGAGACGTGGCTGCCGATCCTCACCGCCTGTGGCCTGTTGGTGAGGAAGTCCCATATCCAGCAGCAGATGGACGTCCCCAGGCCCAGGGCGGTGAGCTTAGAGACCAGTTTTGAGGGGATTATGGTGTTGAATCCCCTCAAAACTGGTCTCTAAGCTCACCGCCCTGGGCCTGGGGACGTCCATCTGCTGCTGGACTAAGTGGAACAGAGTGTGTTAAACATGTGAAAGACACAACTCCAGGTATGTTTGCAATGAGGAAACAAAATTATAACAATGGCTCAGTGGTTAGAGCAGTGGTGCCCTAAGATCAAGTTCTGTCCTTGTTGTGTTGTGTCATTAGGCAAAACACTTCATGGCACAGATTAATGAGCCTGAAATGAGCCTGCCCCAGGCTATCTGTGGTTACAATAGTAGCTTACCACCACCGAGTGTGGTGTGAATGAATAATGTCTACAGAGTTGGTCTTTGATAAGCCTGTAAAGCACATAACAACTGCAAGGCATTATATTATATCATTATTATAACATGGTCCAGAAAAAAGTAAAATAGGCCCTTTAAATGTAAAACAAAGCAGGTTAGCACTGTGCCACTGTAGAAATTAAAATTGCCTGCAACCCCCCCTCTCTCTCAAAACATTCAAAACCACCAGTTAAGTCTTGAAGTTATCATACATCATGGCAAATGTTACCTATTGAAATGACCAGTTAACATAATCTCTAATCAAATCTCACTGTGTGAATGTGTCTGATTACTTGTCTCGGAGGAGTATAAATAGCCCGTGTATAATAGCGCTGTGGTCCTACGCTGCCCCACTGGCTAAATCGTCTGTGTAAACATCAAACAGGCCTGTCTTTGTGCCTGGCTCTCAGCAGATGTTTGTCTCCTTCTGAGACTTTCCCAAATCAACAACAAAACATGGAGCAAGGTCACTCACTTCAAACACAGACACACAGGGAACTGCTCAGTTACAATGAAGCAATTTCACGCCCAAGGAAATGTCTTTTTAACTGTGAAACAGGGGTTAAGGGATATAAATGAATGTAGTTCCTGTTTATGTCTTATAGTATGACGTAAAACGTAAAAATTAATTCTTGTGAGCTTTAAGCCATGTTAGAATGTTGATACCTCATCAAAAACATATATACCTGGATTTTTGTTTCATTCACACATGTTTGAGTAACCCAGGGATTGGCAGTTCGAATCCCGCTCTTGACGGGTTGACCGCGAGTGATCCCAGCTCCCACAGATGAGCGCTGCTGTTGTGTCCTTGGGCAAGACACTTAACCCCACCTCGCCCCCAGTGTCTGTGGACACTGGTAGCCCCCATGGCAGAAGATACATCAAGGCCTGTTGTGACGTGAGCCGTCCTCCTGTGGACCCACCACCCGTGGGAGGATTCATGGGGGCTGGTGCATTGTGTTCTGGGCAGCAGAACACTGCTTGGACTGCTGCCCCCGCGACCCAGAAAATGGAAAGAGGGAGAAGGGGAAAGGGGAAGAAAGGGGAAGAAGATGAATGAATGAATGAATGTTTGAGTAACACTTCATTATTAGTCTGTCTTCATCTAAAAAACTGAAAATGCTTTGTTTCACCTTGCCATGTCACAAAGTAGTATTCCATATAGAGTTTCAAACACAGTGGAGCACTTCCTGTATTACTGCATGACATCACTAGAAGAACTCAGAAGAACTCTAAATATGCAGGGTTTATGTGTTGAACATGTGTGAATAAAACAAAACAAAGCAAGGTGTTTCTGATAAGGACACACCATTATAACACAAATCAAGAAATAGCATATGGGTCCTTTAAAGGGATATGCCACCCCCAGGTCAAATTTGGGCATTGAGAGCTTGCCTTGGTCATTTTGGGTGGGAACTATTTTTCAGTGCGGAAGGACATGGCCGAATCACGCAGCACGCTGCCAGGGGAATCCCAGTTACGCACCGGGAAGGGAGTTCCCCTGTTGCACAACGTGGTGCGTGATTCGGCCATGTTCTTCCGCACTGAAAAATAGTTCCCACCCAAAATGACCAAGTCAAGCTCTCCGTGTTGATTTGCACATTTATTTGCACTCGATATGAATGTGCACTACACAGACAGTAATTGGGAAAAGCATCGAGCAAATTAATTCCTTTTGGCCGAAATCTTTCTCTGGCGACGTTAGACTCCAGTCTAAGGCGGAGGAGCAGCAGCTCGCGCGGCGGTCAGTGGCGACAGACTCGGACAATGGCTGGGTGAGCAGGAAAACGCTTTTCATCACTTGTTTTAGTCTCTGGAGTGTGGGGAGATGCCCAAATTTGACCTGGGGGTGGCATATCCCTTTAAGCTTTTTGAATTTTGATACTTAGGCTGTCCTTGAATATTTGCCTGGAATGTCCCACATATTGCTTTAAACTGATCTCTATAGCATCAGTGACATGTGTTTTCATAAAATAGACCTACATTGAAAAAAAAACACATTCTTCCATCTCATTATTATTGTGAGCGAAGTCACCACTCCACAAATTGAGCCACTCAGCATTGGTGGCTGAGTGGCTAGCGCTCACGCTTCACAGCAAGAAGGTTCTGGGTTTGATCCCCCTGTGGCACGTTGGTATGGCCGTAAGCTTCGGATCACCCGGGCCTTTCTGTGTGTAGTTTGCATGTTCTCCCCATGTCTGGGTGGGTTTCCTCTGGGCACTCTGGTTTCCCCCACCAATCCAAAACATGCTCCAGGTAAAATCCTCCAGCTGAGGGCTTGACCAAACTGAAGCAAGAAGATCATGGAGATGGTCCCTGGGCGCAGTAATGTGCTGCCCACTGCTCCTAATAACAGGATGGGTTAAATGCAGAGAAGAATTTCTCCTGTGTGAGATCAATAAAGTCACTTCTTCTAACAACATCTCCATGTATTTTGACATCTACACTTGTATTTTGAGTTATAGGTGTAACTCCAAACATTTCAACTGTTCCACTTTAATTTCATTTTCACCGAGGGGCTGACCTCTGACCATGTGTCCATAATGAAGGTGAAGTGATTAAATAAAGCCTCCTGACCGCTAGAACTATGAGGAGCCCTGGAGCTGTGACCAGTTCTGCTAATAAACATGGTGGGGAGTGTTTTGGTAATTTTCCCATTTAACACACTTTAGATAACTAGTTCATTTTAAACTATTTGCAGTGGTTCAAAGTTATTCCTCACAGACCTTATGGTATCCAAGCATCCTAATTAATCACCACAATTAGTTATAAGTATAATCATTTTTCACCTTTTGAGACCAGAACAGAGTTTTGCCATTAACGACAACTAACATACAAGCAATGCACTTTCATCAGACAATAAAACCATTTATAATTACATACACATAGTACATAGTAAAATTATTTTGAGCTAAAGATCTGTTTAAACAATACAGCTGTACTGAAGCAAAAAAATCAGGTCAAATCCCTTAATATTTTTGATGACAGCCTCAAGTTTCCAGTTTGAATGAATAAATCACGAGGGGCAAGAGTTCAGGATTCTGACCAGAAATCAGAATGCAATGAAACATTTTGTCCCCAGTTGGTCTGAGAGAGGAACACCTGGGCTTTCCTGTCCTCAGTAAAAGTTTGATGGTTCCGCCAGAGCCAGATGAGTGTGACTAATGAAGTACAGGTGTTGGTCAGAGTTAGAATGTAGGAATCATTTTGTAAACGGGTCAGGGGAGTCTTTCTTCACAGTGACACAGCACTTTCATATTTTACATTTAAGTGTACTGTAAGAGCCATATTTAGACAACCAAGATACTGCTTAGATTTATTCCAGGTGTCAATCTCTGTCATTCATTCTGCTCTCCTAGATTCTGTTCTTACATGACACATCACATCTTAAAGGTCCCATGGCATGAAATTTTCACTTTCTGAGGTTTTTGAACGTTAATGTGAGCTCCCCTACCCTGTTTAGGGCCCCCCAATGGCTAAAAGTTGCTTAATGTCTAAACTGAGCATTTGCGATCCTTTTCTGCGTTTGAAAAAAAACACAGCTCAAATGGGCGATTCTGGACAAGGCACCTTATTGACGTCAGATCGAAAAAAGAAATGCAAATTCAGTTCCACCACCGTCTGGATCTCCACCTCCTGTCTCTGGAAATCACGCCCAGAGAGTTTGGACTGCGAATGCGCTAGGCAATGCGAAATGCGTTTTTTTATTTTCCTGGAGGCACGTGCGAGTGTTTCTAGGCTCGGAAGTCCTTTATCTGAGCCTCTGGACCTTTGAACAGCAGTGGTTTAATTTTATTTTCTGTAAAAATTTGTTTTTTTTCATTGAAAAGGCTGTCCTTTCCTTTGCGCTTACACACACGGAAGTGGGGCCAGGCACAGCGCACCGCTAAAACAAGGAACCAGCGGTGCATTTGCCCCCCCCCCCCACCCCCTCTCCCCCCTCTAACCAATCTGTCTCCTTCTCATTTGCATTCAAGCAACAAGGCCCAGAATGAGTTGTTCAGACAGAGAGATTATGACTCTGACTTTGTACATGTGTCTTTCTTATGCACTAAGTGTTGATTTTGAAGAAGGATTCATTTACAGTATTAGGGAACCATTAAGGAGCCATATAAAAGCATCAAGAAGCACCATGTCATGGGATCTTTAACATGAGGTACTTTTCAGACACAGTTGTGGGATCTGGCAGCCCAAGATTAGGAGCTGGTTCTGCTTTCTGATTAATAAAGAAGGGGTATTATGCAAAATCAATCTTTCTACCATGTTTTCACAATCCCTTTTCACAATCAAAATGCCTGAAGAGGGTTTAGTTGCCATCCAAGTGATCTCTCCCAGGTACTATTCGATCCCTCCTTACTTTAGCTGTAAGATTATGTGCAACAACTTGACAAAATTGATGTGGTGCAGTCGTTTAATTAGTGGGATGCGTGCTAATTGTGTTGTGAAAGCAAGCGGGAGTGACTAAAGAGAGTAAAGGAAGAGGGCAGTCATGGCGTGAAAAAACAAAAGTGAATCTTATAAAACATGCATTTTCAAAACAATAAAAGACAACATGGTGATCTAAATATGTTATTTTTGTTATATGTAATTTTATCATTACAGTACTTGACTGGAACATGTTGACGAAATATATTAAAAAATATATCTTTAAAGAAGTAATTCCCCCCCGAGTCATGACTTGCTTATTGCTTATTATTTTTGCATTTTGTTTGTTGCAATCCACAATATTCATCTACACCTTTTTTTTATATAATAGCAAGTAAATACAGAGCATTCAGGATTATAGAAACATGAATACAGGACAAACATTATGGAATCAAAATAAAACCTAATATATTTTTAAATGCTTCTGTGTATTAAGTGCTCTGATCCAAAAGAGGGCACCCTACTCCATGCAGGAAATTGAGGAAGCAACGATAAAGAACAAGTTACTAAGTTAAATTTGCCAGATTTGCCCAAGCTCCAGACAGAGGCAGGCAGCCATGACAGCTCAGATTCCCCGAGACGCATAAGTGGGCCAGTGAGACAATCCTGACACCTGTTTTAGAACAAGGTCCACAAAAACGCATTTCATTTTCCACCACATTTCTCCTCATCCCAACAAGTGAATGTCTGAAATTATTCTGGGAGTTTCTTTGTGGAAATAGGCCATCTCCCGTCAGTCTGAGACAATCCAACCTGCCAAGCTCCACCTGCTGCTGTGTAATCAGGGCTGCTCCACCTCAGCGCTCCGCCCCCCTCCTGATAACAGCCAACAGCCAACCGCCCACGGACCCTACACTCCAGGCTGAAGGACCACACTAATCCTCTGCTCCCTCTCAGACTGCAGCGCCAAAGCGGGCCACAGGGGGAGACACTGAGAGAGAAATTGGACAGAAGACTGGAGTGGGCATGCAAGCAACAAGTGATATGGAAAATGTGGATACTATTATGACAATAGAATAAGGAATTGTAGCTTATGTTTACTGTCTTAAAAACATGAAATAAGAACTAGGGTTTGGAAGGGCTCAAAGTTCTTTGGCACTTATTTACTACTGAGTTTATGTGTGCCATAAAACTAACAACAACTATCATGCTAATAAGCACTTCGTGATTACCGGACAATAAAACACTTTATACTTAGATGCAGACAGCACACAGTGGACATATTTTGATCTTAAAGGTCCCATGGCATGAAATTTTCACTTTCTGAGGTTTTTGAACGTTCATGTGAGCTCCCCTACCCTGTTTAGCCCCCCATCCCATGGTTAAAAGTTGCGATATGTGTAAACTGAGCATTTGCGATCCTTTTCTGCGTTTGAAAAAAAGACAGCCCAAATGGGCGATTCTGAACAAGAGAAATTTCTGATGTCACAAAAAATGCAAATCCAGTTCCACCCCCCGTCTGGATGTCTACCCACGTCTCTGGAAATCATGAACAGAGAGTTTGGACCGCAAACGAGCTACGCAATGCGAGATGCGTTTTTTTATTTGCCTGGAGGCACGTGAGAGTGTTTCCAGGCTCCTTTATCCGAGCCTCCGAACCTCTGAAACAGCAGTGGTTTAATTTTATTTTCTGTGGAAATGTGTTTATTTTTCAATGGAAATCGTCTCATATCTTCCTCCGCGCTTAAATGCGGAAGTGGGGCCAGCGCACATCACACCGCTAAACGAGGAAAGAGCGGAGAGTTTGGCCACACCCCCACCCACTGCACTGGCCTGTCGCTGTCCTCTTCATTTGCATTCAAGCAACAACGCCCAGAATAAAGTGTTTGAGAGAGATATTTTTGACTCTGACTGTGTTCATGGGGCTTTCTCATGCACTGAGTCTTGATTTTGAAGAAGGATTAAGTTACAGTATTAGGGAACCATAAAAAAACATCAAGAAGTACCATGTCATGGGATCTTTAAGAGCTGCTTATACAATATATCTGTACTGGGGCAAGACCAATTTTGAAAAAATATAATAAAAAAAAATAATAATAATAATAATAATAATAATAATAATAATAATAATAATAATAATAATAATAATAATAATAATAATAATAATAATAATAATAATAATAATAATAATAATACAATAAAAATAAAAGCATGCATAAAAAATAGTTAGGGGACCTTTAAAGCTGGTGTACCTGATTGAACTAGAGGAAGTAGGTATTCATTCAAAGGCCCCATATTACAGTTGTTTCCTCATCAGAAACATACCCAGAGCTGTATTTTGTTTCATTTTCACATTCATTTTCATTTATATTTAGGCTGAGTTCTTCTTCCAAACAGAAAACACTCTGTTCCACCTTGTGATGTCACTAGCATCATTTAAATAGCTTCAGCCCTGGAACTGCCAATCTCTACATAAAAAAAAGGTAAACGGTGGCTGTTAATGTACCTCACTTCATTACATCACAAGGTGGAACAGCATTTTGAGCACTGGAGATGTAGACAGACAAACTTTTTAATCAAACCTTTTCTTACACCACTAGTATGTATGTATATATATTTTTCCACTGGTAGCTTGAAATTGCTTTTTCAGGCAGAGAAGCAAAACAAGGTGAACTATCAAAGAACAGCCAATCAGCTCTAATCCCAAACGTCATACATTCACTCAGATGGTTCTTTGTTAGACGTTGGCAATAGATAAAACATTTTCAAAGACAGCATGCATGATTTATGACTCTACTTTTACATTACACTTTGTGATTGAAGTTGCACTGAATGTATTTTTAACAATACAGAGGGGAGTCTATTTCAGGAGCCTATTAAAATTACAAGGGTATTTTTTCAGGTATGTTTATATATCTTTATACCTACATATACACAAATCTGATTAATTTATTTTATACCAAATACTTATAAAAGGCCCATATTACACACTTATCTGATCTATGTCATAATGTTGTTTCCTCATCACAAACATAGAGTTATGTTTTGTTTCATTCACAAACCCTGCATATTTAGGCTGAGTTCTTGTGATGTCATGTGGTAATATAGGAAGTGCTCCACTATGTTTTTAAATTCCATACACCTTCACTAGAATCACTTGAATGATTTCACCCATGGAATTGCCCATCTCTCCTAAACAAAAGGTAAAAGGAGCTGAACTTGAAAACTACTTCATAACATCACAAGGTGGAACAAAACCTTTTGAGTAGACAGAATAACAGCGCTCTCAAGTCTCACGCTTTGACGTGACGCAATTCGACGTGTTCACACGCTCACACGCCACACATGGTATTTCTCACCCTGAAATTTTGTTAAGCAATTCAAAACTGTAGCCACGGTTAGTTAAAAGGTTAGTTAAAAGTCCCCCCCCCCCCTTTCCCCTCGCTCCCCCAATATAAGGCCCTGTCCCCACGACAACGTTCCTGTTTTTTTTTACCCGGGGTGAAAAAAAGTCTCGTCCACACACGTGTTGGATCAGAAAACATTCACATCAAGATGAGCACGGAGCGCTGAGTGAAAACGATGTAGTACATATGTCACACCGATATGTGGCGCTGTAAACCGGAAAGAGCCAGAACCGCCGGAAACGCAAGACTACAAAGAGCACATGCGCAGAAAGTCCTTTCTCTTTCGTAAACAAGCAAACACGTGTACTTTAGGGACCGTCAACAAACACGAATTTATTTTTTATTTTGACTCACTCTGGTAATGTGAAAATGCTGACCGTCCCTAACATAGACAGACGCCACAGAACGAAGATTTGAGCTGCGTGAGCAGAGTTTTTGCCTATAAATAGTTAGTATTACTTGCTATCGTTTTATTAGATACATTAACAAGTAGAACTCTCGTTAACCTTGCTTGTGTTATTTACGCAAAATGCTTGTTTGGATCTTAATACGGGAATGTTAAACATACTCGGACATTATGTTGGCTTTTCTGCGAGAATATACAACCGGGCACCATCAACAACGGGCAGCTATATAGTTGTGTGAATTTGTGTAAAGAAAACAGAAATGCTTTCATATATTTTTGTGTGTGATACTGCATGTGTCTGTTTGTAAAAGGTACATTTTCATTCAATAAAAAAGACAAGAAATGGTTGCTCTATTTCTTTATTTACAGCACACAACACACTCAAATTGGTATGGGCTCCTCATTGTCCACTATCTGCCTTTTCATTGATGGGATTTTTCCAGTTTTAAAATACGTGTTTAGCTTTGAATTGGCAAACACTCGTGTGTCGTGCGTACTGTGCGCAGGGTTACCTTCTGGTCACTGATCACATGATGATTACGGCATCGCGACGTCATCATTTTCCCAAAAGTCGCGTTTTTTGCCGCCCACACGACAACGCGACCCCCGGCGTTCTCCGACTTCTCCACTCTGGAACCCATTTTTGAAAAACACCCCCCAAAAATGCCGGCGCCGTGTGGACGACAGGCCCAAACGAAGACAAACTTCCCCGTTTCCACCAAAAAACGTTGTCGTGCGGACAGGGCCTAAATCTCACTCTTACCAAACTTCAAAACTTGAGTAACTTGAATAATTATAAAGGATTACTCAAACATGTGTGAATGAAACAAAACACAACTCCAGGTATGTTTTTGAGGAGGTAACAACATTACAACATGGTTTAAAACTCACAGGCTGAGTGGAAATTAACCTAAAGAGTTCATAGTCACGTTGATCTCATTGTTTCAATGCTAGCGTTAGCATTAGCTTAGCTGCATTGTGAATGAGGATCCGTGGAGCCACAATATGCAGACCACAAACCACAGCTCAATGTGATCGCCACACGACAGCTGAATTAGCATTTAAACATGTCCTAAAGTCTATAAAGTCCATTTGATGCAGAAATATGATCATAATTATGACTCACCCCAGTGTTTTCGGCGTATCTCCAAATGTAAACGCGTATTGTGTGTTTCGGAGCCAAATCGCACTCTGTACACGAGCTCCGGAGAAACAGACGTGTCCCGAACCTGTCCCGAAGGTCTCCCGAACGTGTCATGTGTCCAAGTAGAAGTTAAAAGTCCATTTTCATGTCCATATTGTCTGGCAGTGCTGCTTACATATGCACGAGCTCCTCACAGCTGATCGGCGTAAGGGGAAACCCCCTTTTGCCTTCTCGCAACAGGATTGGCAGACGCGCGATCTTGGCGAAATATGTTGATTTATACAGTGCCGTGAAAAAGTATTTGCCCCCTTCCTGATTTCTGTGTTTTTTGCATATTTATCACTCAAAACATTGTCAGATCATCAAACCAATTTTAATATCACACAGAAACAACCCAAGGAAAGACAAAATTCAGTTTTTGAATGATGATTCCATTTATTAGTGCACAAAAAAAATCTAAACCTATCTGGCCCTATGTGAAAAAGTAATTGCCCCCCCTTGTTAAATCACAAACTAACTGTGACTAACCACAGTTTTGAGAAAACTTAGTTCAGTTCTACATGCCACACCCACACCTGATTGTCACCACCTGTGTTGAATCAAGAAATCACTTAAATAGTTCCTGTCAAACAAAGTGAAGTTGGCTACAACATCTCAAGAACAAACACATCATGCCACGATCCAAAGAAATTCAAGAACAAATGAGAAAAAAGTGATAGAAGTCTATAATTCAGGAAAAGGTTACAAAGCCATTCCCAAAGCTCTGGGGCTCCAGCGAACCACTGTCAGAGCCATTATTCAAAAATGGAGGAAACTGGGAACAGTTGCAACCCTTCCCAGGAGTGGTCGACCAACTAAGATTACTCCAAGAGTGCGACGACGGCTCATTCAGGAAGTCACAAAAGAACCTAGACGCACATCGAAAGAACTACAGGCCTCGTTGGCCTCAGTTAAGGTCAGTGTTCATGACTCCACCATTAGAAAAACACTGGCCAAAAATGGCATCCATGGAAGAGTTCCCAGGAGAAAACCACTGCTTTCACAAAAGAACACAAAGGCTCGTCTCACCTTTGCCAAAAAGCACCTTGATGACCCTCAAGACTTTTGGAGAAACATTTTGTGGACCGATGAGTCTAAAATTGAACTTTTTGGAAGGTCTGCAGCCCGTTTCATCTGGCGTAAAAATGGCACAGCATTTGATAAAAAGAACATGGTGCCCACAGTAAAGCATGGTGGTGGCAGTGTGATGGTCTGGGCCTGCTTTGCTGCCTCAGGACCAGGACAACTTGCTGTGATTGACGGAAAAATGAATTCTGCTGTTTACCAGAAGATCCTGAAGGAGAATGTCCGGCCATCAGTTCGTGCCCTCAAACTCAAGCGCTCTTGGATCATGCAACAGGACAATGATCCAAAACACACCAGCAAGTCCACCTCTGAATGGCTCAAAGAAAACAAAATTAAGGTTTTGGAGTGGCCAAGTCAAAGTCCGGATTTAAATCCGATTGAGATGCTGTGGTGTGACCTTAAACGGGCAGTTCATACAAGAAAACCCTCCAATATGGCAGAATTGAAACAATTCTGCATAGAAGAGTGGGCCAAAATCCCTCCCCAGCGGTGTGAAAGACTCATCACCAATTATCGCAAACGTTTGGTTACAGTTATTGCTGTCAAAGGAGGCTCAACTGGCTATTAGATTAAGGGGGCAATTACTTTTTCACATAGGGCCAGATAGGTTTAGATTTTTTTTGTGCACTAATAAATGGAATCATCATTCAAAAACTGAATTTTGTCTTTCCTTGGGTTGTTTCTGTGTGATATTAAAATTGGTTTGATGATCTGACAATGTTTTGAGTGATAAATATGCAAAAAACACAGAAATCAGGAAGGGGGCAAATACTTTTTCACGGCACTGTACATGCCCCGTTTCATTCGCGAAAAACAAGCATTTTTGAAATTACTAAGTTTGATATTACTAAGTCACTAATGCTGTTATCTGAAACATGGAGATGCTTCTTCATGATCTCAACGAGCACATTCTGCAAAAAAACAAAAATTACAAATTTTGGAAAAAAAAACACAAAAAACGCATTTTCCTGAGAATCTGTAATGCCGACATGCGGGCTCAGCTTCCATGGTCGGACACATATGTGACATGTGTGGCAAAAACCTTCCATGTACAGTAGATAAATATATAAAACAAACAGCACACATAAGGTGAGTGATGGTGTATTGTGTGCACGTACTTGGGTTGAACTTGCAGTCAGAACATGGCTGCCGGGCTGATGTCAGTTACAATTCGACTGTTCGCTTTAGTGTCTCCTCCTGCCTCACTCTAGCCCTCTCTATTCTCCACTCACTTCCTTCCTCTCTATCCTCTTTCCTATTCTCTGTTTACTCCCCTCCTCTCCTCCTGTATCCTCTGTGCCCCCCCCCTTCCCTCTCCTCTTCATCTACTGATACTTTGCAGAGACATCACGCTAGGCGGGTCTATATTTATGTATATGGTGGAATATTCATCACTTACCAAATTGACACAGTGCACACCTTAGCAAAAACATTTTTAGTTTTAAAACTCAGGGGAAAAATGATTTACACAACACATTTTTTGAATTTCAACAAAAAGGTGAGCGTGACGAGAGAAAAATTCTACTGCTAGCTAGCTTGTGACTGTAAAGTTATGTGAGAAACTCATTAACCAAAATAAAATCAGCTCATCTTTTGTAGCTCCAACTAAGTCAGTTCTTTATGGTAAGATTGGGTTAAACAAATCTCAGTCTATCTTGAGTAACAGAGCTTCAGACAGAGCAGTGCCTACAGTTAGCATCACACCCAGGCAATGTTGATGACATCAGCTGCAAAGGATCAATTCTCTCTTTTAATCTCTTTGCTTTTTTCTTCATCTACAGTATCCTCTCTCTCTCTTCTCTCCATTTGTTTCATTCTTCCTTTCCTGTTGTTCCTCTCTCCTCCTCATCTCTCCTTTCTTCTTCTCTGTTTTCCTGCCCTGTCTTTGGATTTCTCTCCTTTTTTTCTCCTTTTCTCTCTCCACCGCTCTCTACTCTTCCTCTAAATCTGTCTGATTTTCCTTCTCTCTTCCACTCACTCTCCTAATTCCTCATTTCTATCTCGACTCAACTGCCTCTGTATCGTCTCCCTTCACTCCCCTCCAATTTTTCTCCTCCTGTCTCTGCTCTCTCCACTTTCTCTCTCCTCTGCCCATTCGTCTATGTGTTTTTTCTTCCGCTTGTCTCTCTCTCTCTCTCTCTCTCTCCTCTTTTCCCCTCTTTTCTCCTCTTTTATCTTCTTACCCTCTCTTCCAATCTCCTCTACTCTTTCTTCTCTTTAAATTTCTCTCTCCTTTCCCCTCTTCTCCTGCTCCACTCTTCTCTCTCTCTCTCCTCTTTTCTCCCCCTCTATTCCTGGCCATTCCCCTCTGTTCTTTCTTCTCTCTTTTCCTCACCTTTCTCTCCTTTTTCCTTCTTTAACTGCCCCCCCTTTCCGTTTGTTTGTCTTTCTCTCTCTCTGCCTCTCTTTTTTTGTGTCTCTCTCTATCGCTTTCTCTCTCTCTCTCTCTCTCTCTTTCTGTCTCTGTCTCGCCTCTATCTACCCCTCTTTTCTTCCCCTCCATTCCTGGCTCCTCTTCTTGCTCTGTGTTCTCTCTTTTCCTCACCTCTCTCCAGATTTCTTTGCTTTCTCTTCTTCTCCTGGCTGCCCTCGCTCCTCCCCTCTTCCTCCTCTCTTCTTCCCCCTCTTCCGTGGCGCTCCCGGCTGCTGCTCGTCTCCTGCCTCCGGCTCAGAGTGGCTGGTCTGTGCAGTGTGATAATCCTGCTCTCATCTGTGACAGCGGGAAGCTCCGGATCAACTTTAACAAACGACCTTCAACCCAGAGACACCGTGTGCACCAAATACACACTTTAAGAAAACATTTACAAGGGTAAAGTCAACAAAACGGCTCCAATGATCAATCAACTAATCAGGACTATATAGCTGACTATTGATACGCTGGAGGATGTGACAGGAGAGCTCATGGCAGGATAGCAATGTTAGCAAGTTTTGCAAAGTAGAATAAATCAAAATATTTCTTAAAATATGTGTTGGATTTTCTGAAAAATATCATGACCAAATTTGACTGTAGTTGGAGAATCAGCCTTAGATTATCTGAAAACAAAATAAGAAATACAAAATGGATTTAAAAAACACATTTTCTGGAACTTGTGGTCAATACTACATGTGTTCATAGTCCTGTTTAGGTGTCTGATTGAATAAAAAAGTTATATTGACTAAGTGAAAATACTACCTATCTTGTGACTGTAATGTTTAAGAGCACAAGTCATCTCACCTGTTGTAGTTCTAGCTAACTTCGTTCTTTATGGTCAGATTAAAGTCTAACAGAGCTTCAGACAGGGACATGCCTCCAGTTATCATCACACTCCCAGGGAATGTTGTCGACATCAGCTGCAAAGTATCAATAAAAAAATAAACATAATGACATTTTTTTCATAGTAATCCTTATCTGGACAATACTGACTCTAAAATACATTTAAAGAGACAGCTTTATTGAATCAAATTGTCAAAAGAGACTATTTCAGAGAATCAATTCAATACATTTTTTTCTGCATATTCCCTATTTAGAGGCCTTCAATTAGCATATTTCAGCCTTTATTTGGTTGATAATTTATTCCAAAACTCTCTCTGTACATTAAAAATAATAATTTGTCTAGTTGACTAATCGAAAAATATCAAAAACATCAAAAACAGCTGGGGTCTGCAACTCAAAAACAACATATCAGAACACAATGGGGGTCTACCAATGTCACAAGGATTTAAAAAAAAAAAGAAGAACAAAGCAATCTATAAACAGACACACACACACACACACACACACAGAAAGCATTATGTAACCACAATGCACAAAAGCTAAACACATGTATGGATGTGTACGTGTTTATGTTTAATGCTTTCGTTTTGGTTTTATTTAGGAAAGGATTATGGCAGATAAGAAAACAGTGTAGGATATGCATTGGAGGATAACAATTGGATATTTACAAAAAATATATGTGCACTTAAAATTTTCAGTGTGCTTTAGAATGGTTAATGATGCTGGGGGAAGTCTATTCAAATCAGGGACCTAGGCCTTTACACCCCAACCAAACAACTGTATTTTATTTTTTAGTTTGTGTTTATAAAGGAAATCTGATCATCACAAACACCTTGGAACATGTGTCAGCTAATCAATGGATCTTTATTAACTGTTAAATTAAATTACTCTTTGAATCTTTGACAGTTTGTCTTTAAAGCCCCAGTGTGTAGGATTCGTGGCGCATAGGTGGATGGTGCTATTGCACTTTCTGTTTTAGCTACGGCAGACCTCGAGGGTCACCCGGGCGCGCGCACGAGCCGCTACTGTATAAATAAAACGCGGTCCCGTTTTTTGTTTTTTTTTCTTTTCTCATGAAAACACACATTCCCGATCATGTACCATGACACTCTACACATCAAATGAAACCTTACAGTCTCCTCTTTTTGACTATGCAATTCATTTCCCTGCACAATAATCACTGTTTGAGCACATGGGGCTTTTATACAGAAAAGCACAAAACGAGGTTAGCTTACCTTAGAATGCTTTGCACAGGTCAAACTCTGTATTTCACCATAAACTTGCTCTCAATTTGTCCGTAAGGATCCAGCGAATAAAATCCAGTAAAACAATTTAGTCCAAAACACGTGTTAGATCCATTACGACGTCTGATCCGGCAGCATGCTTGTGTTGTTTACCCAAAACCACGAGCCTTGCCGAAGGCGGAGCCCAAATGTCCTTCTGTGGCTCTCGTATTCAAAATGGCTGCCTCTGCATGGGGAAGATCCCCCTTTTATGTGACTATATCTAAGTCCAAAAGAATACTTTGATTTCATGATGGAAGTGAAAAGGCTTGGAAAACAATGTATTTTTGAATGGTATCTTCAATTTCAGAAATTAACGGGTAAAAATCTTACACACTGTCCCTTTAATTTTTGTCTTTGTCACATACAGTGAGTTTGCCCTTTTTCATATAATCAAAACTAGCACGGATGTGCACGGTCAGAATGAAATGAGATTCCCATCATTGTAACTGTTTACATGGCATTTCAATAATCAGATCACTGTAGAAATCAGATAATGGTCTGATGTGTTGGTCTGCATGTAAACATAGCAACAATTTTCACTGTCATCTAATTATTTCATTTACAGGTCAGAAGTCTACTGACCACAGCAGCAAAACCACCAGCCACTCAAACCTCTCATCTCCTACCATAACCAGTGGAAACATTTCTAAAAAAAATAATACTTTTCTTTTCCTTATATAATTGTAGAATATATAATGTCTTTTATGGCCTATAATAAATCCTGAAGTAGTCCTTTATGCCCTCACTCAATGTTACTCAGTGTTTATTATACCACGGATAAAAAATCTGATTTTGTGCTGCCATTGTATCCATAGTTTTCAGAATGATAAACCAGTAGTAATTAATTATTCAAAACAAAATAAATATTAGCCATTATCTTTTCAGTGGTCAACTGTCCTCAAAATGGCACCACGGTTTTCAGACAAACAATTCCTTCCTGATTTGAAGGACTTTGAGGAGACCTAGTGACGACCTTTCTCCATTCAAAAGATGTAATATTTTGATGCGAATTGCTTAATTGCCATTACCATGGAGAATGGTTGCCATAGAGCTCAGAATTAATGAACAGAATCTAGGACAGTTTCCACAGCGATGAACAATTTAATGCAAAATATTTTAGCTTTTGAATGGGAATAAGTCCTCAAAATGTTGAAGATAATAGGAAGCTGAAAGATTGTCGTCTAGGAGAAATAATTTTAGTCATTCCAGAGCTACAATTGTCTCCAATGGAAAACACTGGGTTCGCAATGATTCATTATTTGCATCTATTTATGTCTGACACCCTTTCCAATCTTACTTGGCATGAGGCTCATCACCCTTGTAATAAAACAAGTATCATCTCAACAGGTATCTTGGAAGCTGTCCTACTGTATCTCTATGACATACACATTTCTGCAAATCAGCCCCAAACCCGTTTTAATTCTCCCCAAATTGACACACTCAACCTAGAAGACCAATATTGCTGACTGAAACAATGCAGCAATTTCCATTTTCATTCTACTCTACTAAAACCACAAAATAATAAGCGAGAGTGATGTCCTTGGTGGCAATGTCAAACATGGCACTGCAGTAATGGGTGTCCACTGTGTACAAATGAAATGCCATCTACGACAACCCCAAGCAATTGTCTTCATGCATCATATAGGACATGATTTTGACTTATATAATCTGCAGACATGCTTTAGGAACCATAAGCAAGCAGGCTCTCTTTGTATTATGAGAGCTGTCAATCGCTAGAATCATTTGGATCATTTCAGCCCTGGAATTGATCATCTCTACTGAACTAAAAGGTAGCAGCAACCTATAGAAATCTATCACTACATGACATCCAAGGTGGAAAAGAGCGTTTTCAGCTTTGGAAATGTTGACAGGCTAATAATAAAGGATTAATCAAACGTGTGAATGAAGCAAAACACAACTCCAGGTATGATTTTGATGAGGAAACATTATAACATGGCTTTAATGTTGCAGAATATAGGACATTTAAATATTTTTAGATAATACTTCTTTATCCTTAATTCAGTAACCTACTAATAATCCTCTATGTATACTATTTATTATATTCTGTTTCTTTTGCCAAATACAATAGGAAAAAATATATGAATTGCTGTGGGATAGTGCCATATCATAAAGTGAGCCATCTTCTAACTTTGTCTTTTAAAAGTGTCTATTAGCCTCATATATAAGGATGTTAAATGGCCCATATTACGCTATTTTCCAGTCTACATTGTGTCATGTTGTTTCCTCATCAAAAACATACCTGGAGTTGTGTTTTGTTTCATTCACACATGTTTAACACAAAAATCTCATATTTAGGCTGTGCCCTTCTTGTCTGAGACTGAAAACACTTTGTTCCACTTTGTGATGTCATGTGGTAATACAAGAAGTGTGTTTTTAAACTCCATACACCTTCACTAGAATCATTTGGATAATTTCAGCCCTGGAATTGCCAATCTCTGTTGAAAAAAAGGTTAAAGGAGCTGTTAATTTTAAAACAACCACTTCACGATGTAGACAGACTAATAAAGCAGGATTACTCAAACGTGTGAATGAAACAGAGTACATAATATACGACCTTTAAAGGGGCCAAACAGATAAGATGCACTCATATGTGCAGACATGTTTTGGGAGCCATAAACAAGCAGACTCTTTTTGTCTTATGAACGCTGTATAATTACACTTGTAGGCCTACACGCATAACTAATTGTTAGTTGGAACATATCCTCCAGTCCAGTGTCTGTGTATATAACTAATCAGAGCTGTGAGTAAATCTTCTGAGATTTTATTAAAAATCAAAGCATCAGCTGGAGACCAAATATCCGCCAAGTGTTTTCGCACCAGCTTACGGCTAAATATGCATGTGTCCCATTTCTTTCTTATCTCCTACAAACTCATTCATATGCAAATATAGTGCTCAAGTACAATATGTTTGGGCATAGAAATAAACAGGGAGCGATTTGCCTTTCAAGTGTCGCCATAAACAGTGGTGAAAAAAACGGCACCATTTTGTGAGTCAAGGTGAGCAGATTGATTAGAGACAAGAGTCAATTTGTCTGAGGTTAAAAACAAGTTGTGATTTGTGTTTGATAATTAATAAAGCGCAACAGTGCCAAGTCATAAAGAAACAAGCTGTTCAGCATAACATAAAAGACAAAGTACATATAACAGCAAAATAGTGTCATTACTTTTAAATTTATGGACTGCTACTATACCAGTATTAATAACTTTACTATTATTTCAACAACTACTTAAAGCCCCAGTGTGTAGGATTCGTGGTGCATAGGTGGATGGTGCTATTGCACTTTCTGTTTTAGCTACGGCAGACCTCGAGGGTCACCCGGGCGCGCGCACGAGCCGCACGCCGCGCGATACCGGTTATTTTTTTTTTCTTTTCTCATGAAAACACACATTCCCGATCATGTACCATGACACTCTACACATCAAATGAAACCTTACAGTCTCCTCTTTTTGACTATGCAATTCATTTCCCTGCACAACAAACACTCCCTGAGCACATGGGGCTTTTATACGGAAAAGCACAAAACGAGGTTAGCTTACCTTAGAATGCTTTGCACAGGTCAAACTCTGTATTTCACCATAAACTTGCTCTCAATTTGTCCGTAAGGATCCAGCGAATAAAATCCAGTAAAACAATTTAGTCCAAAACACGTGTTAGATCCATTACGAGTCTGATCCGGCAGCATGCTTGTGTTGTTTACCCAAAACCACGAGCCTTGCCGAAGGCGAAGGTGGAGCCCAAATGTCCTTCTGCGGCTCTCGTATTCAAAATGGCTGCCTCTGCATGGGGAAGATCCCCCTTTTATGTGACTATATCTAAGTCCAAAAGAATACTTTGATTTCATGATGGAAGTGAAAAGGCTTGGAAAACACTGTATTTTTGAATGGGTATCTTCAATTTCAGTAATTAACGGGTAAAAATCTTACACACTGTCCCTTTAAATAGCAGTAGTAGTGGGTGAATGGTAAAACAGAGCCTAACTCTATGAAAATGTTTGTCTTAAAAGTACCACAGTGTGACTTTAAAGGTCCTATATTACATAAAAAATCAAGTTTTTAAGCAATTTTATAATGCAATCACCTCCTCAGAAACATACCTGGAGTTGTGTTTTGTTTCATTCACACATGTTTGAGTAACCCTGCATTATTAGTCTGTCTCAAAATGTTCTGTTCCACCGTTGGATGTAATGACGCAGTAGTTTTCAAGTTAACAGCTACTTTTTTTTTTTAGTTCAGTAGAGATTGGCAGGCCTGAAATTATCCTAATGATTCTAGTGAAGGTGTATGGAGTTTAAAAACACAGAGGAGCACTTCCTGTACACATGACATCCCAAGGTAGAACAGTAAGAACTCAGCCTAAATATCCAGGGTTTGTGTGTGAAACATGAATGAATGAAAAAAACACAATTCCAGGTATGTTTTTGATGAGGAAACAACATTATAACATATGCCATACTGTGGAACTTTCCAAGCAAAGCAACATCTCCATGGAGACAAGCAGGGAATATAGAACCTTATTTATCCATAATCCAATACCTACTAATAATCCTCTATGTATACGATTCATTACATTCCACTTCTTTTGCCAAATACAATAGCAATGGTGATCAATGTGATAATGCCACATCATAAAGTGAGCCATTTTCTTACTTCAACTTTTTAGAAGTCCTCTAACCTCAGATATTTGGATGTTAAAGGGGCCAATCAGAGCGCAGTCTGCCTCCTCCTGTGTGATGTACAGAGGCTCCCTGAGCACGCAGCTCTTTTCATCTGCTGCACCAAACAGCATCAGAGCCCATGGCAGGTTCACCTCTCAGTCAAGCCCTGATTTACTTGAATCAGGCCTGGATGTGTTTACTGTGAAATATGAATGAAAAAGCAGCCGTCAAAAGAGCTATTAGCTGAGCAACGCTTTGGGAGAACAGGCAATCGTACACAGCACCCGCAATGTTTATTTAATGCTAAGGCAGGTATGAGTAATATATGTAACTCCACCTGTAATAAATGTGGCTATTTCTGCAAATCCACTGATACGCAGAGTAATGGGGTGTGGAGCCACAAAGGTCCACATCATTTATTTATGTAAAATATACAGGGATTACCAAGAAATGTTCACTCTGGTGTATACAGAATATAAACCCCCCATAGGTACACTATGTAACTTTTCTGGCGGAGAATCTGCCACCAGCTTGTTTCTATGCAGATATTCTTACTTTGCTTAGAATGTTCCAGTGGTATGTATGCAGTGGGGGAACAGTAGTAAAGTAACATGGATACTTTTTTCTTCTACTTCACTACATTTGAGAGAAGGTATCTGTACTTTCTACTACTCTACATTCATGAACAGGACTAAAAAGTAAAGGGATTTTGGCTGTGGGTTGATTTTTAACACATTCATATTCATGGATTTTTGCATGTGATTTCCGAAGTATTTTATGCTGTAAGCAATAGCATCTCCATGATGCAGGACCAGTGTTGTATAAAGTAGTGGAAAATCAAACTCAAGTAAAAGTATTGGTACCCCTCCCAAAAATGACTTTGGTAAAAGTCAAAGTCACTGACTGAAATGTTACTTGAGTAAAAGTCTTGTAAAAATAAATGTACTCAAGTAATGTAATTAAAAGTACAAGTAAAAGTATCAAGCAAAGGCAGTCTGAAGCTAACCCTCGCTTTGTTACTTAGACAGCACAAACACACAGCGCTTGTTTACATTTTTAAAAGTAGGCACATGTTAATGTTATTTTTTGTCCTTTTGAACTCGTGTGCTCTTTCTCATTCGTTACACTTAGCCTACAGCTATGCCTTCCCTTGAGCCGAAAAAGCTAGGTAGCCTGTTAGCTCCAACATCATCAAATACGCTTTGTGTAACCGAAACAATGTCACACAAAGTTAATTTCTACATGTTGTGCTCAAGGTTTCACAACGGTGTCTAGAATGTCCATGCTATGGTTACTGAAACTGGAATATAGATGCTAACAATTTCATGAATCTAGAACTTACCTCGATGTGTTTCTTGAGGTTGGACGGGGAGTTTCTGTAAGATAGGATTTCCACGTTTCTTGGACGGCACAAGAGGCACTTGATTCGATAGGACGAATCCTTCATATCAGCATAAGAGAACATTGTGTTTAAGTACAGCCAGGGATGCTCATCGTAAGTTCCCCCTTCACTTGTAGCCGACGTGGATGCTGTCTCCTTTTCCATCAGGGATTTTGATTGATTAAACTAGCTGCATGAATCCAACAGGTGTAGGCTGACAAGCCCAGGCACGTCCTGACTTGCAGTCAGTAGAGGGGTTATTTTTGTAACGAGTAACTAAACGGCACATTGAAAATGTATCGGAGTAAAAGTATGCAATTAAATTCGGAAATGTAGTGAAGTAAAAGTAAAAGTTATCATTTAAAAAAAAACTCAAGTAAAGTACAAAGTCTCCCAAAATGTACTTAAGCACAGTAGTGAAGTATTATTACATCGTTACTATACAACACTGTGCAGGACCCTTCACCAGAAAAGTGCATCTTTAATGAATAGTTTGAGTTCAGGTCATTGGGTCAAATATGTGGTTAGAAATGTAACTAATTGGATACATGTTGTTGTATGTCTATAAATGTTAGCCATGCCCAGCTAATTGGCCCTATATGTACAAATTATGCTGATTAGACGCCGTGACTTTAGCTTATTTTTCAGTTAATGAAGAGGCAATGCAAATTTCTTATGCTAATAGGTTGGAGCCATTCCTTTAGCTGTGCACTGAGCAGGGCCAGACTTTTAATGTCTCATTTCAGAGCCAAAGAGAGCTGTTTTCTGTGTGGACCTGGGCACAGCTGTTTAGGTGCAGTGCGTCATTCAAAATCCAGCATCCAAAATAACCAAAGGGGACTGTATCTTTTCTGAAAGGCATTTAGTGCCTTCACTGTCATCTAATTGTTCAGTCTATACCAAAGTAACTTAAAGTGCATCTTGTAGGTTAGATTACTCAGTTCATTAAAACATAGTTATAATTATATTTCATAATTATATTTCAGATTTTACTTTATTTGTTTGTAATTTGTCCCTACATTTTTTATATAGAGATACATGTATTTCATTTTAGAACTTACTGGCACTAACTGTGATTTTATATTTTTCTTATCATTTTTTCTTCACAGTTACTGACTGAAACTACATAGCCTAGACCAGGGGTCGGCAACCTTTACCACTCAAAGAGCCATTTGAACCCGTTTCACACAGTAAAGAAAACACTGGGAGCCCCAAAACCCTTTTGAAATTTAAAATGAAATAACACTGCAAATAATGGCTTTTTTTTTTGCCTTTGTGCCATAGAATTGCATTTTGAAAATGAATGAACTAAAATAAAATACATTTTAATTAAACACAGTGGTCCCTCGCTATATTGTGGTTCACTTTTTGCGGACTCGCAAAAAGTTTTATAGTGTATCAACGCACATTTCTGTGTCCTGATTGGCTAAGGGACTGTAGACCTTTGCTGATTCGTCAGTCATTCTCCTCCGTGTCTCCTGTACAGAATGTGTTCAGTTTGCCAGATTTATATAAATGTTGGATCGCAGTGTGACTCTGAAGTGCTGTATGTTTGCAAGTTTTCTCCCCGACAAAACCCGCCACTTTTTAGAACGTGACCCCAGTGATAAACGAGAGACCGCTGTACTGAGCCGCATCAGAGCCGCATGTGGCTCCGGAGCCGTGGGTTGCCGACCCCTGGCCTAGATCTTTTCAAGTCAAACAAAGTAAAAACAAATTAAGCAAACATAATACAGTTACCAAATCTAAATGCTAATGGTTTTAGGACTTTACATAAAAAATAAACAATTTAGAATTTACAGGATATAGATGATTCTCTGTTGTTGCCTCAAAATTCGCGAAGAATCCCTCAGTCGTCCTTCAGTCTTGCCTCAAAATTGTATTTGAACTTCACAAAAAGTATAATTTAAGGTGAAATGTATAATATATCTGTAGATGAAATGAAAAACTATAGGTTTTTTGGACATATTGTAACTTATAAATCAAACTTTTTCCTACCTTCTTTCCTCAAAAATGCAAAGTGTCTATTTAAAAAAAAAATAGACATTTAAAACACCACTGTAAATGTCTATAAACTGGACTGTGATATCACTGACATGTATCTGAGTGATTTGCATTTCATCCATTTGTAGCGGAGTTTGTTCAAGTCCATTGCTTCAAGTCTAAACAAATTCTATCACAGAATTATTCCAGGTCCAAACATAAAAGGACTAAACATAAAATAGGACTATATCTTCACTACACACCTGTTGTCCATGTCAGCCACTCACAGCCTAGTATCTCTTAACCTATCACCTGTCAAGCCATTCATAAATTTGCATACTGCCCAGTGCCCTTTCAGTTTCCCCTAAAGCCAGATATTACCCAAGACAAACTGTTACTTTGGATTCCATGGCCAAACACTCTGAGAATAATGTATAAGAACCCAAAGGCAGCAGTTAAAGTAATGGGTCCATATCTAATACATTTAGTTTGCATCGTGGTCTGAAGCAGGGAGATGGTCTTTCACCTTTGGTCTTCGTTTTGTGTATGGAACCTTTAGCAGAAAGCATTAGACAAAATGAAAATATACATGGGATTATGGTGGGGGATTGTGAGTATAAATTAGCACTTTATGCAGATGATGTAACAGTAGTGATAAATGTCAGAAAATCTCTGGAAAATTTGATGGTGGAAATACAAAAATACAGTAAATATTCTGGGCATAAGATAAATGTACATAAAACAGAGGCTATGATGATTGGAGAATTGGATAGGGAAGTTAAAAGTCAATACATTAAATTGGATTGTGAACATCTAAAATACTTGGGGCGATGGATACCAAAAATGAATTTAAAAAAAAAAAAAAATGATATAAATTATACTAAATTAATAGACCTGGTTAGGGGAAGGGGGGGACTTATCAATATGTGAAAAAATTAAGATAAGATGATAAGATAAGATAAGACTTTATTGATCTCACGCAGGAGAAATTTACTTGTCACAGTAGCTCCAGGTAGGGACAGTTTGAACAAGAAAGAAGTGATGCATGTAAGAATGGCATAAAAATAAGCAATAATAATAATGAAATAAGTAATAATAGAATAAGTAATAATAATAAAACAGTAACAAGGAGAGTACTGAAAAACGATATTGCACGTTAGAAAAACGATATTGCACGTTAGGACCATACAGTGGAGTTATACAGTCTGATAAAATAAGTAATAAATATAGCTGCAAGCAGCAATGTGGGGCCAAGCAGCGACCCAGCCTAATTCGATGACATGCGTTAGATCAGTCTTCGCCCGAGGATCCCAGGGATACCAAGTTTTTCAAAATCGGACTTACGGTTCAAAAGTTACAAGCAGAAATGTCCCTCAAATTTTGACCTGTTGATGGCGCTAGAGTTTGAGGTGGGGCCCTGTAATTTTTTGTGGGGAATCCTGGGACAGACTAGAATACCTCCGACGAGTTTGAAAATAATCCTATGAAGGGTTTCCGAGATATGAGCTCACTTCCTGTTTGGCGACTTTTAGGACGCGTTTGATTGGCTCTCACGACAAAACGATAAGAGATATCAAAACTCCAGGCAAGTTTCTGATGAGGCTCAGTCCAAAGATGCTCTGTACCAAATTAGAGCAAAATTGGTCCAAAATTGAGGGAGGAGAAGCATTTTGAATGTTTTTCATAAAATTCAAAATGGCGGAAAATCTTACCCGCGGAAAATGACGTCACAGAATGCGTTGGATTCGTCTTGCCCCAAGGAGTCCAGGGAGGCCAAGTTTTAGAAAATCGGACATACGGTTCAAAACTTACAAGCCGAAATGTACCTGCAACTTTGACCTGCTGGTGGCGCTAGAGGGTTGGGGGTAGGGACGTAAAATTTGTTGAAGGGCATCATGAGACTGTCTAGAATGTGGGTGCACACCATTTGTTGTGGAAATTACAAGTTAAGTTGTAGAAACAGAAGAATTTTATTGATTTTTCACAAAATCCAAGATGGCGGACATTCTATTCCGGCAGACATGACGTCATAGGATGCGTTGGATCAGTCTTCACCCAAGGATCCCAGGGATACCAAATTTTTGAAAATCTGACTTACGGTTCAAAAGTTACAAGCAGAAATGTCCCTCAAATTTTGACCTGTTGTTGGCGCTAGAGGGTTTGAGGTGGGGACCTGTAATTTTTTGTAGGGAATCCTGGGAAGGACACGAACATCTGTGAAAAGTTTGAAAATAATCCTATAAACGGTTCCCGAGATATGAGCTCACTTCCTGTTTGGCGACTTTTCGGACACGTTTGATTGGCTGTCACGTCAAAACGACAAGAGATATCAAAAAACCGGGTACGTCTCTGATGAGGCTCAGTCCAAAGATGCTATGGACCAAATTTGAGCAAAATTGGTCAAAAATTGAGGGAGGAGAAGCATTTTGAGTGTTTTTCATAAAATTCAAAATGGCGGAAAATCTACCCTGACGGAAAATGACGTCACAGGGTGCGTTGGATTCGGCTTAGCCCAAGGAGTCCAGGGATACCAAGTTTTTGAAAATTGGACATACAGTTCAAAAGTTACACGCAGAAATGTACCTGAAAATTCCTGCAACTTTGAGCTGCTGGTGGCGCTAGAGGGTTGGGGGTGGGGACCTATAAATTGCTGTGGGTAATGAGGAGAGTGGCTGGAATGTGCATGCCAAATTTCACAACTTTTTACCAGACGGTTCTAGGGGTTGCCATAGACTTCCAGAGGCGGAAGAATATATAATAATAATAATAATAAATATAGCTGCAAGCAGCAATGTGGGGCCAAGCAGCGACCCGGCCTAATTCGATGAGATGCGTTGGATCGGTCTTCGCCCGAGGATCCCAGGGATACCAAGTTTCTGAAAATCGGACTTACGGTTTAAAAGTTACAAGCAGAAATGTCCCTCAAATTTTGACCCATTGGTGGCGCTACAGGATTTGAGCTGAGGCCCTGTCATTTATTTGTGTGGAATCCTGGGACAGACTAGAATACGTGTGAAAAGTTTGAAAATAATCCTATGAAGGGATCCTGACATATGAGCTCACTTCCTGTTTGGCGACTTTTAGGATGCGTTTGATTGGCTGTCACGACAAAACGATAAGAGATATCAAAACTCCAGGCAAGTTTCTGATGAGGCTCAGTCCAAAGATGCTATGTACCAAATTAGAGCAAAATTGGTCCAAAATTGAGTGAGGAGAAGCATTTTATTGATTTCCACAAAATCCAAAATGGCGGACATTCTATTCCGGCGAACATGACGTCATGGGGTGCATTTGATTCGACTTGGCCCAAGGATTGTTGGGATACCAAGTTTTTGAAAATCTGACTTACGGTTCAAAAGTTACAAGCAGAAATGTCCCTCAAATTTTGACCTGTTGGTGGCGCTAGAGGGTTTGAGCTGGGGCCCTGTAATTTTTTGTGGGGAATCCTGGGACAGACTAGAATACATGTGAAAAGTGTGAAAATAATTCTATGAAGGGTTCCCGAGATATGAGCTCACTTCCTGTTTGGCAACTGTTAAGACGCGTTTGATTGGCTATCACGACAAAACGATAAGAGATATCAAAAAACCGGGTACGTTTCTGATTAGGCTCCGTCCAAAGATGCTATGTACCAAATTAGAGCAAAATTGGTCCAAAATTGAGGGAGGAGAAGCATTTTGAATGTTTTTCATAAAATTCAAAATGGCGGAAAATCTTACCAGCGGAAAATGACGTCACAGAATGCGTTGGATTCGTCTTGCCCCAAGGAGTCCAGGGAGGCCAAGTTTTAGAAAATCGGACGTACGGTTCAAAACTTACAAGCCGAAATGTACCTGCAACTTTGACCTGCTGGTGGCGCTAGAGGGTTGGGGGCGGGGACGTAAAATTTGTTGAAGGGCATCATGAGACTGTCTAGAATGTGGGTGCACACCATTTGTTGTGGAAATTACAAGTTAAGTTGTAGAAACAGAAGAATGTTATTGATTTTCACAAAATCCAAGATGGCGGACATTCTATTCCGGCAGACATGACGTCATAGGATGCGTTGGATCAGTCTTCGCCCAAGGATCCCAGGGATACCAATTTTTTGAAAATCGGACTTACGGTTCAAAAGTTACAAGCAGAAATGTCCCTAAAATTTTGACCTGTTGGTGGCGCTAGAGGGTTTGAGGTGGGGACCTGTAATTTTTTGTAGGGAATCCTGGGAAGGACACGAACATCTGTGAAAAGTTTGAAAATAATCCTATAAACGGTTCCCGAGATATGAGCTCACTTCCTATTTGGCGACTTTTCGGACACGTTTGATTGGCTGTCACGTCAAAACGATAAGAGATATCAAAAAACCGGGTACGTTTCTGATGAGGCTCAGTCCGAAGATGCTATGGACCAAATTTGAGCAAAATTGGTCCAAAATTGAGGGAGAAGAAGCATTTTGAGTGTTTTTCATAAAATTCAAAATGGAGGAAAATCTACCCTGACGGAAAATGACGTCACAGGGTGCGTTGGATTCGGCTTGGCCCAAGGAGTCCAGGGATACCAAGGTTTTGAATATTGGACATACGGTTCAAAAGTTACACGCAGAAATGTACCTGAAAATTCCTGCAACTTTGAGCTGCTGGTGGCGCTAGAGGGTTGGGGGTGGGGGCCTATAAATTGCTGTGGGTAATGAGGAGAGTGGCTGGAATGTGCATGCCAAATTTCACAACTTTTTACCAGACGGTTCTAGGGGTTGCCATAGACTTCCAGAGGCGGAAGAATATATAATAAATATAGCTGCAAGCAGCAATGTGGGGCCAAGCAGCGACCCAGCCTAATTCGATGAGATGCGTTGGATCGGTCTTCGCCCGAGGATGCCAGGGATACAGAGTTTTTCAAAATCGGACTTACGGTTCAAAAGTTACAAGCAGAAATGTCCCCCAAATTTTGACCTGTTGCTGGCACTAAGGGGTTTGAGCTGGGGCCCTGTCATTTTTTGTGGGGAATCAAAGGTATAGGTACAATTGGTATACTTGCATATACAAAGAATTTATTTTCAGTCTCGATGTTGGTTTAGGCATAGCTCTCAAAAACAATAGACAATAGTACTTCCAGTGGTCAAGTAGATACACCAAAACAAGACAATAGACAGTATAGTTTACATAGGCCTATAAAAGCCAAGATGTAGTGCAAAAAATATGTAGGCCTAAACAAAACATTGTTTATAAATCTAAGAATTTTACCAACAAAGTAATGAAAGTGAATAAAAGTAATCAAAAACAAATTAGTTATAATCATTGAAATAGTTACACTACAATTACATTTTAAACAAGGTAATTTGTAACTAACCAATTCCACTTTTAAAGTAACTTTCACAACACTTCTAGAAACAAATATTAAAACTAGATGGCATGACTGCAGTCAAACAGATGGTACTTGAGACAGATGAGATAGTGGAGCAGGGCATCCGAGTAAATCCATGGGGCCTGGAGACAGAGAGACAGAGAGAGAAAAGAGGCAGCATGGTGAATGCAGAACTTCAGGGAGGGTGCTTCAAAAGAAGGCCAAAACATCCAGTAAAGAATGTTTCTCACTAATCTTTGTTGGGGACTGACCTCTCACCCTCATGCTCTCCAACGTCCATCTACACTGGACCAGTCTCTCGCCCCCATGTTCTCCAACATCCATCTAGGCTGGACCACTGTTGCTCAGGTTGCCAGTCGCGATCCATCCGTTGAGCCATTGAGCCACCTGCGTATAGATCTATAGACAAGGGAAGGCGAGTTTAATTGTATAGTGCATTTCACACACAGAGTCAGGTCTGTATGCTTCACAAAAAGCACAACAATAAACAGCAGATTAAGTAAGAATGTTTCTCACTAATCTTTTTGGGGACTGACCTCTCACCTCCATGCTCTCCAACATCCATCTAGGCTGGACCACTGTTGCTCAGGTTGCCAGTCGCGATCCATCCGTTGAGCCATTAAGTTGCCCGCGTTTAGGTCTATAGACAAAAACAAAATCAAAAGTTTGTAATTAAAAGAAGGCATTTGTGTTCAGTATTGTCTCAAGTTTTGATATAAAACTCACTGTTCACTGTCTCCCTGACCTGGTCACGTCAGGTTGTCAGTTGTGATGCTGCCCCCCACAGGACCTCCTCTCTGTCTGTCACATCAACAAACAAATATTAATAAAACTATGTGGCATGACTGCAATCAGACACGTGGTACTGGAGCAGGGTAATCACGTAAATCCATATTGCACCAGTAATACTGCAAAATGTCTGCATGCCCCAGTCATAGGGCCTGGGTGGTGGGAAAAAAGAGAGAGAGACGCAGAGAGAGAGACAGACACAGAGAGAGACAGACACAGAGAGAGATACAGAGAGAGAGATACAGAGACACAGAGAGAGACTCCAGGGAGGGTGCTCTGACAGAAGGCAACAACATCCAGAAAAGAATGTTTCTCACTAATCTTTGTTGGGGACTGACCTCTCACACCCATGTTCTCCAACATCCATCTAGGCTGGACCACTGTCTCTCGCCCCCATGCTCTCCAACATCCATCTAGGCTGGACCACTGTCTCTCGCCCCCATGCTCTCCAACATCCATCTAGGCTGGACCACTGTTGCTCAGGTTGCCAGTCGCGATCCATCCGTTGAGCCATTGAGCCACCTGCGTTTAGGTCTATAGACAAGGGAAGGCGAGTTTAATTGTATAGTGCATTTCATACACAGAGGCAGGTCGGTGTGCTTCACAAAAAAGCACAACAATAAACAGCAGATGAAGAGTTTAAAAACAAAAAGTGTAAAGTAGGGGAAAATAAAAGAAAGCATCTGTGTTTAATATTGTCTCAAGTTTTCATATAAAACTAATCACTGTTCAATGTCCCCCTCACCTGGTCAGGTTGTCAGTTGTGACACTCCCCCAAGGACCTCCTCTCGGTGTCTGGTCTCCCTCTGGGAAGTGCTGACGATGTTCTCCACAGGCATTTTCTCCTTCTTCTAACTTGTATATTAAAACGCTTATCCACACCATTAGTACGAGTCTCTTTCTCATCTCCTCAAACTTTGGGCACAATCACCCAAATTGTAGATCCAAAGAATACAGTCACTCCAATACTCATACTTTGTATGTAACATTTTTGTTAAAGGTCCCATGGCATGAAATTTTCACTTTCTGAGGTTTTTGAACGTTAATGTGAGTTTCCCTAGCCAGTTTAGGCCCCCCTATGGCTAAAAGTTGCGAAATGTCTAAACTGAGCATTTGCGGTCCTTTTCTGTGTTTGAAAAAAACCCAGCCCAAACGGGCGATTTTGAACAAGGCACCTATGTTACGTCACGACGAAAAATGAAATGCAAATGCAGTTCCACCACCGTCTGGATGTCCACCCCCTGTTTCTGGAAATCACGCCCCCGTCTCTGGAAATCAGGGAGCTACGCAATGCGAAATGCGTTTTTATTTGCCTGGAGGCACGTGCGAGTGTTTCTATGCTCGCAAGTCCCTTATCCAACCCTCTGGACCTCTGAAATACACTATATTACCAAAAGTATTCGCTCACCCATTCAAATGATCAGAATCAGGTGTCCTAATCACTTGGCCTGGCCACAGGGCTTGGCTCCTTAGTTCCAGTGAAAGAAACTTTAAATGCTTCAGGATACCAAAACATTTTGCACAATTCCATGCTCCCAACCTTGTGGGAACAGTCTGGAGCGGGCCCCTTCCTCTTCCAACATGACTGTGCACCAGTGCACAAAGCAAGGTCTATAAAGACATGGATGACGGAGTTTGGTGTGGATGAACTTGACTGGCCTGCACAGAGTCCTGACCTGAACCCGATAGAACACCTTTGGGATGAATTAGAGCGGAGATTGAGAGCCTGGCCTTCTCGACCAACATCAGTGTGTGACCTCACCAATGTGCCTTTGGAAGAATGGTCAAAAATTCCTATAAACACTCTCCTCAACCTTGTGGACAGTCTTCCCAGAAGAGTTGAAGCTGTAATAGCTGCAAAAGGTGGACCGACATCATATTGAACTCTATGGGTTAGGAATGGGATGGCACTTCAGTTCATAGTATGAGTCAAGGCAGGTGAGCGAATACTTTTGGTAATATAGTGTACCAGTGGTTTAATTTTATTTTCTGTGTAAAGAAGTGAGGGCGGCTAAACCATTTTAGACACTTATCTAGACTCATGAAGCGACTGTTGATTTTGAAGAAGGATTCATTTACAGTATTAGGGAACCATTAAGGAGCCATATAAAAGCATCAAGAAGTACCAAGTCATGGGATCTTTAACATTATTTCAAGACATAAATATTCACCAGGAAGACCAATATCACAGTGGGTGTTTCAATGTATGCTGTATATTTGCAGACACAATATTAGCCTGAAGAGGGGGAAAAAAAGACAAACATTGCCACTGCCACACATCATCACTGACTGGCCATATACGTACCTGCTCATCAAGTTCTTTTGATGCACAACAGTTATAGGAGTGAGTCAAACATCACTTTGTGAAAACTAAAGTTGGCACATCTTGAATATACTTACCACATCTTGAATATACTTATCTGCTTATGACATTCCATCAATGCAAAACAATTACTGGAGTGAGATTAATATCGCTTCGTGGAAACTGAAGTATGTTGGCACAACCTCAACAGCAACATCTCCGGCACCTTTATAGTACACATGATCTATCAACGTTCCTTTTTCAGTGGTGGCTGTTTGCACGCATTGACGGTATCCATGCTGATCTAGTAACTTAGCAATTGTAGATGATACAAAGATGTCCTCGTTGAAGTCTCCCATTATGAGTTTCCTACCAGGGTGATTGTCAAGTTCAATGATGACCTGTAACAGCTGTTGTCGAAATGCATCAATCTTGTAAGAGCTTGGCCTGTATAAAACAGCAGCAATCAAATTGACGTTGGGCATCTGAAAATATAGGCATTCCAAATTGCATCGGTTTGGAATTGACACCTGCACATCAATGTCATCAGAATAAAATATACCAACACCACCTCTTTGTTGTTGTCTCAACCCTGCAAACACTGGATTAGAATCATCATAACAGTTTACTCTTGGATTGTGATTGAAACGGTATCCTGGTAGTTGCAGTTCTTCTCCGCTTTCTGTGTTCAGCCACGTCTCGGTTAAACAAATGCAATCAGCTTTTGTTAATACTTTATGGGCTTGTACATCCTTAATGTGAGCTTTCAAACTCTGTACGTTATGAAGTGCAATGGTACACACAGTGTTGACATTAGCCAAAGTAGACATTCCATAGCTGAACTTTGGCATGCTTTCCAAGGCTGACTGTACTTTCTCGTCACAATATATAGCAGACTCTTTGAAGTCATCAACAATCAGTCCATCAAGACTTTTCACACGACTCAGTGCAACATAGGCTTGACCTGGAGCGAAGATCTTTTTCAGTGATACAAAAGCTCTTTCAACTGTAAGGCCCTGGCATTTGTGGACGGTCACAGACCATGCTAAATTAACTGGAAGTTGCCTTCGCACACCACCTGCATTGGTCACTTGGTCCTCTTGTATTTCCACTACTGTTGAACGTTCAACACTTTTCGACTTTGATCTCTGAATCTTGCCAACATTAGGATCTTCAAACTCAATGTGAATGGCTGCAGGAACATCACCGTCATCTTGACCTCTGATGATTTTCACAAGTGTACCACATGCTCCGTTCACAAGGCCGTCAGACACGTCTAGGTTTTTCTTCAGCATGACCCTTGCTCCAATACCCAATTGAACACATTTAGGTAAACAGGAATTGAACACTTTAGTGTGGAAGCCAGTCATCTTTTCCATTCTTCCAGTTTTGGGATTTCGCAGAAAATCTTGAGCTAGGATTTTTACTGTATCTGGACACGTCTCGTGCAATTTCTTCACATTATATTCCTGCACCTCTGCATTTGTGGCATAGATGTGAAGGTCAGTGGAGTCTGCTCCAGTTTCACACTGCTTTAGTCTGAGAACATCTTCCATTTTGAGTGTTTCATTTTTTTTACGGACTCTGAGGCGATTTAGTATTTCAGCAAATGATGATTCACCCTGTCTGATGACTGTGGTCAGCTCAGCAAGTTCAAAGTTGTTCTCCCACAGGTTGGGTCCATTATTGTCTGCATAAAGAGCCTTGCCTTTCACTGGTCTCAATTGGTAAAAGTCACCCACACAGATAAGAGAAACATTGCCAAAGAGAGAATAATCACCAGTTTGTTTTATTTGACGTAATCTACCATGAATGTAGGCCAAAAGGCGGTGATCGACCATAGAGACTTCATCTACAATCAGCACTTGCAAGCTCCCCATTTTACTTCGTAAAGAATTGACTTTCTCATCGCTCAGAGGCTGATAGGGCAGTTGGACATTTGCACCTATTGAGAATGTGTGGTGAATTGTTGCAGCGCCGATGTTGTATGCAGCTACACCTGTGGGTGCGGTTAGAAGCACAGTGAGATCCTCTGGACTTTCAGCAATCTGTGACAACAACCTTGTACATTCATAATGAATGGCTTTAATCAGATGGCTTTTACCTGTTCCTGCTCCACCGGTAATGAATAATCGTAATGGTTCAGGATTTTGTCCAAAAAGTTTCTGCAAACACCACTGGCGAACGGCATAGAAGATAGCAGACTGTTCCTCGTTTAATGACCGTAATAAAACCAATGCATCTTGTCGAGGCATAGTCACATGATTAGTCTCCATTGAGCATGCAGTCTGTGGGTTGGCTGTCAGGTCAGGCATAAGTTCTGCAACGTCATCGTCATCTTCCTCATCTACAACTTTGTCTTTTCTCTGCTCCAAACAACAAAGACGCTCTTGCTCTGCTTGTGGTGCAATTCTGGACCAGGCACATTGTAAGTCTGGGTTGGTTTCGAGCAACTGCTTAGCTCTGTCAATCTCATCACTCTCTTTTTCAAATAGAGCTCTGTTGTAATCCACAATCGACTTTACCGTTTGAACTTTGCCACCACATCCAACTGCTCCGCTGTTGTAAAAATCTTCATACGTTTCATACGGGGGAGGTTTAAGATGGCAGACTTCGTAGTGAGGCAAAAACAGCTGCAGTAAAGAATGGAAGTATTTTTCTGGGTCTCTGGTGGGAGAAAATCTGGGATACCGCACAACAGCAGGCTGCGTTCGAGTTCTCCGTCTCACAAAGCCACAGTTATTGGTAAGCTCTACTATGTCGTGTGTATCTCGTTCTGCTGGAACCTGAGACTTTGAAAGAACCCTGTACTCGGAACAAAAACTTGCTAAGCACAAATCTTCAAACTCTTCCGATTGAGGTCTGTTCTTGTATCTCTCAACAATATTGGTCATCCAAATGCTGGTACTGTCTTCACACTGTTGCCGAGCTTTAGCTTGGAGCACGTGCAAAGGTAAACTCATTCTTAGAGGATTTTCGCCAACGGGAATGAACTGCACATCACGGGAGCATTCTTTCAAGCGCATATGTGTTAAGCGATAGACTGCCTCTTGAGCTGAGACCTCCCTGTTGTGTAGGTATACGCTTCCGAGCTGTTTGAACGCCGCTTTTGCATCCAGATTGCCATTCACTGCCTCGTTTTGAGTACGTTGCAACAACAGACCCATTTCCTGCTCTGCCTTTGTGATGTATGACAGTATATACACAACAACAGAATATGCATCTGTGACATACTGAATGTCCATATTGCCTTGCCAAGCACGAAGCAAGTCTTTGTTGTACTGGTTCACCCAAATGTCTGCAGGACTTCGCATTAGGACAATGCTGTTCTTTGTGGAGCATATACTGTAAGCCTGTTCAAACACACTTTGATCTATCCCCAGAGAGTCAAAGAAAGCATCAGTTGTGTTGAAATTAAAATCAGGTCTAGTTAATGCAGATCTCACTTCCTTCATGACTGCATTGGCACGTTTAATTTCATCGCTGTCATTCGACTCATCTGAATCGACTCTTGAGATGAAAGTGCGGTTTGATGGTGGTCGTGGGAAATGGAACCTGCACACAGTGTTCTTCTTGCGGCACGTTTTGGAATGTCTCTTGCTGTGCTTTTGAACACTGTCCACCGTCTCAAAAAGCTCTTTATCGGTTTCTGGTGGAAGTTGACATGTGATGTATCGGTCAATGAACTCTTCCACTTGTGCATCACTGTCTCTGTCAATCTTTGGAGCATTTTCAACCCAGAAAAGGCAGTGGACATGTGGAGAACCACGTTGTTGAAATTCAACACGATAAAAGTAGTCCTTTATCTTACCTATAGGTGCAGCTGGTGACAAAATTACATCTCGAAGAAATGAATGCCAGCGGTGATCAAATATCCGTGCTGCTGTAACAGGGTTTCTGCGTATGAGCCCACATTTATCTGACCAGTCAAGATCATCAACAGGTGTTTGCTTTCCTTCCAGTCTTTGAATGGAGTTCAACATCTCAGGCCATCTCAAATCAGCAGAACTAAACGATGCAAAGAACGTGGGTATGGAGAGTTGTCTTATCATGGCAAATAAATCTTTCTGTACAGCCATCCAGTATGGAGGTGTGCCACGAATACCACGTAGAAACTTGTATCCTTCATCATTCCGCAACATCTGACTGAGTGAGCTAGAGTTTAATAACATGTCTGGAGATACATCTTGCGAGGAATCTCCTTTGCGCAATGCCACTGACACACTAGACACAACTTGATATACCTCTGACATGTATTGGGCATAGAAAATGAAATCTGTGTTGCGTGCAAAACGTCCATCAGCATTCAGAATGCGCGTATTCAGGTATCGTGCCAATGTTATTTTTGACTCCCTTTCATCATGGAATGTAGGTCCACCCAAAGGATATAGAACAGGAAAACATTTTGCCTCGTTGGTTTTGTCAGACAGCAATCTAACTGGACTATTGCCTTCAGCAGGTGCCATGTTCAGTATGTGCTGAAAATTTTGATCAAGAATTTCTGCACCGATATCAACAGGTTGTAATGAGGTGTCTGACACAAGCCCAGGCTGGTCTTTTATGTAGGTCAAATCTTCTTCCGCTTGTTCTTCTGCATTTTCATTGTCACTGTTATCAGCCGTTTCCTGTTCGGCATTGTCAACTTCATATGCATCATTGCCATCCAGAGGATTTAACCATTCATCATTCAAAGTAACATCATCATACCACTTATTGTTTGCCATCAAATACCTTAGTGCATTTCTGACACGGTCGGTGTGGACATAGAGATATTCATAGTGCGCTTTGTAAGAAAGTTTCCGTTTGAGCTTGACTCGTATCATCTTGTCATCCACTTCGTTTCTTGGAAGTATATTTGTTACAGTTGTAGAATTAATAGGAACACTGACACATGGACCGTGGCATGCCCTTTGACGACCTCTTGGCAAACACAAAAGTTTCATGAAGGGAATATGACGTGCAATAAGATGTTGTTCCAAGGAATTCAAACATTTCAGTTCTGCTGGAATTTCATTCAAATGCATATTGTTTGTAACACTCTGTTCAGGAAGTTTACCACCAAGAATTTTTTGATTACAGGTGTGGCAAATCCAGAGTTTGCTTGAGGGACTCTCAGCCATACAACATTCCTTTTGACATTCAGAATTGCACACGTGTAAATACTGGAAAGTTATGCATCTTTTAGCCAGGGAAGCAACATCAGCTCTTTTACTGCCATAGTATTCTGGTTTACATTCAAGAACCTGCTTTCTGAAGAGCAATCTATGACAGACTGAGCATACATATTCAGGACCTCGGCTGACATTCTGGCGAAAATGAGCAATGGCACAATGAATGGCTTGTCGGTTTTTCTGTGCTTCGTTTCTTCTCTCCACATTTCTCTGAACTTTTAGTACACGTATGCCTTCTCTTTCTAGGTACTTCCTCTTGTTGCACTGCTTAATCTTGTTCTGAAAGCATTTGTCTTTGTGGTATTTCATTTTAGAGTATTCACGGACAACATTCTGAAAGTGTGCATTTGTGTGATATTTCACTGTAGAGTATTTACGGACAACATTCTGAAAGTGTGCATTTGTGTGATATTTCATTGTAGAGTATTTGAGACAATTTGCTCGAAAAGATTTATCATTTTTATATTTCCTTTGAGAACATGCAAGCAAACATTTGTGAAACACTGGGTTTGTACGATAATTCTTCAAGAAACGGTTGTGGGAATCCTGACACTTTTTCTGCTTAACAGTCTCAATTGTGTTGTACTTCTCTTGAAGACATGCAAGCTTTCTTCGTTTGAAACTGCTGTCGTTGTCATACCGTTCTTTATCTTTTTCTGCCTTTCTTCGCTTTCTTGTATTATCCGATTGTTTCAGATTTCTGTTCCGTTGTGATCGGGGGGGCTCATTGCTCTCTACACACATTCCAGCACAAATTCTGTTTCCTGCCTTTTTGACGCATATCACCACATCATAATGGTTGCCTGTGTGATTCAAGTAAATGCAACCGGTTCTGCTCGACAAGAGTTCTGAAGGCCTGTGTGCATTCCATCTGCCATTGTTGTAGGTCATGATGTCTAATTGCAAGAAGTCAGCAGCAGCAAAAATGTCAATCTCTGTGACCCATGAGTTGCAGTAAAATATTCTTGATTTGTTGACGTAGTCCTGAACAGATGTGTATTCGTCTCTCAAATACATTTCAAACTTTGAACTGTTTTTTTGGAGGTGTTTAACAACAGCCCTTCTGATTTTTAAATGATTTCCTTCATTTTGACAAATGCTGAAAGCAAGACTACGATAGAAACAGTTGCCATCTGGCTGTATAGTCTGTGTCTTACACGGACAACCCATGTTGTTTAACTCTACTGTTGCATGAGTGGACAACATTTCATTGGGCAGTTGAAGACGTTTGCACAAAGCTTCCTGTTCCTGGCAAGTTAAAGGTTTAAAGCATTGCTGCTGAACTGTCATGTTAGTGATGAGCACATCGCCTGTTGTCTCACTTGTTGTTTCTGTTTGTGCACTACAAAGTCTTGCTTTGCTCTCACTGCTGGTGCTCACCTGTACTGTAGATACTTTGCTACTGGGTGTCCTTTTAGTCAGTTTTGGATTAGCAAAATTCTTACCTTTTAGAACATTGCTTTGAACTGGACTGGTCATGACAGCTGTTGCCTGTTCATTTGCTGATTCCATTGTCACATCAACTCCAGTCATTTCGAATGTTGTGCTCTTTCCAATCGATCTTGCCAACTGAATTATGTACCTGTGAAGACTTTCTACAGAGCTGAAATACACAACACAACTTGCCTTCTGTCGTTTTTGGTTAACAATTCTATTACCATGGGAATCAATCACTGCAAACCATGATCCTTCTTTAACAATTGCACATGTACTTGCAGAAAGGGTCAACAAACATGCATCATTACTCAAAAGGGTGCGTTGTAAAGCTACATCAATTGGCATGACATAATCATTAAGGCCATAGTCATTTTCATCACCAACAACATCTGTGTATGAATCAGCAATGTTAATTGAGAAATCACAATTCCATTCACTGTGTTGTCTTGGTAATTCTGTCACTGTAATGTAGCCCCGATTTGCAACATTGTCTCTTATTTTACCCTGAGCTCTCATTGACCGATATAAACATGTACCTTTAATTAAGACATCATCCAAGTCACAGCGCTGCCATCTTAGCACACTCGTCATTTTGCTCTTCAAAATGGCAGTCAGGCTGATTGCACCGCACTGTCTGTTGCGCACGTCACCAAACTGTGAATGACCTTGATGAAAAGATCCAACCAGAACAGGCTTTGCTGGAAAATCAAAAGAATGACTGGCAGAATTAGTAGCATTGAGAGTAAGAGTGTCAGAAAGCTCAGAGTCACAGAGTTTAGAGTCACAGAGTAGAGGTTTTGAGGTAGAACGTTTGAGAGGTTCAGAGTTTGAATTGGTTTGACTTTGTTCAGACATTTGTAGTTGTTTGTTTGTAGCTTTGTTATTAGACACTTTGTGATTAGACAGAGATTCGGGCCTTTTTTTACGAGGCGGCGCTCCCTCTTCAGAGGTCTGAATTTTTTCAGCAGACAGCTGGGCCTCTGAAGACAGCTGTCTGCTTGCATGGCATCTCTCTGCCGCCCGGGAACGCTTGCTCTTACGTGGCATCTGAAGTAAAAAAAAGAGTTGCATGTTATTAGACAATAGCCAATTCATGTATAGCACATTATCACAGTATTAAAAAGTATAACAAATGAGTAACAATGTGCTTACATCTCAATTAGAATCACTCAAATCTGTTACAATAGTAAATATGGCATAGCAACAGTTATCCAAAGCAACAAAATAAATGGGTCCATCATAAGCCTATAACAGTCCAACCATGTCAAGTCGATAATAGGTTACATTAGCCGTCTATACACTTGATAAAATTATTAGCCACCCTATGAAATTTTAATTTTTTAATTTTTCCCCAAGATTTTTTTTTTTTTATTTCTGTGTGGAAAATAAAATAATGTAAGTGTAGCAGGTATTGGGCCGGAACAATCACCACTATCAGTTTAAAAATATTTAGGTAGGGAAAGACTGGCTCTAAAAATACACACAATGACACGGACGTTATTTTCGGCTTGGCTTCGGCTTTCTGCTACTGTTGACTGACTTTAATTGTACATATGCACAATACGACAATTACATTTTCAATTAAAATTACTTTTTACATCTGTATAGTTACAATATTCTCTTTGCTTCTGGTTCAAATTTACATTGTCCTTGGTCAATAAAACCACAAATCGATGAATGTTAATTCCCTAACAATCTAAAATGTACTATTTCAATTCAAAAATACATCATAAAATGACTAGCAGAATAGCATTACTTGCCTTGACATAACCTTTATAACTGTCAAAAATCTTAAATGTGAACAAAATAACAAGTTAGAGCTGCGCGATATGGCCTAAAAATAAAATCTCCGATTTAAAAAAAATAAAAATAAAAAAATCAGATTTCCAATTTTAATAGATTTTTCTCTGCCCTACTCAAAAACAAATAACATGACAAATGGCTCAAAACAATGCAGTGTTCTTTTATAAAACACATACATTACACCTAGCATCAATTAAGCTGTTATTGTTTAATATATATATATAATTTCATTTTCATTTATTTATTTCATTCCTTAAAACAAAAATAACAGATGCAATTGTACACAATTGCATCTAAACAATTATAACTTACATGTGAATGAAAAGGGAACAAAGAATCTGCCCCTTATCAACTCAAAATTATATTACCACAAAATATATATAACAATAATAAGTTATATAAATATCTTTTATAAAGAAGCATTTTATGGAGCTAAATTATTCCCTGATTGTGGGAAAGATGGACTGGAGTGGGTAGTGTTTTAGTTTTTCCTCGAGTGATGAAGAAAAGCTACTCTTTGTGTTCATGTATGTTAGCTTGTGCTAGCTTGTGTTAGCACCATGTCTTTTACAATATACATCATGTTTCTGGTAAAACATACAATCAGCGTGTGTGATTGCCTTCCGTCGTGGGCCGTGCTTATCACAGTGCAAACAGTTCGAAAATGTTTTACGGACTGGACGGTGGTTATTTTAATTCCGTTCGGACCTGCACTTGTCCCATTCCGCTGCCTCTACTTTAGGCGCTGCAGCTTTTGAACAGACCTCACAGCGAGTACTCGTTTGTTCTAAGTCTGACGCAAAAAAACCCGAACCAGTTCCATAAAACAGATTTAAACCTTTGTTTTGTACGAGCTCTGGCTTTAGCTCACACGGTAGCCGCGCTAGCCCGTACAATGTTTGGGTACGTCCCGCTAACTTACCCGTGTAAAACGTGGCCGCGCATTAGTTCCGCTCGCATGTAAAAAATAATTAAAACATCGATTTTCATAAAAGCACATCGTCCTGAACTGCAAAGTCGAATTAATCAATTTAATCTTTTAATCACGCAGGTCTAGTACAAGTACAAGGTGTAGCTGGAGTAGCACGAAACAAGGTCTGGGCTATGCTAGCGCGGGAGTTAGCATAGAGCGCTAATCATACAATTTGACAGTAATACCACTATGAAAAATGTCTAGCTTCAACTAGCGGCTATGACAACAAAAGTTACACAGATATGACTTCATTTGAGTCAGTGTTTTGTTTGGTGGGACCGTACCAACCTGAAAATACACACAATGACACGGGCACGTTATTTTCGGCTTTCTGCTGATTGACAGGAAGTAGAAGCCAGGGCGGGTCAAACCGTGTGACTGTGTGTGCAGCCATCAAGTGGACAAACTCGGAATTACAACTCATTCATCAAAATAAAACACCACCACATTTAATAGCTTACAAAATTACATTAAATAAAAACTATGTAACCACACCTTGTGGGTGTCACATAAGCACCCAAAATAAAACTAGGATGTCTAAAAAAGCTGTGTTATTATTTTGTTGCTCTGGTTAAAAGCACTTTTGAAATACTTTTGACAACAATGACTATTTTGTAGGGAGGCTAATAATTTTGTCCTCAACAGTATATGGACACTTTTTTCACCCCCGTTGGTAGGCCCCTGTGATACACGCTGTTGCGAAAGACCTCGTGGCGCACGTGGTTACATGCGCCCATGGCTCACATGTGAGCACATGTGAGCTGTGGCGCATGTGGTTACGTGCGCCCATGGCCCACATGTGCTCACGCGGTAGATTTTTAATACGAGACGTGTACTTTTGTTTCCGAATACGGGATGGTTCCATTTTTCAAGGGACGGTTGTTGACACTAAACACAACTATATATATACACACCACAAATATTTCTCAACGCATATGCACAGAAAAAATAACACGCGGCTGAAAAAAGCGGCGGTCCGCTAAAAGGTGTAACTCTTTCATCCCTTGCTTCTTCAACAGGATACTAATCCAAATAAACATGCAAATTTAGTCACACACTACAAGAAACGGTTAGCTATTGCATAGGAACATGTACCACAGCATGCTAAGCTAGCTAGCTGTTGCAATTGTAAAGAGACGTTGAAACTTAAACCGGGCATCAATATTTATTACTTCGTTCATAATTGTACACAACTGCATTGAATAACAATGTCTAATCACTCTATGCACAAAAAAAAACCCTCCAAAGCAACTCCACAGAAAGCTCAACTTACCTCTGCACAGTCGAAGCAAAATGATGTCTCTGTCTAAGTAAACAGATCTTGAAGCAGCCGTGTAACACCACAGGCGAGTCCGCGGTACAATCTAGGCCGTAAGTTGAGCTCCGTTTTCGTTTCAAGTCGGTCCGACCTCTCCAAACCACACAAATTGTAACTTTAAAAAAAAGAACGAATCACGCTAAGCTTACAGCAAAAACTTCTAGCCTTGAAATCCTGCCAATTTTTTACATTTCATGTGGCACTAGAAGCGGAATGAGAAGTTGACGTCACTGGGCGTCACGTGACCGTGCTGGGCTGATAGAGTGGACTACTAAAGACCTTTGCTGCCCCCTACTGGACATTAAAATACATCACAACTAACATCATTTCCAGTGGTCAGTTTTCATTTCTTACAGCTGCTATAATGTTTTTTTTGTTTTTTTAAAAACACTCATTATACCCGGGTTTGTTTGTTTGTTTGTTTGTAACATTTTACACCTTAAAATATAACTATAGTGCTGACTCAGCATAAACCCTCTCTTGCCAGAGGGGGATTTGAACTCACAACCTCTGAGGGGAAAAATCAGCAAAAATCAAAACTTACCAGTTGAGCTAATCAGCCACTATGCAGTAAGGCAGATCAGCCAGTAGCTTTCAGTTATTCTTGAATGGCATAGTGCGGTTGTGTACATAAATTTGTTGTTTGTTTGAATAAATTACCTTTTTTTTTTTTAGATAAGTGTTAAAGTTGGACTGAATATTCCAATGTCTGGCCATGATGTGGCCAGATATTGAATTGGACCAGATGGTTAGACGCAGGCACGTAGTAACCTTCTCCAATGCACCCCAACTTTCATCTGCTGGTGGCGCTAGAGGATTGGGGTTGGGGACCTAAAATTTCTTGATGGCAATCATGAGACTTTCTAGAATATGTCTATAAAACAATTTTCGAGACAATCCAACTACATTTGTAGAAGGAGAATTGTAGAAGGTATTGTCTGAGCATAAAGAACATAAAGTGTCTATTTGCATGTGTGTGTGTTTGAAATGTAGAAGGGCAGAATGGCTGCAACATTGACCTGCTAGAGGTTTGGGGGTGGTAACGTAAAATTTCTTGAGGGGAATCATGAGACTGTCTAGAATGAGTGTGCAGACCACTTGTCATGGAAAATACAAGTTAAATTGTAGAAGCAGAAGCATTTTATTGATTTTCACAAAATCCAAAATGGGGGACATTCTATTATGGCGAACATGACGTCATGGAGTGCATTTGATTTGACTTGGCCCAAGGATTGTAGGGATACCAAGTTTTTGAAAATCTGACTTACGGTTCAAAAGTTACAAGCAGAAATGTCCCTCAAATTTTGACCTGTTGGTGGCGCTAGAGGGTTTGAGCTGGGGCCCTGTAATTTTTTGTGGGGAATCCTGGGACAGACTAGAATACATGTGAAAAGTTTGAAAATAATTCTATGAAGGGTTCCCGAGATATGAGCTCACTTCCTGTTTGGCAACTGTTAAGACGTGTTTGATTGGCTATCACAACAAAACGATAAAAGATATCAAAACGCCGGGTAAGTTTCTGATGCGGCTCAGTTTAAAGATGCTATGTACCAAATTAGAGCAAAATTGGTCAAAAAATTGAGGGAGGAGAAGCATTTTGAATGTTTTTCATAAAATTCAAAATGGCGGAAAATCTTACACGCGGAAAATGACGTGACAGAATGCGTTGGATTCGTCTTGCCCCAAGGAGTCCAGGGAGGCCAAGTTTTAGAAAATCGGACGTACGGTTCAAAACTTACAAGCCGAAATGTACCTGCAACTTTGACCTGCTGGTGGCGCTAGAGGGTTGGGGGTGGGGACGTAAAATTTGTTGAAGGGCATCATGAGACTGTCTAGAATCTGGGTGCACACCATTTGTTGTGGAAATTACAAGTTAAGTTGTAGAAACAGAAGAATTGTATTGATTTTCACAAAATCCAAGATGGCGGACATTCTATTCTGGCAGACATGACGTCATAGGATGCGTTGGATCAGTCTTCGCCCAAGGATCCCAGGGATACCAAATTTTTGAAAATCGGACTTACGGTTCAAAAGTTACAAGCAGAAATGTCCCTCAAATTTTGACCTGTTGTTGGCGCTAGAGGGTTTGAGGTGGGGACCTGTAATTTTTTGTGGGGAATCCTGGGAAGGACACGAACATCTGTGAAAAGTTTGAAAATAATCCTATAAACAGTTCCCGAGATATGAGCTCACTTCCTGTTTGGCGACTTTTCGGACACGTTTGATTGGCTGTCACGTCAAAACGATAAGAGATATCAAAAAACCGGGTACGTCTCTGATGAGGCTCAGTCCAAAGATGCTATGGACCAAATTTGAGCAAAATTGGTCAAAAATTGAGGGAGGAGAAGCATTTTGAGTGTTTTTCATAAAATTCAAAATGGCGGAAAATCTACCCTGACGGAAAATGACGGCATAGGGTGTGTTGGATTCGGCTTGGCCCAAGGAGTCCAGAGATGCCAAGTTTTTGAAAATTGGACATAAGGTTCAAAAGTTGCACGCAGAAATGTACCTGAAAATTCCTGCAACTTTGAGCTGCTGGTGGCGCTAGAGGGTTGGGGGTGGGGACCTATAAATTGCTGTGGGTAATGAGGAGACTGGCTGGAATGTGCATGCCAAATTTCACAACTTTTTACCAGACGGTTCTAGGGGTTGCCATAGACTCCCAGAGGCGGAAGAATATTGTTTAATAATAAGAATCAGTACAATCACTATAGGTGCCTTGCAGCTACCGCTGCTTGGCCCCAATAACAAAACAGTAATTAGGAGAGTGTAGAAAATATTGCACGTTTGGACTATACAGTGGAGTTTAAGACACAAACCCTATATATAATTAAAACACTCTACTCCAATCTCTACTGAACTAAAGGTAAAAGGAGCTTGAAAGTGAACTTGAAAACTACCACTTCATGACATCACAAGGTGGAACAGAGCGTTTTGGACAGACTGATAATAAATGATTATGAATCAAACACAACACAACTCCTAGGTGTGTTTTTGAGGAGAAAACAACATTAGAACATGACTTAAAGTTCACAAGTCCATTTTGCGAAACATCGGCCCTTCAGACTGACCTTTGTGACGGTCCATTTTGCTGCTGTTTGCGATGAAGGACATCTCCTCGGGCCAACTCATGTCTTTGTTCCGGACTGAAAACAAAAAACAGAAAAGGTGAGAAACATTATCAAAATTTGGTTTAGTTATAATTAGGGCTGGGCGGTATACCGCTTCATACTGAATACCAGTAATGATATGGATTTTTCATATATCCCAATCCCGGTGAGTGTGTGCGTACAAAACGTGGGGAACACAGAGCGGTGGAACGTGGCGCAGCAGGACATTGTTTGAGAGGGGGACTGTTTTGCAGCGGCGTGAGAGCGGTGGAAGCTCAGTGTGTGTTGAACGGTGAACAACATGGACGGAGAAAATGTTACAGACACAGAGGAACTTATACCGAACACAGTCCTGGTTTAGTCCTGGTTTAGTCCTGGTTTAGTCCTGGTTTACTCTTGGTTTAATCCTGGTTTAATCCAGGTTTAGTCTTGGTTTAATCCCGGTTTAAACCTGGTTTAGTCCTGGTATATTCATGGTTTAGTCCTGGTTTAATCCCAGTTTATTCTTGGTTTAGTCCTGGTTTAATTCTGGTTTAGTCCCGGTTTAAACCTGGTTTAGTCCCGATTTAAACCTGGTTTAGTCCTGGTATAGTCTTGGTTTAGTCCTGCATTAACCTGAGTTTAGTCCTGTTTTAGTCCTGGTTTAATCCCAGTTTATTCTTGGTTTAGTCCTGTTTAGTCTCAGTTTAAACCTGGTTTAAACCTGGTTTAGTCCTGGTATAGTCCTGGTTTAGTTTTGGTCTTAATCCTGGTTTAATCCCAGTTTAATCTCGATTTAGTCCTAGTATAGTCCTGGTTTAGAAAAAGAAAAGAGGAGCCGTATCAGTCGTGTGGAAGAACTTCGGCTTTAAAAAATCTGACGCCGATCAAATAACCGTATTCTGTAAATGTTGTCAGGCTAAAGTCGTAGCCGCAGGAGGCGACACGAGCGATCTGCTTCACCACCTCCGTCACAAACATGTCCTGGAATACGAAGAACGCACGAAACCAAGATCTGCATCCTCTTCCACGTCTGCAGGGAACGTTAAAGTCGGCGCCGTGACACAAAACGCCGCTCAAGACGTCACTCAAAGACGCGTTTGCTAAGGGGACCGCCTACGACAAGAAAAGCAAACGGTGGAACGATATTACCAACGATATTACTGTCCACTTCGCCAAAGACATGGAACCACTTGGTCCTGTTGAGAAAGGTACTGGACACAGATATGTTTTACCAAGTCGAATTTACTGCAGTAATTATTCTCTAAATTATTATGAAATGGGATTAACACTGAGTCATGCATGGGAAAAAAAATAAAAAAATACCGTCAAATACCGTGACACGGATATAATTTTGAAAAATACTGCGATATCAATTTTTAGTCATACCGCCCAGCTCTAGGTATAATTAGTGGTGGTTGTAACGAAGTAAAATTAGTAAAGTGTTTTATTTTATTTAACCTTTATTTAACCAGGAAAGTCCCATTGAGATAATCTCTTTTTCAAGGGAGTCCTGGCCAAGACAGCGGCACAGATCAATACAATTAAAAAAACATTTCAAAAACAATTTTGAACCAACTACAAGCAATAAAATATTTTAGAATTAAAAACATTTACAAACCATAGATTTCAATTCCAAACCTTTGAGCAAGATTTTAAACTCTCCTATAGAGAAGAAGAAGAAGAAGAAGAAGAAGAAGAAGAAGACAGACTTTATTAATCCCCGTAGGGAAATTATTTCTCTGCATTTGACCCATCCTTCAGGAGCAGTGGGCAGCTCGTCTTTCAGGCGCCCAGTTCCAGTTCCTTTAGTTTCCAGCCTTTTTGTAGATTGTTGTACTTAAATATAAATTGACGATATCTGTACCTTCCTACTTACCTATCTGTACCCAGGTAATACTTTTATTTTTACGCAAGTATTTTTTCTGTTCCGGTATTTCAAAAAACTGCTCAAGAATCACCTTTTTAAAACTGCTTTTAATGTTTCTTAATGTTTAATGTTTGTCTGATTGTTTATTGTTTTATTACTTGTTTTATTACTGATTTTACCTTCTGTACAGCGTGTCTTGCAAAGCGCTTTATAAATAAAATGTATTATGATTATTATGATTATTATGATTATTATTATGTGTACTTTTACTTAACAAAATCGAGTACTTCTTCCACCGCTGGTAGACGTGCGCGATTTATCGATTAATTTGAATTTACTGTTCAGGACGATGTGTTTTTATGAAAATCGTTTTTTTAGTTATTTTTTACATGCGAGCGGAACTGATGCACCGCCACGTTCTACACGGGTAAGTTAGCGGGGCGCACCCAAACACTGTACAAGCTAGCATGGCAGCGAGTGAGGGAAAGCCGGAGCTTGTACCAAACAAAGGTGTCGCTACATCTGTTATATGGAACTGGTTCAGTTTTCTTGCGTCAGACTTGGAACAAACGAGTGCTCGCTGTAAGGTCTGTTCAAAAGCTGTTGCAACCAAAGGAAGCAGCACGACAAATTTATTCTAGCGCCTAAAGCAGAGGCACGCTGCGGAGTGGGAGAAGTGCGCTAAGACATGGTGCCCATATATACTGTGGAAAAGCCCGGATTCATGAACATAGTGAAAGTTTTGGACTCGAAGTATGTGCTACCAAGCCGCAAATATTTTTCTGAAGTTACAGCTGTATACAGACTGCACAATGCTGTAGGTGAGGGTCTTCACGTGATATATATTTTTAAAAACAATAACAGCTTAATTGATGCAAGGTGTAATGTATTTGTTTTATAAAAGAACGTTGCATTATTTTGAGCCATTTGTCTGTCATCTGTTATTTGTTTTTGAGTAGGGCAGAGAAAAATCGATTCAAATCGGATTTTTTGAGATTTTATTTTTAGGCCATATCGCCCAGCTCTAACCACTGGGTATAATTCATTGATCCCTGTTGAGGTCTGAGCTGTTGTACCTTCTATGACCAGCTGCTGCTCGTCCTGGATCTTCAGATTTTCTAACGTGTGGTCCTCGTCATCCAGCAGAGTCAGGTAGTTCTGTGGAACACAACGTTTCATTTTTATATTTTCTTAAACATCAGCGTGACCGCTGTCGTCCTTTTGTCGTGAAAGCCCCCCCCCCTTTCCTTAAATTAAATCAACTTCAGAAATGTAATACGAATTTAAAGGTGCACTCTGTAACTTTCCAGGTGTAAGGTCTGTCATCGAGGAAAGGTTGTTGCTTTGCCTGGAATTTCTCGCAGTTTGTTTCATCTGTTTCCATGGAGACAAGCACCAGCCCAATTTACATTCCAAATCTGGATCTTATGTAAAATTTATGATTACCATTTATACGTTTTCTCTTTGTTTTTATAATGTGAGCTTCTGTGTCCAAATAATTTCCCTTGTGGATCAATAAAGTTTGTCTAAGTCTAGGTCCAGGTCAAGGTCTAAAAGTCTAGGTCTACGTCTAGGTCTAAGTCAAGGTCCAAGTCCAAGTCCAAGTCCAAGTCCAAGTCCAAGTCCAGGTCCAGGTCCAGGTCCAGGTCCAGGTCCAAGTCAGGGATGCACCAATGTGAAAATTTTAGCTGATACTGATATCCGATATTAATGTTGCTGTTATGGCCGATAACCGATACCTATATATATATAATATATATATATATAATATATATATAATATATAGATCAGAGCTGACGAAGCCTCTCGGATGAGCGGCGAAACGTTTTCAACCAAACAAACTTTGTCCAGTTGACAAATTGAACTTCTCCTTTGATCATATAATATATATATATATATATATATATACACACATATATATATATATACCTATATATATATACCCCTATATATACCTATATATATATACCCCTATATATACCTATATATATATATATACCCCTATATATACCTATATATATACATATATATATACCTATATATATATACATATACCCCTATATATATATACATATACCCCTATATATACCTATATATATATATACATATATACCTATATATATATATACCTATATATACCTATATATATATATACCTATATATACCTATATATATATATACCTATGCCTATACCTATATATATATACCTATATATACCTATATATATATATATATACCTATATATATATATATATACCTATATATATATATATATATACCTATACATATATATATATATATACCTATATATATATATATACACCTATACCTATATATATACACCTATACCTATATATATACACCTATACCTATATATATATACCTATACATATACCTATACCTATATATATACCTATATATACCTATATATATATATATATACATATATATACCTATATATATATATATACACCTATATACCTATATATATACCTATATATATATATACCCCTATATATACATATATATATATATACCTATATATATATATATATATATACACACATACCTCACCTTACGAAATTAATTCGTTCCAGAAGTGGTTTCGTAATGTGATTTTTTCGTAAGTAGAGTCGCAATGTAAAAGGCCAGATTGGTTCCAACGCCCCAGTACCCCCTAAACCCTGTTGGAGAGTGTATTTACAAGTGTATTTACGTTTCATGGGATTCAGGCGGCTACGAAGCCGAGCAGACTGGAACTAGACCAGGACCAGACCAGGACTAGACTGGGCCTAAACCAGGACTAAACCTGGACTAAACCAGGACTAAACCAGGACTAAACCAGGTCTAGACCAGGACTAAACCAGGTCTAGACCAGGTCTAAACCAGGTCTAGACCAGGACTAAACCTGGACTAAACCAGGACTAAACCAGGTCTAGACCAGGACTAAACCAGGTCTAGACCAGGTCTAAACCTGGACTGGACCAGGACTAAACCTGGACTGGACCAGGACTAAACCTGGACTAAACCAAGACTAAACCAGGTCTAGACCAGGACTAAACCTGGACTAAACCAGGACTAAACCTGGACTAAACCAGGACTGGACCAGGTCTAGGCCTGGTTTCGTGCGGCTCTTGCGTTCGTTCATGTCGAGGTTTGATGTGCGTGGATGCTTCGTGGCTCAAACGGCGTGCCTCCGCAGCCCGAGGGGGAGGCATGATCCGGGTGCCGCGGTTCGTTGGTGCGTGTCGCGTCCCGGGACGTGGCAGTGCCATTGGATGAGCGCGGTGCTTCCTGCGGATCCAGTAGATCCGGCCGATACCGATCTTAATGCCAATATATAGTGCATCCCTAGTCTAGGTCCAGGTCTAAGCCCAGGTCCAGGTCTAGGTCCAGGTCCAGGTCCAAGTCCAGGTCCAAGTCTTGGCCAAGGTCTACGTTTAGGTGTATGTCTAGGTCTACATCTACGTCTACGTCTAGGTCCAGGTCTAAGTCTAAGTCTAGGTCTAAGTCTAGGTCTAAGTCTAGGTCTATGTCTCGGTCTAGGTCCAGGTCCAGGTGTTTGTACCTCGCTGTTGTAAAGCCACAGCCTCATGTCCTCCTCTTTGATCCTCAGCCTCTGGGACAGGTACAGGTGGATGTCCAGGTCTAAGTCTAGGTCTAAGTCCAGGTCCAGGTCTAGGTCCAGATCCAGGTGTTTGTACCTCGCTGTTGTAAAGCCACAGCCTCATGTCCTCCTCTTTGATCCTCAGCCTCTGGGACAGGTACAGGTGGATGTCCAGGTCTAAGTCTAGGTCTAAGTCCAGGTCCAGGTCTAGGTCCAGATCCAGGTGTTTGTACCTCGCTGTTGTAAAGCCACAGCCTCATGTCCTCCTCTTTGATCCTCAGCCTCTGGGACAGGTACAGGTGGATGTCCAGGTCTAAGTTTTAGGTCTAAGTCCAGGTCCAGGTCCAGGTCCAGGTCTAGGTCCAGGTCCAGGTGTTTGTACCTCGCTGTTGTAAAGCCACAGCCTCATGTCCTCCTCTTTGATCCTCAGCCTCTGGGACAGGTACAGGTGGATGTCTTTGATCGTCCCCATTCGACTGAAGCAGCCGCTGTACGCCAGCGCCCTCTTCAGGGGAGCGTTAGGCGACGGCACGTTTCCTACAAGAGGGATTCAGGGACACAGCTCATACAATCAACAAACAACTGCCATTTTTCACAGTTTTAATGATAAAGTGTATCCTTAATATTGTAAATGTATCTACAAAATGGAGCTGTCAAAAGTCTCAAAACTAGATCCTCATTTTTCACAGGGATCGATACTAAAAAGTCCCAGGACAGAACAGGACAGAAACGAACCTTTCTTGAATGTCTTTAGAGCGATCTTGAGCTCCATCAGAACAAAATAAGAGCACATAGACTAGTATACGCCCATGGACCTGGCTTAGACCTGGCTTAGACCTGGCTTAGACCTGGCTTAGACCTGGCTTAGACCTGGCTTAGACCTGGCTTAGACCTGGCTTAGACCTGGCTTAGACCTGGCTTAGACCTGGCTTAGACCTGGTTTAGAACTGGCTTAGACCTGGCTTAGACCTGGCTTAGACCTGGTTTAGTCTTGGTTTAGAACTGGTTTAGAACTGGTTTAGTCGTGGTTTAGATCTGGTTTAGATCTGGTTTAGACATAGTTTAGACCTAGTTTAGACCTGGTTTAATCCTGGTTTAGTCCTGGTTTAGACCTGGTTTAGTTCTGGTTTAGACCTAGTTTAGACCTAGTTTAGACCTAGTTTAGACCTAGTTTAGACCTGGTTTAGACCTAGTTCAGACCTGGTTTAGACCTGGTTTAGACCTGGTTTAGACCTAGTTTAGACCTAGTTTAGACCTAGTTTAGACCTGGTTTAGACCTGGTTTAGACCTAGTTCAGACCTGGTTTAGACCTGGTTTAGACCTAGTTTAGACCTAGTTTAATCCTGGTTTAGACCTAGTTTAGACCTGGTTTAGTCCTGGTTTAGACCCAGACCACTGAAGGATTACACAGAAATAAGGACACATGGGAATACATTTCACCATAACTTAATCTGAAATAAGAAATTTTCCAGTCTCCCACCTCTCGTCCTGACCATAAAAGAGTTTAATCTTTACTCCACAAACCTCGGCTGATGGCGTTACCGTGGAAACATGCAGAAATCAGCTGGTGTGGTGCATTGTGGGGGATTAGGGGTAAGAAAGCAGCAAGAGCGGCTGCGCCAATCTGTCAATCATTAATGTATTTAAGGACTCGGGAACAGACCAATCAGATTAGTCCTGTTAAATCACAACGTCACACATGATTAGTCAGGTCTGATCAACCAACAGGATTCAATCACATGTATTGATTTACTGATTGGAGATATGAGTTCTATCCTCACAGCCTTGTCATTCACATCATATTAGCTCTTCATTTACCAGTACATATTTTACTTTTCTTCTCTCTCTCTTCTCTCTCTCTCCTCTTTTTCTTCTCTCTCTATTTCTTGTCTCTTTTTCTTCTCTCTCTCTCTTCTCTCTCTCGTCTCTCTTTTTCTTCTCTCCTCTTTTTCTTTTCTCTTTTGGTTGTCTCTTTTTCTTCTCTCTCTCCTCTCCTCTCGCTTTCTCTCTCTCTCTTCTCGCTCACTCTCTCCTCTCTTCTTCTCTCTCTCCTCTCTTTTTCTTCTCTCTCTTCCGTCTTTCTCCTCTTTTTCTTCTCTTTTTCTTGTCTCTCTCTCCTCTCCTCTCGCTTTCTCTCTTCTCGCTCACTCTCTCCTCTCTTCTCTCTCTCTCCTCTATTTCTTCTCTCTCTCCTCTCTCTTTTTCTTCTCTCTCCTCTCCCTTTTTCTTCTCTCTCTCTTCTCTCCTGTCACTTTCTCTCTTCTCTCTTCTCGCTCACTCTCTTCTCTCTTTTTCTTCTTTTTCTTCTTTTTTCTTCTCCCTTTCTCAATTAAAATGCGATTAATTAATTACAAATTCTGTAATTGAATTACAAATTCTGTAATTAGGTTATTTTTTTAAACAGTTGACAGCACTATTTTTAACATGCGGTATTGTTTTTAAAGGGGTTTTAGTTCTTTAATCTGCACTTTGCTCTTGTGAAGTTTCCAGATGCTTTCTCGTGTAATGAGTCACTGCCAATAAACGGAAAACACAGTCGTTTCACAGGTCGACTAATGGAACAAAGAATCGGTGGATCGTCGGATATTAAAATAATCATTAGCTGCAGCCACAGAACTACAAGAAAACCTGAACCTGAACCCTGAGGCGTCCTGTTGTTTTCAGGGCTCTGGGCTCAAAAAAATTTTCTCTTCCGCATTTACTTCCTCAATCTGAGCTCCTCCCACCCGTGTGACGTCTGTAACGTGCACATCGTGGAGCGTTTGGACCAATCAAAACAGGTTGTGGAGCGTTTGGACCAATCAAAACAGGTTGTGGAGCGTTTGGACCAATCAAAACAGGGTGTGGAGCGTTTGGACCAATCAAAACAGGGCATGGAGCATTTGGACCAATCAGAGTGAGCTCAGAGAGGGGCAAGGCTCAGTCTGACAAAAATCACTTTTGGATGCTTTGAGGATTTAAAAACTTTAAAAAGTTTATGTTGTAAAAATAAAAAAGAATCATACAAAATCCGACCTCTGTGAAAGCCGGATGCCCTGTCAGAACACGGGCAGGTTGAATTCCCAAAATGCATTGCGCTCTGTGGGAGAATTCTGTCTGGGCCCAAACTCCCGGAGCTGCAGTACCTGGGGCGTCCACTAGAGCGGGGACAGAGGGGCAGGGGCTTATCCAGGTTTATTATAGATCCACACTTGCAAATCAATACTGTGGCATCATGACGTGACTTAAGCCCGTCACACTGCAGATTTTACAGACGATTTTTAAATGTCTGTAAATGTTTTTTTATGTAGCGAATAGGGGTGGGTTAATATAACTCCTTTTAAAGAAACGTGCTTTTCTGTTGTTTACAACGTATACATAATATGTATATGATTATTGTTTCTGTCTTGGCCCAAACTCGAAATAATTACGAATCAATCAATCAAATGTGAGACAAAAAGTGCAGCTCGCAGACACGAGGAGAATCATTTAAAATCTTAACTTCCTCCGAGTGCCAAAACAGCAGCAAAAACGCCGCGCACTACAAGCTAAAAACTGTACGCTAAAACAGCCCTTTCCTGTCGACAATAAAATCCCCTCTCAAACGTGCGGCGCTCTGATAGTTTTGAACAGGTTATTTCTGACTCGAAAAACTAGAATAAATCAGAACAGAATGAGGCCACACTTCAGGCTGTAAAGACAGAAAACAGAATCTGAATCATGTTTAGATTTTAGATCCATTTGTGATTTTGATCAGAGATTTTAGTCAGTCCACACAGGCTGGATCCAGACGAGACACACTGCAGATAAAACTATAAAACATACTCCGATTTTTAGGTTTTGGGTCAGTTTTATAAGAGAATGTCCAATCTTCACGTGTAGGTTTATCTCCACCCCCTTCCCAGGAGCTCACTAAAGGATTTCTGAATCATATGCTGCATACTGCACTTAATAAATAAATCTGATTAATTACCACTGTAAAGGTGTCATTTTGATGCCTAACTTGTGCACTAATAAATGGATAATGGTTTATGTTTAATATGCGTCCAACTGTACCCCGTCTAAAGCTTGCCATAGCTCTTCTACTTTCTCAATTTCTTGTGATCACTAAAATGAGTAGCTCTCTGGTGTTTTCGTTTTATAAATGTAACTCACCAGAGGAAAAAGGCTGGAGACCCCTAATAGATTTGGGTCTAGGTTCCTCAGATAATTCGTAGCTGGTTTTATGGAGGTTTGAAGTGCAAAATACAACTTCAGTTTTCAAAAATATTAAAGATAAGATAAAATCCTCAAGTGGAGGAGTTCAAGTATCTCGGGGTCTTGTTCTCGAGTGAGGGGAGGATGGAGCGTGAGATCCGACAGGTGGATCGGTGCGGCGTCGGCAGTGATGCGGTCGCTGTACCGGACAGTTGTGGTGAAGAGGGAGCTGAACCGAAAGGCAAAGCTCTCGATTTACCGTCGATCTACGTTCCTCCCCTCACCTATGGTCATGAGCTCTGGGTAATGACCGAAAGGACGAGATCGCGGATACAAGCGGACGAAATGAGTTTCCTCCGCAGAGTGGCTGGGCGCTCCCTTAGAGATAGGGTGAGGAGCTCAGTCACACGGGAGGAGCTCGGAGTAGAGCCGCTGCTCCTCCACGTAGAGAGGAGCCAGTTGAGGTGGCTCGGGCATCTGTTCCGGACGCCTCCCTCGGGAGGTGTTCTGGGCACGTCCCACCGGGAGGAGACCCCGGGGAAGACCCAGGACACACTGGAGGGACTATGTGTCCCGGCTGGCCTGGGAACGCCTTGGGGTCCCCCCGGAGGAGCTGGAGGAAGTGTCCGGGGTGAAGGATGTCTGGAAGTCCCTGCTTAGACTGTTGCCCCCGCAACCCGACCCCGGATAAGCGGAAGAACATGGATGGATGGATAAAATCCCCTAGTATTTCTGTTTCCAATATGTCAACAGAATTAATAATAAAAAATAAAAAAAATACCCTATCAATTAGTCCTCAATTAGGCCGTTCTGTGTGGAGTTTGCATGTTCTCCCCGTGTCTGGGTGGGTTTCCCCCATCAACCCAACACATGCTCCAGGTAAAACCCTCCAGCTGAGGTCCTGACCAACTGAAGCAACAAGATCATGGAGATGGTCCCCGGGCGCCTGAAAGACGAGCTGCCCACTGCTCCTGAAGGATGGGTCAAATGCAGAGAAATAATTTCCCTACAGGGATGAATAAAGCATGTCTTCTTCTTCTTCAGTTTAGAAAGAAACTTTTTATATTTTACAAGATTTTATTTCTCACTTTCAATACAATAAATGCTGAAAAATCTAAATTTGACAAACATCTTTTTCCAATATTTCTGTAAAAGTCTACAACTGATATCTCTAAATTCAAGTTCCTGTACCTTTTTCCCATATGAGCACAAATCAGGTACAGCTCCCTTAAGTGTTCCTTCTATTCACCTGCAGTGTCTCGCCTGGATACCAGTTTGTTGAGTTGATTTTTTATGATTTTCGTGGCTGTTCACGTCTTGCTGCAGGCTTACATTACCTCTAGGGGGCGCTAAGTGTGGAGGGAACATTCTCAGGCTGGTCATACCCAGGTTGACCCAGATGTTGGACTGGGGCGAGCGAGAGGCCGGCTGCTGTCGGAGGAACAGGAGGTAACGAGGAAAAAGCTCCAGCTCTGGAATCTTCGTCCGGCTCTCCAGGATTACCTGAAACATGGACAGGGGGTTTCAAGTTTAGGACAGGCTTTTAACATTCTAATTTAGTGTTGTAGATAGAAATTATATTTTTACACCAATCAAGAAACAATTTGTGAAGAAAAGTTTAAAAATGTTGAAAATTACAGGAAGTAGAAAGCTCTAAACATATTGACATCAAATTAGCACAATTTATACGTAAGAAACCTTTTTATTTCCACAGAGTAAAGGTATTTTCTGATATTTTTGTTTGTAAAATAATAATCTCTGTACAATAATCTAATCAGGAAGTAAAATGTTTATTTATACAGACAGAAAAGATGCTGAACTTTGTGCCAGTTTTTGTTTCGTGCGGATAGGCCCAGGAATTACAAAGATATGAACCAGAAACCAAGTGTAGTTTCTGTGTACATTAGAGGAGTTTTGTCTCAGTAGTTTGTGTGTACATTAGAGGAGTTTTGTCTCAGTAGTTTGTGTGTACATTAGAGGAGTTTTGTCTCAGTAGTTTGTGTGTACATTAGAGGAGTTTTGTCTCAGTAGTTTGTGTGTACATTAGAGGAGTTTTGTCTCAGTAGTTTGTGTGTACATTAGAGGAGTTTTGTCTCAGTAGTTTGTGTGTACATTAGAGGAGTTTTGTCTCAGTAGTTTGTGTGTACATTAGAGGAGTTTTGTCTCAGTAGTTTGTGTGTACATTAGAGGAGTTTTGTCTCAGTAGTTTCTGTGTACATTAGAGGAGTTTTGTCTCAGTAGTTTGTGTGTACATTAGAGGAGTTTTGTCTCAGTAGTTTGTGTGTACATTAGAGGAGTTTTGTCTCAGTAGTTTGTGTGTACATTAGAGGAGTTTTGTCTCAGTAGTTTGTGTGTACATTAGAGGAGTTTTGTCTCAGTAGTTTGTGTGTACATTAGAGGAGTTTTGTCTCAGTAGTTTGTGTGTACATTAGAGGAGTTTTGTCTCAGTAGTTTGTGTGTACATTAGAGGAGTTTTGTCTCAGTAGTTTGTGTGTACATTAGAGGAGTTTTGTCTCAGTAGTTTGTGTGTACATTAGAGGAGTTTTGTCTCAGTAGTTTGTGTGTACATTAGAGGAGTTTTGTCTCAGTAGTTTGTGTGTACATTAGAGGAGTTTTGTCTCAGTAGTTTGTGTGTACATTAGGAGTTTTGTCTCAGTAGTTTGTGTGTACATTAGAGGAGTTTTGTCTCAGTAGTTTGTGTGTACATTAGAGGAGTTTTGTCTCAGTAGTTTGTGTGTACATTAGAGGAGTTTTGTCTCAGTAGTTTGTGTGTACATTAGAGGAGTTTTGTCTCAGTAGTTTGTGTGTACATTAGAGGAGTTTTGTCTCAGTAGTTTGTGTGTACATTAGTGGAGTTTTGTCTCAGTAGTTTGTGTGTACATTAGAGGAGTTTTGTCTCAGTAGTTTGTGTGTACATTAGAGGAGTTTTGTCTCAGTAGTTTCTGTGTACATTAGAGGAGTTTTGTCTCAGTAGTTTGTGTGTACATTAGAGGAGTTTTGTCTCAGTAGTTTGTGTACATTAGAGGAGTTTTGTCTCAGTAGTTTGTGAGTACATTAGGAGAGTTTTATCTCAGTAGTTTGTGTACATTAGAGGAGTTTTGTCTCAGTAGTTTGTGTGTACATTAGTTTTGTCTCAGTAGTTTCTGTGTACATTAGAGGAGTTTTGTCTCAGTAGTTTCTGTGTACATTAGAGGAGTTTTGTCTCAGTAGTTTGTGTGTACATTAGAGGAGTTTTGTCTCAGTAGTTTGTGTGTACATTAGAGGAGTTTTGTCTCAGTAGTTTGTGTGTACATTAAGAGAGTTTTGTCTCAGTAGTTTGTGTGTACATTAGGAGAGTTTTGTCTCAGTAGTTTGTGTGTACATTAGGAGAGTTTTGTCTCAGTACTTTGTGTGTACATTAGAGGAGTTTTGTCTCAGTCATTTGTGTGTACATTAGAGGAGTTTTGTCTCAGTCGTTTGTGTGTACATTAGGAGAGTTTTGTCTCAGTAGTTTGTGTACATTAGAGGAGTTTTGTCTCAGTAGTTTGTGTGTACATTAGGAGAGTTTTGCCTCAGTAGTTTGTGTGTACATTAGAGGAGTTTTGTCTCAGTAGTTTGTGTGTACATTAGAGGAGTTTTGTCTCAGTAGTTTGTGTGTACATTAGAGGAGTTTTGTCTCAGTAGTTTGTGTGTACATTAGAGGAGTTTTGTCTCAGTAGTTTGTGTGTACATTAGAGGAGTTTTGTCTCAGTAGTTTGTGTGTACATTAGAGGAGTTTTGTCTCAGTAGTTTGTGTGTACATTAGAGGAGTTTTGTCTCAGTAGTTTGTGTGTACATTAGAGGAGTTTTGTCTCAGTAGTTTGTGCGTACATTAGAGGAGTTTTGTCTCAGTAGTTTGTGTGTACATTAGAGGAGTTTTGTCTCAGTAGTTTGTGTGTACATTAGAGGAGTTTTGTCTCAGTAGTTTGTGTGTACATTAGAGGAGTTTTGTCTCAGTAGTTTGTGTGTACATTAGAGGAGTTTTGTCTCAGTAGTTTGTGTGTACATTAGAGGAGTTTTGTCTCAGTAGTTTGTGTGTACATTAGAGGAGTTTTGTCTCAGTAGTTTGTGTGTACATTAGAGGAGTTTTGTCTCAGTAGTTTGTGTGTACATTAGAGGAGTTTTGTCTCAGTAGTTTGTGTGTACATTAGAGGAGTTTTGTCTCAGTAGTTTGTGTGTACATTAGAGGAGTTTTGTCTCAGTAGTTTGTGTGTACATTAGGAGGAGTTTTGTCTCAGTAGTTTGTGTGTACATTAGAGGAGTTTTGTCTCAGTAGTTTGTGTGTACATTAGAGGAGTTTTGTCTCAGTAGTTTGTGTGTACATTAGAGGAGTTTTGTCTCAGTAGTTTGTGTGTACATTAGAGGAGTTTTGTCTCAGTAGTTTGTGTGTACATTAGAGGAGTTTTGTCTCAGTAGTTTTTGTGTACATTAGAGGAGTTTTGTCTCAGTAGTTTGTGTGTACATTAGAGGAGTTTTGTCTCAGTAGTTTGTGTGTACATTAGAGGAGTTTTGTCTCAGTAGTTTGTGTGTACATTAGAGGAGTTTTGTCTCAGTAGTTTGTGTGTACATTAGAGGAGTTTTGTCTCAGTAGTTTGTGTGTACATTAGAGGAGTTTTGTCTCAGTAGTTTGTGTGTACATTAGAGGAGTTTTGTCTCAGTAGTTTGTGTGTACATTAGAGGAGTTTTGTCTCAGTAGTTTGTGTGTACATTAGAGGATTTTTGTCTCAGTAGTTTGTGTGTACATTAGAGGAGTTTTGTCTCAGTAGTTTTTGTGTACATTAGAGGATTTTTGTCTCAGTAGTTTGTGTGTACATTAGAAGAGTTTTGTCTCAGTAGTTTGTGTGTACATTAGAGGAGTTTTGTCTCAGTAGTTTCTGTGTACATTAGAGGAGTTTTGTCTCAGTAGTTTGTGTGTACATTAGAGGAGTTTTGTCTCAGTAGTTTGTGTGTACATTAGAGGAGTTTTGTCTCAGTAGTTTGTGTGTACATTAGAGGAGTTTTTGTCTCAGTAGTTTGTGTGTACATTAGAGGAGTTTTGTCTCAGTAGTTTGTGTGTACATTAGAGGAGTTTTGTCTCAGTAGTTTGTGTGTACATTAGAGGAGTTTTTGTCTCAGTAGTTTGTGTGTACATTAGAGGAGTTTTGTCTCAGTAGTTTGTGTGTACATTAGAGGAGTTTTGTCTCAGTAGTTTGTGTGTACATTAGAGGAGTTTTGTCTCAGTAGTTTGTGTGTACATTAGAGGAGTTTTGTCTCAGTAGTTTGTGTGTACATTAGAGGAGTTTTTGTCTCAGTAGTTTGTGTGTACATTAGAGGAGTTTTGTCTCAGTAGTTTGTGTGTACATTAGAGGAGTTTTGTCTCAGTAGTTTGTGTGTACATTAGAGGAGTTTTGTCTCAGTAGTTTGTGTGTACATTAGAGGAGTTTTGTCTCAGTAGTTTGTGTGTACATTAGAGGAGTTTTGTCTCAGTAGTTTGTGTGTACATTAGAGGAGTTTTGTCTCAGTAGTTTGTGTGTACATTAGAGGAGTTTTGTCTCAGTAGTTTGTGTGTACATTAGAGGAGTTTTGTCTCAGTAGTTTGTGTGTACATTAGAGGAGTTTTGTCTCAGTAGTTTGTGTGTACATTAGAGGAGTTTTGTCTCAGTAGTTTGTGTGTACATTAGAGGAGTTTTGTCTCAGTAGTTTGTGTGTACATTAGAGGAGTTTTGTCTCAGTAGTTTGTGCGTACATTAGAGGAGTTTTGTCTCAGTAGTTTGTGTGTACATTAGAGGAGTTTTGTCTCAGTAGTTTGTGTGTACATTAGAGGAGTTTTGTCTCAGTAGTTTGTGTGTACATTAGGAGTTTTGTCTCAGCAGTTTTTGTGTACATTAGTGGAGTTTTGTAGACTTTTGTCTTAGTAGTTTGTGTGTACATTAGAGGAGTTTTGTCTCAGTAGTTTGTGTGTACATTAGAGGAGTTTTGTCTCAGTAGTTTGTGTGTACATTAGAGGAGTTTTGTCTCAGTAGTTTGTGTGTACATTAGAGGAGTTTTGTCTCAGTAGTTTGTGTGTACATTAGAGGAGTTTTGTCTCAGTAGTTTGTGTGTACATTAGAGGAGTTTTGTCTCAGTAGTTTGTGTGTACATTAGAGGAGTTTTGTCTCAGTAGTTTGTGTGTACATTAGAGGAGTTTTGTCTCAGTAGTTTGTGTGTACATTAGAGGAGTTTTGTCTCAGTAGTTTGTGTGTACATTAGAGGAGTTTTGTCTCAGTAGTTTGTGTGTACATTAGAGGAGTTTTGTCTCAGTAGTTTGTGTGTACATTAGAGGAGTTTTGTCTCAGTAGTTTGTGTGTACATTAGAGGAGTTTTGTCTCAGTAGTTTGTGTGTACATTAGAGGAGTTTTGTCTCAGTAGTTTGTGTGTACATTAGAGGAGTTTTGTCTCAGTAGTTTGTGTGTACATTAGAGGAGTTTTGTCTCAGTAGTTTGTGTGTACATTAGAGGAGTTTTGTCTCAGTAGTTTGTGTGTACATTAGGAGAGTTTTGTCTCAGTAGTTTGTGTGTACATTAGAGGAGTTTTGTCTCAGTAGTTTGTGTGTACATTAGAGGAGTTTTGTCTCAGTAGTTTGTGTGTACATTAGAGGAGTTTTGTCTCAGTAGTTTGTGTGTACATTAGGAGAGTTTTGTCTCAGTAGTTTGTGTGTACATTAGGAGTTTTGTCTCAGTAGTTTGTGTGTACATTAGAGGAGTTTTGTCTCAGTAGTTTGTGTGTACATTAGAGGAGTTTTGTCTCAGTAGTTTGTGTGTACATTAGGAGTTTTGTCTCAGTAGTTTGTGTGTACATTAGGAGTTTTGTCTCAGTAGTTTGTGTGTACATTAGAGGAGTTTTGTCTCAGTAGTTTGTGTGTACATTAGAGGAGTTTTGTCTCAGTAGTTTGTGTGTACATTAGAGGAGTTTTGTCTCAGTAGTTTGTGTGTACATTAGAGGAGTTTTGTCTCAGTAGTTTGTGTGTACATTAGAGGAGTTTTGTCTCAGTAGTTTGTGTGTACATTAGAGGAGTTTTGTCTCAGTAGTTTGTGTGTACATTAGAGGAGTTTTGTCTCAGTAGTTTGTGTGTACATTAGAGGAGTTTTGTCTCAGTAGTTTGTGTGTACATTAGAGGAGTTTTGTCTCAGTAGTTTGTGTGTACATTAGAGGAGTTTTGTCTCAGTAGTTTGTGTGTACATTAGAGGAGTTTTGTCTCAGTAGTTTGTGTGTACATTAGAGGAGTTTTGTCTCAGTAGTTTGTGTGTACATTAGAGGAGTTTTGTCTCAGTAGTTTGTGTGTACATTAGGAGTTTTGTCTCAGTAGTTTGTGTGTACATTAGGAGTTTTGTCTCAGCAGTTTTTGTGTACATTAGTGGAGTTTTGTCTCAGTAGTTTGTGTGTACATTAGAGGAGTTTTGTCTCAGTAGTTTGTGTGTACATTAGAGGAGTTTTGTCTCAGTAGTTTGTGTGTACATTAGAGGAGTTTTGTCTCAGTAGTTTGTGTGTACATTAGAGGAGTTTTGTCTCAGTAGTTTGTGTGTACATTAGAGGAGTTTTGTCTCAGTAGTTTGTGTGTACATTAGAGGAGTTTTGTCTCAGTAGTTTGTGTGTACATTAGAGGAGTTTTGTCTCAGTAGTTTGTGTGTACATTAGAGGAGTTTTGTCTCAGTAGTTTGTGTGTACATTAGAGGAGTTTTGTCTCAGTAGTTTGTGTGTACATTAGAGGAGTTTTGTCTCAGTAGTTTGTGTGTACATTAGAGGAGTTTTGTCTCAGTAGTTTGTGTGTACATTAGGAGAGTTTTGTCTCAGTAGTTTGTGTGTACATTAGGAGAGTTTTGTCTCAGTAGTTTGTGTGTACATTAGAGGAGTTTTGTCTCAGTAGTTTGTGTGTACATTAGAGGAGTTTTGTCTCAGTAGTTTGTGTGTACATTAGGAGAGTTTTGTCTCAGTAGTTTGTGTGTACATTAGGAGTTTTGTCTCAGTAGTTTGTGTGTACATTAGGAGTTTTGTCTCAGTAGTTTGTGTGTACATTAGAGGAGTTTTGTCTCAGTAGTTTGTGTGTACATTAGAGGAGTTTTGTCTCAGTAGTTTGTGTGTACATTAGAGGAGTTTTGTCTCAGTAGTTTGTGTGTACATTAGAGGAGTTTTGTCTCAGTAGTTTGTGTGTACATTAGAGGAGTTTTGTCTCAGTAGTTTCTGTGTACATTAGAGGAGTTTTGTCTCAGTAGTTTCTGTGTACATTAGAGGAGTTTTGTCTCAGTAGTTTGTTTGTACATTAGAGGAGTTTTGTCTCAGTAGTTTGTGTGTACATTAGAGGAGTTTTGTCTCAGTAGTTTGTGTGTACATTAGGAGAGTTTTGTCTCAGTAGTTTGTGTGTACATTAGAGGAGTTTTGTCTCAGTAGTTTGTGTGTACATTAGGAGAGTTTTGTCTCAGTAGTTTCTGTGTACATTAGAGGAGTTTTGTCTCAGTAGTTTGTGTACATTAGGAGAGTTTTGCCTCAGTAGTTTGTGTGTACATTAGGAGAGTTTTGTCTGAGTAGTTTGTGTGTACATTAGGAGAGTTTTGTCTCAGTAGTTTGTGTGTACATTAGGAGTTTTGTCTCAGTAGTTTGTGTGTACATTAGAGGAGTTTTGTCTCAGTAGTTTTTGTGTACATTAGAGGAGTTTTGTCTCAGTAGTTTGTGTGTACATTAGAGGAGTTTTGTCTCAGTAGTTTGTGTGTACATTAGGAGAGTTTCGTCTCAGTAGTTTGTGTACATTAGAGGAGTTTTGTCTCAGTAGTTTGTGTGTACATTAGGAGTTTTGTCTCAGTAGTTTTTGTGTACATTAGAGGAGTTTTGTCTCAGTAGTTTCTGTGTACATTAGAGGAGTTTTGTTTCAGTAGTTTGTGTACATTAGGAGAGTTTTGCCTCAGTAGTTTGTGTGTACATTAGGAGAGTTTTGTCTGAGTAGTTTGTGTGTACATTAGGAGAGTTTTGTCTCAGTAGTTTGTGTGTACATTAGAGGAGTTTTGTCTCAGTAGTTTGTGTGTACATTAGAGGAGTTTTGTCTCAGTAGTTTGTGTGTACATTAGAGGAGTTTTGTCTCAGTAGTTTTTGTGTACATTAGAGGAGTTTTGTCTCAGTAGTTTTTGTGTACATTAGAGGAGTTTTGTCTCAGTAGTTTGTGTGTACATTAGAGTTTTGTTTCAGTAGTTTGTGTGTACATTAGGAGAGTTTTGTCTCAGTAGTTTGTGTACATTAGAGGAGTTTTTTCTCAGTATATTTGTGTGTACATTAGAGGAGTTTTGTTTCAGTAGTTTGTGTGTACATTAGAGGAGTTTTGTCTCAGTAGTTCGTGTGTACATTAGGAGAGTTTTGTCTCAGTAGTTTGTGTGTACATTAGGAGAGTTTTGTCTCAGTAGTTTGTGTACATTAGAGGAGTTTTTTCTCAGTATATTTGTGTGTACATTAGAGGAGTTTTGTCTCAATATATTTGTGTGTACATTAGGAGAGTTTTGTCTCAGTAGTTTGTGTGTACATTAGTGGAGTTTTGTCTCAGTAGTTTGTGTGTACATTAGTGGAGTTTTGTCTCAGTAGTTTGTGTGTACATCAGTGAAGTTTTGTCTCAGTTTCTGTGTGATACTCACAGGTCGGGGCAGGCTGAGGTTGGCTCCGTACCAGTGATATAGAGCTCTCCACACAGGCTCAGGGACAATCTCGAAGTCTCTGCCTGGAACCAGCTGCAGCGAGCGCTTCAGACGCCCGCCCTCCATCGTCAGAGTGGGAGCCTGAGGAGGAGTACAACTGTTATATATTCAAATTAAGAGTATGGAAGGAGTATACAACTGTTTACACTTAAAGTATGGAGGATTAAATTTGCATGTTAAAAGCAAGTTGATTTTACGCTTAACTATTGTACAAGTGGACACTAGAGCAGAAATCGTGGTAAAATTTCGCCCCAGTTCTATTCTAGTCGCATTAAAATCAATAAGATCAGGCAGAGGACAGGAAGATGAGGATGTCACATGCTGAACAAGAGGAAAGTTCACCGAAGTACACCGTTTTCACAAAGGGACGTCTGTGTGTGTCTCTCCCACAGGCTGTATAAAGAGGTTGTGAGTGTGGCGCCACCCACAGCGTTCAGGTCCAGTTAAATGAAGCTCATCGAGAATAGCAGTTACAGCGGCTAATCTGTAGCACAGTTCCATATTTAGAAATCCGAGCATGTGTATTATAGTGTTTTTAATGATATAGACCGTTTTTTATCCATGTAACCAGGGACTGCGGATGGAAATTAGCTTTGTAGCTATACTCTGGTGCAGAACATCTTTGTCTTTGTATATAATGGCTCTGTACATTGTCCCTTCAAATAAAGACTAAACTATAGCAACCAAAGAGCCAATCAGGAACAAGGCTGTTGAAGATAAGAGCGGGTGCCTAGCAACGCTGTCACTCAAACCTCTTGCTACAACTAGCCGGAGCGACCTCGGAGAAAGAAGGCTCATGATTGGCCAGTTATAAATGTTCACATCTTATTTTACGGAAAAAATAGTGGAATAAAAAAACAGCAGGATCATGTAGAGTGGATTAATACAAACATTTCAAGACCAAAATGAGGAGCCTGACAGAAGCAGTTACAGAGGGAGAGGTGATGGATTTTCAGTAGAAAGCAAACTGGAACCAGAGTCAATGGAGCTGAATTGCGCCGATGCTCAATTCCTATTTGGGAATGCAACGGCTAGCAGGTTAGCTATGTCCGTACAGATTATGGCCAATGCTAATGCGAGATTTTACTCTAACATAACAAAATTGCATATACAGGAAAGACTGCCTGGTTATTTTATGTGTTGATAATTTCAGTTAGTGGTAATATTTTAAGATTTTATTTATTTATTATGATCCGAAATTAGCATTAGCATCATGAGACCTGATTTAAAACCAGTTTGTAAAAAAGAGGAGGAGCTCGAGGAAGTATCCGGGGCGAAGGAAGTCTGGGAGTCTCTGCTTAGACTGTTGCCCCCGCGACCCGGCCCCGGATAAGAGGAAGAAAATGAACGAACAAATGAATGAACAACCCGACTGAATGAAGCAGATACAAGCACTGGTTTATGGAACTGTAGATCCTGATTCTGAATAAAAAACTCCAAATGAATCATTATTTCTAACAGAATCAAGTTTTATTTAAGTTTATTTGACCCAGCCTCCAGTCACGTGACCTGAATGATCTGTGCGTGTGAATCTGCACGATAGCAGGCGGGCTGTAGTGAATGACGGTTACGGGCTGGGGTGGAGATTCAGACACAGCCGTACACTTGGAGACCGAACCTTGATGGGGTCCATGTTGACGAGGGGCTGGTTGTCGATGGCGGCGGGTCTCTGGGGGCAGAGCTGGGGCAGGTGGCCGTTGGGGGCGGAGAAACACTGGGGGTTTTCTGAGGCGTGATGAGGTCGAGCGAAGCAGCTTTCAGACGCCGAGGAGGGAAGAGGGCCCAGAGCTGAAGAGGAGAGGGAGACAGACAGTTTAATAACAAATACTCAACTTAAACATGACATTTTAAACTCATCATTTTTCTAGAACATTATTAACATTGTTTAGATTTTTTTTTTTTGAACTTTAGTTTATTAAAAAGATTAACAGTGAAAATAAACATAGAGAACAATAAGAACAATCCTTGACAAAGGGTTATTGTATTTAGCCATTGCTTAAAGGGACAGTGTGTAGGATTGGTGGCGCATTGGTGGATGGTGGGTATTGCAATTCCGGTTTTAGCTACGGCAGACCTCGAGGGTCACCCGGGCGCGCCGTAACGCGGACAGCTCAGTGTACCCGGAGGTGGATTCACCGGCAGCTGCGCACGAACCGTGCGCACACGTGAAGCACACCCCGCGCTGTGCGCAGGTGGGGGGAATCGGGAACCGGACCACGGAGGGCAGAGGTCGGTCTGAACCCGGGGTGCGGGCCCACGCTGCAACAAAGCCCCAGCCGCGGTAGGTACTATGTCCTTCTTCTTTTCCTCTTAGATGAAGGTGCTTGCTCCTCCGATGTATGTGCGGAGTAAGTGTGATCCGGCAACATGCTTGTCGTTGTTTATCCAAACGCGTACTATATCGTTGTGTGAAAAACACGAGCCAGTGCTGACAGCTATAAAGAAAACGTGGAGCCCAAAATACAGTATGTCCTTCTGCGGCTCTCGTAATCAAAATGGCTGCCTCTATATGGGGAAGATCCCCCTTTTATGCAGGTATATCTAAGTCCAACAGAATACAGGCGGCACGGTAGCAGAGTGGTTAGCGCTCTTGCTTCACAGCAAGAAGGTTCCGGGTTCGATCCCCGGGTCGCCCAGACCTTTCCGTGTGTGTTCTGTGTGGAGTTTGCATGCATGGTCTGGGTTCGATCCCCGGGTCGCCTGAGCCTTTCTGTGTGGAGTTTGCATGTTCTCCCCGTGTCTGGGTGGGTTTCCTCCGGGCACTCCGGTTTCCCCCACCAACCCAAAACATGCACCATAGGTACTCCAGCTTAGGTCCTGACCAAACCGAAGCAAGAAGATCATGGAGATGGTCCCCGGGCGCCCTAATGTGTGTGCTGCCCACTGCTCCTAATATATGTATATATATATAGGATGGGTTAAAATGCAGAGAAGAATTTCTCCAGTGTGAGATCAATAAAGTTCACTTCTTCTTCTTCTTCTACATTAATTTCATGATGGAAGTGAAAAGGCTTGGAAAACACTGTATTTTTGAATGGGTATCTTCAATTTTGGTAATTAACGGGTAAAAGTCTTACACACTGTCCCTTTAAGTACACAGTCACCAGAGTCCATCTTTCTATGAATAAGTCCATTTTCATCTGGAGTTTGGCTTCAGATGAAAATTGACTTATTCATGGATTCCTTGACTTGTTTTAGTCTTTGTGTCCATTCTGTCCTTGTCAGAGGAGACATTTTCCTCCAATTAACCGTTATCATTTTTCGTGCAAGAATACGGAGAACATATTGTTGGTCTTTTACACATGCGTTTTCTGGCAATGCTCCCAATACATACATCAGCGGATCTATAGGAAGTTTACAAGATAGTATCTTTTCTATTTCTATTTTAATGTCCTGCCAATATTTACAAAGAGCTGGGCAATCCCAGAAAATATGTGAGTGGTCCGTCACCATGCCACAGTGGGATGCCACAGTGTGAGATTATTAAAGGGGTTCTAAAATATCTAATTTTTGTCTTCCAGTCAAATTCCTTCCACAAATTACTGCTGACACCTTTGTGACCACACACATATCCCTCCACATCTTATCCTCAACAATTGCGTTTAACTCCAGTTCCAACATTGTTTAAATTTAAAGGTACACTGTGTAACTTTTCTGATGGAGGGTCGGTCAAATGCTTTTCTCTATGGAGATGTTATTCCGTTTTCTGGAATGTTCCACAGTATGGGATTAAACCTTTCTATCTTCACAGAGGCCAAACCAGACCAAGTTACAGGTCAGATCTGTGGAGAGGCGACCCCACTCAGTCAGAATGTCTGTTTTTATAGGTATTTTTGAGCTCTAAAACCACCTGTGATTGAATAAATGTAAAGTAGAGCTGTTTAAAGTCACACTGTGGAATATTCCAGCCAGAACATATCCATAGAAACAAGCAGGAGACAGAAAAGTTACACAATGCACCTTTATGATTTTACAAAAAAGGTCGTGTAGTCCTTTCTTGTTCTAATGAAGTTTATAATTTAAATTCAGCAGATATGACATATGTAGTGGTAATTCCATAACCGTTACCTAGCAACCATAATGTTAATACGCACCAAAACTTGTCTAAATTACACAATATTTATGATTAGACTAATAAACATAAATGACAACACCTTTATTTGTTAAATAAAGGTTTAAACCAGGGGTGTCAGACATGTGGCCCGGAGGACCAGATCCGGCCCTCCAAGACCTTTAATCTGGCCCTTGGCTGATTTTTTCTATTAAAATATTTTAATTATATTTTAATTTTCTATAAAAATATTGGTAATTTTCTGCGCCTCTTTTCTGTGCAGTTTAGCATAGCAGCGTCTCCAGCGCCTCTGTGCGTGGCCCCTCCCACCAGAGCAGCACAAATGAAGACTCTCCTCTTTCCAAACGCTCTTAAAGGACCATCGTTTTGACTGTTGACCGTGACACCCTCATCAGCAAAATGTCCAAAATGAGAAAAGTGGACCCCGAGTGCAGGATTTTCCAAGAAAAATTGACTAATTCCTATTTGTTCACGGAGGTGAATGGGAAACCTGTACGCTCAGTGTGTTTGCAACAAGTGGCAGTGCTCAAGGAATATAATCTTAAACTCCACTACGAGACACGGCGTTTCGAACAATACAATAACTTGTGATGGACAAATGAGACGGAGCTCCGGAGCACGTCTCGTTCTTTCTGAAACTGTCTTGCAAGCAGCCGCTCACGTGACCAAAGTGTCCAAGTGTCGGTCTGCATGTCAATCGCTTCAGTGTATCGAAGCGTTTCATTGGCTCAGCGAATGTTTCGCTTTGCGATTGGTTCAGAGTGCTTCCCTGGTTTGACAAGCGCTAAACTGCTACAGTATAAAAGAGGCACCAATATTTCTTAAAAAATGTTGGGTAGTGAGGAGTACTGTGTGACGTTAGTGGTGATTTTGGTGACTTCTGGCGACTTTTGGCATTTGTTTCATTTTCGATGGCATCTACAAGTGGAAAAAAGCGATCCATTCCCATCCATCCATTTGGGAACTTCCCAAATCATGGGTTGTGTTGGTTTGCAATGGTTAAATTTGTCCACTAGACGTCAGTGTTTCTCCGAGGCCTCAGACACTTCGACCCATTTGACACAATATTGCGACTGAGGTGTCAGTGCTTCACAAGGCTCCATTCGCCCATCACTACAATAACTTGAACGAAGAATTGAGAAGACAGAAGATAAAGGAATAATTGCCAGGACTGAAGAAACAGCAGTCTGTAATAGATTTGTGTTTCTCTGGACAAATATTTGGACTTATTGCTACTTTTGGGGTATATTTGCCATGAGTTTTCTGATGAGTTTGACACCCTGGTTTAAACCATCAGAAAAAGTCCTTCATTATGTGTAAACTGCATTTTGGATGGAGTTTTCAGTGTAAATGACACAGGCAGAGGGATTCTGGTTTAGAACTCAGTGTTACATCCTGTATTTTTGTACTTTTGCTCTCAACTTTTTTTTCCACAAAGATGTAAAACTATGTGAAATATTGACCACAGGAATCATCCATCAAACCAGGTGAGAATTAGATAAACGTGACATTTTTGGTATGATTTATAGTGGCGTGTTTGGACTGACTTGACTCTGTGGCCTCTGAGGCGCTGCTCAGTGTGTCCGGGGACCTCTCCTCTGAAGGACTGACGGAGCTCTGAGGACTCCACGCTCCTCTGCCGTCCGCCTCCGAACAGACAGGGGGCGCCGTGGAGCGGAGTGAGGACAGGACCGAGGGCTGCTCCACCACGATCCCCTTCTGCTCCTGAAAGAGGGAGAGGCTCGAAACAAAGGCACTGTGCAGGCAAAAACTCAAAATTCTGAGGACCTTAAACAAAAAAATACCATTTAAACAGAGGAAATGGTAAAAACGAGTCCCACTCACATATTTGACGTAGTCCTTCCACTGCTGCCACCACTGCATCGAGATGAGAAACCAGTTCTGTCCCTGCTGAAGCCCATGTCTGCTCTCCCTCTCCAGCCAGCCCCTGCACAACAGCAAAAGAAAACTATCAAAACACGACACTTTTATTCACCTTATTACGAAAGTAAAACTATCAAAAAATACTATCAAAATACTGCACATTTGTACAGGTATGTGCCGTTATAAGAACTATCAAAATACTGTCAAAATACTATCAAAATACTGTCAAAATACTATCAAAATACTGTCAAAATACTATCAAAATACTACACATTTGTACAGGTATGTGCCGTTATAAGAACTATCAAAAATACTGTCAAAATACTGTCAAAATACTGTCAAAATACTGCCAAAATACTGTCAAAATACTATCAAAATACTATCAAAATACTACACATTTGTACAGGTATGTGCCGTTATAAGAACTATCAAAATACTGTCAAAATACTGTCAGAATACTGTCAAAATACTACACATTTGTACAGGTATGTACAGTTATAAGAACTATCAAAATACTGTCAAAATACTGTCAAAATACTATCAAAATACTACACATTTGTACAGGTATGTGCAATTATAAGAACTATTGAAATACTATCAAAATACTGTCAAAATACTATCAAAATACTACACATTTGTACAGGTATGTGCAATTATAAGAACTATTGAAATACTATCAAAATACTATCAAAATACTATCAAAATACTGTCAAAATACTGTCAAAATACTGTCAAAATACTGTCAAAATACTGTCAAAATACTACACATTTGTACAGGTATGTGCACGTATAAGAACTGTCAAAATACTATCAAATTACTATCAAGTACTATCAAAATACTATCAAAATACTACACATTTGTACAGGTATGTGCAGCTATAAGAATTATCAAAATACTATCAAAATACGACACATTTGTACAGGTATATGCAGTTATAAGGAGTAAAGTAGTAACGTGGCGTGGCAAAATGAATTCTTGTGATGTTTGAGAGTTCACAAACTCACAAGAATTCATGTGGTCAGATTGTCGCTGTTGTGATTGGCCCAGGCCAGGAGCAGTTCAGAGACTGGACCAATCACAGAGCAGCATTTTGGTTTGGGTAAAGCGCCCAAACGAACCAAAACAAACATGGAGACGCAGACACGCGTACTTCAGACTATTTTCACAGAAATCCAGACTATTTAGTTTGTGAAAATGTTCAGAGGGAAGAGCTTTGTGCAAATGTGAAGGGAAAGATGTGCTTTTCTCTCAGCTGGATTTAATGTTCCGCAGTCCTGATGCTCAGACCAGTCAGATTCAAGTATTTGTCTGGAGCCTTTTCCTGAGCTCTTTCAGCGAGAGTGAAAATGTTCATCCGGTGAGGTAGGGCTGAACACTCTGTCATTTTAGATCGAAAACCGCGATCTCCGTCAACACGATTTTGGGATCGTTGCTTAAATCGTTAAAGATCGTTAAGATCGTACGTTTTTTGCAGTGCTCCTAACTGACCCAAGTTTTGTTTCGTCAACTATTTCACACATGTATTCCGCCTGGCCCGCCGCCCTGCCACGCCGCTAAACCCTGGGGAGTCGCGAGCTGGTGAAGCCGGTGTTAGCCCCCGTTTAATCAATGTCCGTAATCCGTCATTCGAGTGCAGGGCGAGAAAGTCCGGAGAAACGTCTAGTAAAAGTGATACTCGGGCCAAACAGACAATTCCAGCTTCTTTTGCCAGTGTAACTCCGTATGACAGAAACAGCCGACGACACCAGGAGATAACGACTGCCGTAACACACGACATCGCTAAGGAAAAGGTGCCTGTAAACACGGTGACCAAAGAGTCGTTTGAAAGTCTCCTCCGCATGATGGATAAGAGGTATATGCTTCTCCTCTGTTGTTAGCTGACAAACTGTTAGCATAAGGCTAGTTTACATTACAAACGCTATAGAAAGGCTACCGCGATTAGCATCGCTATATTTAGCATTGCTACATTTAAGTTGCCGTACTTTTCGGACTATAAGCCACTACTTTTTTCTCATAATTCAGACGCTGCGGCTTTTTGTCAGGTGCGGCTTATGTATGGATTAATTCTTTATCAAAAAAGCGAATGTAGCGCCTAACCCTAGCTCCACTGCACGCGTCAGGTATCGACAGTTCCGTGAGACTGACTTCAGGGGGTTTACCCTTTAAGTTAAACTTGAAACTTTATTTTAAGGCTTCCAGAGGCTACAGGCTGGCCATTTTACACTTGTTTTACTGCTGTGTTTCTGCTGTGTTACTGCCGTAGGCGATGTTCGAAAAAAGTACGTACCGGTATTTACGTTAATTAAAATAAAATTTAAAAATCCTTTTGTGTACCATCTTTCTGTGGACACCTGTGGCTTATAGTCAGGTGCGCTCTATAATATAAAAAGTACAGTAAGTTTAAGTTGTGTTGTATTTTATAAGTTTGTTATAAAATACAACAATCAATCCTTAAAAGACTGAGCTCGCACCACTTTAAGTTATAAGACTTTTTTTTGCTCTACTTCAGACACAGATGCTCTTTTAGTTCTTCAGGTGGAATAACTGTGGTCGCTCGAGCGCTCAGTGTAGCCTGTGTACAGCATGATTCTTTTTAATAAAAAGAACGACATTTGAAATAAATGATTGACTTTAGTTTTCATTCTTGCATTACAGTTTAGTGGAATTTAGTGTTTGAATGGTATGATGTAAGTTTCGGTGATGTTTGCAAATGTTCATGTGCACTGAAACTTCATTTGAAAAAAATCGTGGATGAAATCGAAATCGCAATATCTGCCAGAAAAATCGCAATTCAACTTTTTCTTAAAATCGTTCAGCCCCACGGTGAGGCAAGTAAAGTAGTGTGTACCTGATAATTTGACCCTCTTCTTCAGGAGTGGCCGGTCTGAGCCCCAAAACGATGTGGCAAACCTGAAAAAAGAGATGAACTCATGATAAAACATGGATATAATAATAATCAGTGCATAATTACAGTACAATAACAGTACAGATCTGTTTAAACGCATGTACCTGGAAAAGCAGGTTCAAGAACTCATTGGCCAGGGCACTTTTGACACTCCATATTTGGTAATCCTCTAAGGTCAGGTGACCCAGCTGTCAGGAAGTACACAAACAAATTAGAAATACAAATTCAAAATGCCCCTTCTTTATTTACGTTACAAAACACTTACTTTAGTCGTATCGTGCATCTTCAGAATACTCTCCACTATGTCCGACACACTGCTCTGTAACTCCTGAGAGAAAACAAAGATTATAATCTACACGTTAAATTACCGATGCACTTTTTTAAATGTATTGATATTTTCAATTTAGAGAAAATATTCTACAACAAAAACAAAAGAAAAAAAAAAACAAGGACAAGCTTATTGTTGGTGCCAAATAATCATTAAAAAACACTGTAAACATCACATAGAATAAAAGAAATGAATATAAATTAAATAAAAATAAATACATTTAATTTCAAATTCTGCATGACTTGCATAAACAAAAAAATAAAAAAATAAAATAATAATAATATATAAAAAATTAAACAAATAAAGAAATTAAAATATAATGAGGTATACATATATAAAAAAGGACAAAATATAAATGTCCACAGCACTATGTAACTTTGTCATTGGGGGTCCGTCACCTGCTTGTTTCTATGGATACATCATTTCTCTGCCTGCAATGTTCCACAGTGTGACTTTAGATGGCTTGACTTTACATTTATTCAATTACAGGTGGTTTTAGAGCTCAAAAATCCCTAGAAAAACAGACATTCTGACTGTGAGCGGGGTCGCCTCTCCACAGATCTGACCTGGAACTTGGTCTGGTTTGGTCTCCGTGAAGATAGAAAGGATTAATGCCATACTGTGGAACATTCCAGACAAAGCAACAAAATCTCCATGGAGAAAAGCGTTTGACGGACCGTCCACCAGAAAAGTCACACAGAGTTTGGGTAAAAGCGTGAGAGTCTTACAGGGAGGGTGTCTGTGCGATTGTCTTTCCAAACTTCCAACAAGGCCACGACCATCTCATGGAGCTCATCCCGAGACAAAACTCCGTCTTTATCCACGTCAAACACCTTAAAACAGACTGAGCGCACACACACAAACACACACAGAGGAGAACAGGTGAGGAACACAAAGAGATCCTCCTATAGACATAATGCATCTGTCTGCTGTGGAATCTCTCACATCTGTGGATCATTACGGTATAATTTGGACATTTTAAATAACAAAAAAACCCACAAACTCTCGGTCTTCTCTAAAAATCACATGAGCGAGCAGCAGGCATTTTTTTCCATACATGCCGAATCCAATGTGTAACAGAGGGGAACAAAAAATAGATTTAATTGCAAAAAAAGAGCAAGACAAGAAATAATATTAAGTGTATATGTACAAATAATAATACTTGATATACAGCGGTACCTCACCTTACGAAAGACCCAACAAACAAAAATTCAAGTTACGAAACACGAAATCTCAAAAATTCAAATAATGCGCGCTCAGCCAAACACATTATACGCTTTTCTCAGACTGAATTTAAACTTTTCTCACATTTGTCTCTGTTTTAACACTCAAACTTTCATAGATTTTCAACAAAATTATTAATAGTGAAGTGTGTGGGGAAGGGGGAGGGGGGAGAAAACTGCGCTCTGACACGTGTGATAGCGCAGCATGACCTGGCGCAGAGCTGCCAGCAGGTCTAGACCTGGACTAAACCAGGACTAAACCAGGACTAAACCTGGACTAAACCAGGACTAGACCAGGTGGATTAAAGCGCCGCGCGCGGGTCTATTTCCTGGTTTCGTTTCAAGTCACGGCTGAGGCGAGCAGCGAGGGGGACCGCACGCAGTCTGAGCGCATGAACGAACGCATGCAAGAGCCGTGGTGGTCTAGACATGGTCTAGAGGAGGTCTAGAGGAGGTCTAGAGGAGGCACGGTTTGAGCACGGGTCTCGTTCATGTGCTCAGACTGCATGCGGTCCCCCCCGCTGCTCGCCTCAGCCGTGACTCGAAACGAAACCAGGAAATAGACCCGCGCGCAGCGCTTTAATCCACCTGGTCTAGTCCTGGTCTAGTCCAGGTTTAGACCTTGGTCTAGACCTGGTATAGTCCACGTTTAGTCCTGGGTCTACAGTCTCTACGCAGAACACAATGTTACACTATAAAAAAGTTACATAGTTACACTATAAAAAAAACTTGGATCGGGGCCTTGGAACAAATCAGGCCTTTTCCATTGAAATAGCTACTCAACTTACGAAAAATTCACGTTACGAAACCACTTCTGGAACAAATTAATTTCGTAAGGTGAGGTACCACTGTACTTGAAATCCATTGGGGTTTCCCCGTGCAGGTTCATATCCTGCTCGCAGCGGAAATGAGTTCCATTTATCTACCGCACCCGCCTCACCCGCAAAGCCCTCTGGGTGATCCCACCCACCCATCCAACTGCCTCTTCAGTCTGCTGCCATCAGGAAGGAGACTGAGGAGCCTCAGGGCCAAGACCAGCAGACTGAAAGACAGCTTCATCCACCAAGCTGTCAGGATGCTCAACTCTCTCCCAATCACACTGCTGCTTAAATGACACTGACACTGCTGCTTAAATGACACTTAAATGACACTGCTGCTTAAATGACACTGCTGCTTAAATGACACTGCTGCTTAAATGACACTTAAATGACACTGACACTGCTGCTTAAATGACACATTTGAGCTTTATTCCGCTCCACATTGTGTGTTTTACTTATTTGTATTATACACAAACCTTTTGTACTTTTGCTACAGGTATATGTGATGTTTTAGTCCTGGTGTTTATCGTCTTGTTTATCACGTTTTATGTTCACTGTGGGCCTAGGGGGCGCTGCAATTTAAAATCCTGTGTGCAACCTGTACATATGGTTTTTGACAATAAAGCTGACTTT
>JAVJIX010000057.1:2062500-2117500 GCA_036785185.1 Paratrypauchen microcephalus
GTTCTTAAGACGCGTCGTAACCCGAATTTCGTCGTAAACCGGATTTCGTCGTAAACCGGATTTTGCCTTTGATCTTCCAACCAAAGCACCAATAACCTTTCCATCTCAATAATTAGACCACTACGCTGCTTGGTTATCACTGCCGCTTTCATAGGAGCAGATCAGAGCCCACATCAGGTACTTCCGCCCACATTGGGTACGCACACGAGGCCGTCTTCTTCTCCCTACAACCACAACAGAGCGTATTCTTCCGCCGTGCGCCGCGCGCTGTTCGCGTTTGTTTACATCTCTTACCACGCTAAACCGTGTAAGACGGAATGACGCGTAATATATACATGTTTTTTTTTTTATGGGGGCGCGTTCGTAACCACGAAACGTCGTAACCCGAGACCGTCGTAACCCGAGGACCCCCTGTATACATACTGAATAATGAAATTCAAATAAATAATATACAATTGCCAAATGAACATGGTAAAAAAATATTTAAATTATTTTTTTAAATTATTAAGATTAAAAATTCAAGTTGAAAAAAAGAATGATAAAATAAAAGGAATACAAATTATTTATGATCAAAAGCATAAAAAAATAAATTATAAAGAGAAAGAAAATCATATGGACGTGTGGTAGTACATGTGCAACCAGGTAGATTTGTAATTTTGTATACACTTACCTTAAAACGTAATAAAAAAGAATATTATTAGTTAAAAAGAACATGCAAACTCCACACAGCTCTACAACCTGAACACAGCTCCAGACGCTGATTCAGGTAGATTCATAAACATGTTTCACACTGACTCCTGCCCCAGTGTCTGCGCCGCACCCTACGCTAATCCACAGCTTTGGCTAATCGGATTCACAGACGCCTCGGTCTGCAGCTCCGACACAGAATATGACACACAAACACCGGGGGCAGTAATGAGCCACTTTCACTGCCGTCTGAACACCTGGAATTCTCTGAGCAGTTCTACGCATCATAATTTTACATTTTACTTGTAAACTGATGGAATGGTATCGTTTTTGAAAGTGTTACAATTAAAAATGTTTCATAGTGTTGTCACAATTGTAAAATTTCAAATACTATAAATGTATGCAAGTATATACAGTATGTACAGTAGTTCCTCAAACATGCCCCTGTTGCCCTGAGGTGGTTCCTCAGTAAAGTCATTAAAACTCAGATTGTGGCTCACACTGGCACAGTTAATTATGTCATATGACCCGGGTCAAAGGTCGTCTGTATATCCCTCATCACTGCTGTAAAACACGGGTCATAAAAGCGGGCAAGAGCCGCTCAGATGATAAAGAAAGACCAGGTCTGACAATGTGCACATTTGCCGTGCAACTGTCAGGTTCAGATCTCCGTACGTCCTGGACCTATTCACATGAAACAAAAACGGACAGGAATCACAATCGTTTCAGAAAGTGTTGCCATTATTCGACCCCAAAGACGTGATTTGGTGTCAGCTGAAAGGACTTTAAACCATAAGACCAATATGACAAGTTTGTGGAGCTGATCCAAAACACAGAACGAGCAGGAGAAACATTTGTGGATCTGAACTTTGGAGGTTTCTTTCAAAAACCGTGAATCTTCCATAGAGTTGCGTGAAAAGTCCCTCAGTCGTCCAGGTAGAATCCATGATCAAAGGAGAAGTTCAATTTGTCAACTGGACAAAGTTTGTTTGGTTGAAAACGTTTCGCCGCTCATCCGAGAGGCTTCGTCAGCTCTGGCCCTGGTCTAACCAGCATGAGGGCCAGAGCTGACGAAGCCTCTCGGATGAGCGGCGAAACGTTTTCAACCAAACAAACTTTGTCCAGTTGACAAATTGAACTTCTCCTTTGATCTTCCATAGAGTTAGTTAAATAATCTGCAATCCTAATTAAAACAGTAACCTACAGATTTATAGGTAGATCAATAGGTACTTTATTATCTGGAAGGAAATGTGTTAGTTTAATAAGTTTCAGTTTAGTGTGGATATAAAACGCAGTAGTGAGGAGTAAAGTAGAGAAGGCAGCCACACACTACAGGATTTTTCGGCCTTAAATTATTTTTTAACGCGCAACAAAAAGATATACTGATATAACAGGCTTTGGAGCTGCTGATAACCGATATGACAGCCGATATATAGTTCATGATGTAAAAATTCACTGTGAATCTTCAACTTATTATAAAAAACTTAAAGGGATATGCCACCCCCAGGTCAAATTTGGGCATCTCCCCACAGTCCAGAGACTAAAATAAGTGGTGGAAAGCGTTTTCCTGCTCACCCAGCCATTGTCCGAGTCTGTCGCCACTGACCGCCGCGGTATCTGGTGCTCCTCCGCCTTAGACTGGAGTCTAACGTCGCCAGAGAAAGATTTCGGCCAAAAGGAATTAATTTGCTCGATGTGTTTCCCAATTACTTTCTGTGTAGTGCGCATTCATATCGAGTGCAAATAAATGTGCAAATCAACACGGAGAGCTTGACTTGGTCATTTTGGGTGGGAACTATTTTCCAGTGCGGAAGAATACAGTCGAATCACGCACCACGTTGTGCAACAGGGGAACTCCCTTCCCGGTGCGTAACTGGGATTCCCCTGGCAGCGTGCTGCGTGATTCGACTGTATTCTTCTGCACTGGAAAATAGTTCCCACCCAAAATGACCAAGTCAAGCTCTCCGTGTTGATTTGTACATTTATTTGCACTCGATATGAATGCGCACTACACAGAAAGTAATTGGGAAACGCATCGAGCAAATTAATTCCTTTTGGCCGAAATCTTTCTCTAGCGCCGTTAGACTCCAGTTTAAGGCGGAGTAGCTGCAGATACCGCGGCGGTCAGTGCTGACAGACTCAGACAATGGCTCGGGTGAGCAGGAAAACGCTTTCCACCACTTATTTTAGTCTCTGGACTGTGGGGAGATGCCCAAATTTGACCTGGGGGTGGCATATCCCTTTAAGCTTTGGTTCTTACAGAAGTCGACAGAGGCCATATTCATAAGCAATATATTTTCTTCCTTGTTATCCCGAGATAATTAATTCGAGATCTCGAGAAAACGAAACAATTATTCCGGGGGGAGATTGCATTACGTCTTTTAATTCGGGATAATTTCAAGATTAGTCCGCGGCACCTCCCCAGGAGACTGGCCCGGCTTCATCTTTACTGACAGAGATGCTGGGGACGGGCAAAGTGAGGCCTCATGAAACACCGAAGTAGTTGAAGCGATTGTGCCGGAGCTGAAACACAGTTCGAAACTCTCCACAGTGACATCTAGTGGCGATATGTTAGAACTACAACATCCAGAATGTTTCATGTTTTGAGACGGAATAATTTTTTGTTTTCTCGAGATCACAAATTAATTTTCTCGTTATTAAGGTGGAAAATAATCATTACGAACATGGCCTCTGTCAGCTTCTGTGGGTTCTAGTAGATTTTAAATTTAGTTTGTTTAGGCTACATTTACTGTTATTTTGCCTCTTTACAGTCATGTTTAAAAACAGGTGGTGCTAACTGTCATTTTGGAATGACATTCTAGCCCAGGGGTCGGCAACCTTTACCACTCAAAGAGCCATTTGGACCCGTTTCACACAGTAAAGGGAACCCTTTTGAAATTTAAAATGAAATAACACTGCATATAACGGCTTTTTTTGCCTTTGTGCCATAGAATTACATTTTGAAAATGAATGAACTAAAATAAAATACATTTTAATTAAATACAGTGGTCCCTCGCTTTATCGTGGTTCATTTTCGTGGCCTCGCTGTTTCGCAGATTTTTTATTCCAATTTTTTTTTATAGTGTATCAACGTGCATTTCTGCGTCCTGATTGGCTAAGGGACTGTAGACCTTTGCTGATTCGTCAGTCAGTCTCCTCCGTGTCTCCAGTACAGAATGTGTTCAGTTTGCCAGATTTATATAAATGTTGGATCGCAGTGTGACTCTGAGGTGCTGTATGTTTGCAAGTTTTCTCCCCGACAAAACCCGCCACAGCGAAGCGGCGCCAGGACGAAGAGGCTCGGTCATAAGAACTGTGAAATACACTTTGGTGTCATCCTATAATACTGTGCTTTTTTGTTGAAAATGAGTGTTTAAACAAGAGAAAAATGTGAGAAAACCTTAATTCCAGTCTGAGAAAAGTGTAGAATGTGTGTGGTGAGGCGTTTACAGCCTTAAAACATGGAGAATAATTGCAAAATATAAAGCTGACGACTTATTGTGGGTTATTTTTAGAACGTAACCATGGCGATAAACGAGGGACCACTGTACTGAGCCGCATCAGAGGGATCAAAGAGCCGCGGGTTGCCGACCCCTGATCTAGTCTGTAAACAAAGTTAGTTAACTATCGCTATTAGCCTTTAGCGGTTATCGCAAATGTGGTAATATATGTGTTTCAGCCCTGGAATTTATTTATGTATTTATTTTGGGCAAGTAAGCCTTTTTCATTCTTTTGCAATGGACATAGTATCATCAATATTGACATCAGCGCAATCGTGCCAAAAGAAACAACAAAACGTTTCCCCAAAAAGGAGTGGGAAGAAGAAAATGTATTTAATCCCACCACCCACAGAATTACTGAATACTGAACTAAAGGTAAAAGGAGCTGTTCACTTGAAAACTACCACTTCATGACATCACACGGTGGAAGAGAGCGTTTGGATCTTTGGAGACTAAATCTGCAGGATTACTCATGTGTGAATGAAACGAAACTCCAGCCATGGTTTTGAGTAGGTTACAACATTATGACACGGCTTAAAGTTCACAAGAATCTACTTTGTTTAATATAGGAACTTTAAAGATGCACTGTGTAACTTTTCTTGTGGAACCTCAACCTGCTCGTCTCCAAGGAGATGCTATCGTTTTGCCATCAGGATGTCCTTGTTTTGTCTCCATGGTGACGGATAAGGTTAATGCCATATTGTGGACTGTTCCAAGGAAAGTTGAACCTGATCATTTCTATTCCCTTTCAGAATCTAGAGCAACAGAAATTTGCATTTGACATTAATTTCACCCGCCCCCATCTGTATTAAATCCGACTGGCCAGAATATGGTGTCGTCATTTGAAACCATGTGAAACTTACATAGATCTACTTTAAAAGGTCCCATGGCATGAAATTTTCACTTTGTGAGGTTTTTGAACGTTAATGTGAGCTCCCCTACCCTGTTTAGGCCCCCCCCCCCCATGGCTAAAAGTTGCGAAATGTCTAAACTGAGCATTTGCGGTCCTTTTCTGCGTTAGGAAAAATCAGAGCTGAAACGGGCGATTTTGAACAAGGCAACTTTGTTACGTCAGATCGAAAAAAGAAATGCAAATGCAGTTCCACCCCCGTCTGTCTGTACTCAGCGTCTCTGTAAATCACGCCCAGAGAGTTTGGACTGCGGAGGAGCTACGCAATGCGAAATAAGTTTTTTTATTTGCCTGGAGGAACTTGTGTTTCTAGTCTCGGAAGTCCTTTATCTGAGCCTGTGGATATCTGAAACAGCAGTGGTTTAATTTTATTTTCTGTGGAAATGTGTTTATTTTTCAATGGAACGCTTCTCATCTCTCCCCCGTGCAAAAACACAGAAGTGGGGCCAGCACACACCGCACAGCTGAAAAGGAAAGAGTGGAGAGTTTGGCCACGCCCCCACCCCCTACTATAGGCCATCTCTGTCCTCCTCATTTGCATTCAAGCAACAATGCCTATAATGGAGTGTTCCAGAGTGACATTTATGACTCTCATCTTATCTCTCTTTCTCATGCACTGAGTCTTGATTTTGAAGGATTCATTTACAGTATTAGGGAACCATTAAGGAGCCATATAAAAGCATCAAGAAGTACCATGTCATGGGACCTTTAACAATTTAACAACTTTCATTACATTTTTCTTTTAAACATTCAGCAATAACAGGAGTCTTACTCAATTCTGCATAATAGTAACTGTATTTCTTTATAAAAAGCAGTAAATCTCATTGTTCTGACGTGCTGGGAAGACTGGTGAGAGTAGAGTTTATGACTAAACAATGAAAAACTGAGGCTGACAAAAAAAACACCTCAAATAAAAGCAGTGCCGCTTTAGTCCATGCATGAGGTAAAACTATAAAATATGTTTATTTTGTAATTCCAAATTAGCTCAGTTGGTACAGCGTTTGTCCACTAACCCGAAAGCTGGCGGTTCGATCCTGCTCTTCACATAAAACTTTGGTGGAGCAGTCAGATCCACAAACCCACACGTTGGCGGTGCGATTTCTGCTCCCACAGATGATTATTGTCGTTGTGTCCTTGGGCAAGACACTTAAACCCACCTCACACCAGTGTCTGCGTACACTGGTGTGTGAATGGGTGAGGGGTTCCTTGTTGTAAAGCGCTTTGAGCCTTGAATGTAGAAAAGTGCTGTATAAAAATGTGATTAAGGCCCCGTTTACACTGGTATTTTTAAAGGTCCAGTGTGTAGGATTCGTGGCGCATAGGTGGATGGTAGCTATTCCACTTCCTCTTTTGGCTATGGCAGACGTCGAGGGTCACCCGGGCGTGCTGTATCGCGGACAGCTCGCGTACCAGCGTGCACCCGGGCTTTGCGAGCCCTCGCCGACAAAACTCTTTTTTTTTTCTTTCCGCATGAAAACACACATTCCCGATCGTGTACCATGACAATCTACATATCAAATGAAACCTTACAGTCTCCTCTTTTTGACTATGTAATTCATTTCCCGGCACAACAATCACTCCCTGAGCACATGGGGCTTTTATACGGAAAAGCACAAAACAAGGTTTGTTACTTTGCTTACCTTTGAAGGCTCTGCACAGGTCAAAGTCAGCATTTCACCAAAAGCTTGGTCTCAATCTGTCCGTAAGGATCCAGCGAATAAAATCCAGTAAAACCAGTCCAAAAAACGTGTTAGATCCATTACGACGTCTGATCCCGCAGCATGCTTCAGCCTTGCCGAAGGCGGAGCCCAAATGTCCTTCTGCGGCTCTCGTATTCAAAATGGCTGCCTCTGCATGGGGAAGATCCCCCTTTTATGTGAGTATATCTAAGTCCAAAAGAATACTTTGATTTCATGATGGAAGTGAAAAGGCTTGGAAAACACTGTATTTTTGAATGGGTATCTTCAATTTCGGTAATTAACGGGTAAAAATCTTACACACTGTCCCTTTAAAAACAAACATTTCACTTCGTTTGTACACATCTTTTACACGCAAACAGTGAATTTGCCTCTGAAAACTAATCTTTCTAAAAACTCCGGCTAGAGAGGGATTCTGGAAAACTATGGTTTGGCGTTTGCGTGTAAAGTGAACGAAGTAAACATCTGACACACCAAAAGTGTGATTCCGATTGGCTTGCAGAGCGTTCTCCTTCGATTTCAGAGGCAAATTCGCCGTTTGAGTGTAAAAGATGGGTACAAACGAAGGGAAATGTCTCAATTTTTAAAAATACCAGTGCAAGTGTAAACGGGGCCTTATTTTGGAAAACGGAGGGACAGAAATATTCGTTTCTCAACATACCCGTCTACGTGTAAACATCGCCTAAATGGGCCAGTCAGAGTCAACCATAGAGCCGGATGTGCACAATGCCCAGGTCTTTTTTTTTTTTGCTTCACAGTAAGAAGGTTCGGGTTGCCCAGGCCTTTCTGTGTGGAGTTTGCATGTTCTCCTGGGTGTCTGGGTGGGTTTCCTCCGAGCACTCCAGTTTCCCCCACCAACCCAAAACATGCTCCAGGTAAAATCCTCCAGCTGACGTTCTGACCAAAGCCTAAACAACAAAATCATGGGGATTGTCCCCGGGTCAAATGCGGAAAACAATTTCTCCCGTGTGAGATCAATAAAAATTCAATCTTCTAATCTTCTAATCCTTAACCACTGTAAGGCGCTTTGTGTTACATTTTTTGTGTTAAAAGCGCTTTATAAATAATGTTTCATTGATCGATGATTGAAGGACGACCATCAGGTTCAAGATATTTTTTTTAAATCGTGTTGAATCAGTGAAACATATTTTAGGAAGTCCAGAGCAAAAAAACAAACAAACAAAAAAGCTAAAATAATGTGAACTCGTGTGACCACAGCCCCCCGTAACGTCAAACCAGGAGAATTCCAGAAACGTCTCCACTGAAGTTCCAAAGAGTTTTTACCAATTCACTTGTATAAAATTTACACTCTTCCCATTCTCAAACATGGCAGAAGTTCTGTTGTTTTAGTAATCCTCTGTTTCTGAGAGCTGCTAACATGACATCATCCAAAAATTCATCTTCAAACACCATCACATTAAGTAACTTCACGTTCTTTAGCTGCTTTTAGTTTTTATACCGAGTTTAAAGGTCCAATATTAACCAGAATTTACTCTTGTGAACTTTTAGTCATGTTCTACTGTTTCCTCATCACAAACAAACCTGGAGTGGTGTTTTGTTTCATTCACACATGTTTAACCCTGCAGATTTAGACTGAGCACTGTTCCACCTTGTGAGGTCATGTGGTGATGCAGGAAGTGCTCCACTGTGTTTTTAAACTCCACACACCTTCACCAGAATCATTTGGATGATTTCAGCTCTGGAATTGCCGATATCTATTTAACTAAAGGTGAAAAGACATCACAAGGTGGAACAGAGCATTTTGAGGTACAGTAGATGGAGATGTAGAAAGACGAATAAGAAAGAGAACCTCAAGAGTTCCTCAAGAGTTCCTGAATGAAACAAACACAACTCCAGGTGTTTTTGAGGAGGAAACATTAGAACACGACTTGACGCTCAAAAGAGTTAACTTTGCATTATACATTTACTTTTGTTTTGACAATTTTACAACAATTTTATGTAGTCTGCAGAACAGTTTTAGTGGAAATATAAGATGAGATGTGTTAGCATGCTAGTTGTTTTTAGAATTAAGAGTCTCTGTTGTATTAAGTGTTTATAAACTCATCCCGGTGAGTAATTAGGACGCTCTGAATGAAAAGAATAGCTTTGGACCACTGCAAATCGTTTAAAATTAATTCGTTTTTTCACGTTTTTAAGACTGTTAAAAAAAAAAGTCCAACACTAAGCCACTTCTGCTTTAAAATGAAACCTCTAAACTGATGCCTGTACCCACCTAGAGCTGGTGCGACTCTGTCCGGATGGCAGCAGAGGAACCATACCATTCTCCACGCTGCATCTCCCAAGGGTGCTGCTGACGCTAACATGCACCATAATACTCCGATTTAGCTCCAAAAACACCAACAAAACTCCAAAAACCTCATCTTCTGGGCTCGTTTATCCATATTTACGCTGTAGAATCATCTGAATGGGCCATCGGCGTTGGGAGAGGAGGAGGTAACGGTCAGAAAGCAGAGGAGCCGTCACTCTCCCTGACTATCGCGCTCTTAAGAGGATGAAGAGGAGATTAAAGGAGAGGCAGCTCCGTGGACCGTATGGCCTTAATTAGACAAATTAAGCTCAGGCTAATTTTACCTGTAAACGAGCTGTTCCCATCAACAAGTATGTCACCGACTGTGTTTTGTTCCATCAGACTTTTAATTTTAAATGCCGTTGAATTTCTCACTTTTTTAACGCGGAATTATTATTATTCTAAATTTTAGTTGCTGAAATGTTAAGTACATTTTCAAAGTGTTTAAAATTCAATATAAACCTTTAAAGATCCCATGACATGGTACTTCTTGATGCTTTTATATGGCTCCTTAATGGTTCCCTAATACTGTAAATGAATCCTTCTTCAAAATCAACACTCAGTGCATGAGAAACAGAGATAAGATCTCATCTTATCTCTGTTTCTCATGCACTGAGTAGATTACAAGAGTAATTTTTCTCTCTCTGAACACTCCATAATGGGCGTTGTTGCTTGAATGCAAATGAGGAGAAAAGAGATGGCCTATAGTAGAGGGTGGGGGCGTGGCCAAACTCTCCACTCTCAGCTGTCCGCTCTGATCTATTTCCGGGTTTTTGCGTGGAGAAGAGATGAGAAGCGTTCCATTGAAAAATAAACACATTTCCACAGAAAATAAAATTAAACCACTGCTGTTCAAAGGTCCAGAGGCTCAGATAAAGGACTTCCGAGCCTAGAAACACTCGGACGTGCCTCCAGGCAAATAAAAAAACGCATTTCGCATTGCCTAGCGCATTCGCAGTCCAAACTCTCTGGGCGTGATTTACAGAGACGCTGAGTACAGACAGACGGGGGGGTGGAACTGCATTTGCATTTCTTTTTTCGATCTGACGTCAATAAGGTGCCTTGTTCAAAATCGCCCGTTTGAGCTCCGATTTTTTCTAACGCAGAAAAGGATCGCAAATGCTCAGTTTAGACATTTCGCAACTTTTAACCATGGGGAAGGGGGGCCTAAACAGGGTAGGGGAGCTCACATTAACATTCAAAAACCTCAGAAAGTGAAAATTTCATGTCATGGGACCTTTAAAATATTCGGCACAAATATTTCCAAGCCCTTAATTTCAACAGTCAAAATTCAGAGTGTAAAATTCGCAGTGAAAAAAATGTGCAGGAAAGATCCAAGACGCCAAGGCAGAAGCAATCGATCCCGTGTGATCCGATCTAACTCCGTAACAAACAGGAAATGGTGCAGTGAAGCGATCTGATCAGTTGTCCAATCTTGTCAGAATTTGCCTCATCAAAACCTCATCTATTTTATTTGTTAATTGTAAACCCCGCCCACAGATGAGAACCATTAGGAAACAGCCTCGGTCCTCCTCACTCACTCAGGATCAATTGCTTTCGCCTTGCTATCTTGGATCTTTGCTGTTAAGTTTTTCATATTTTGAATTTGAAACAGTTTGAAAAGGTACACTTAAAATTTCAGCAACTAAAATTCAGAATAAAAATAATTCAAACATCTTTTGCCAGAGTTGGTTTGTTGGTTGGCAGGTTGGTTGGCAGATTGGTTGGTTGGTTGGTTGGTTGGTTGTTTTTTTGGTTGGTTAGCTGGTTGGTTGGTTGGCTGGTTGGTTGGTTGTCTGGTTTGTTGGTTGGCTGGTTGGTTGGTTGGCTGGTTTGTTGGTTGGCTGGTTGGTTGGTTGGCTGGTTTGTTGGTTGGCTGGTTGGTTGGTTGGCTGGTTTGTTGGTTGGTTGGTTGGCTGGTTGGTTTGTTGGTTGGTTGGTTGGTTGGCTGGTTGGTTTGTTGGTTGGCTGGTTTGTTGGTTGGCAGGTTGGTTGGCTGATTGGTTGGTTGGTTGGTTGGCTGCTTGGTTTGTTGGTTGGTTTGTTGGTTGGCTGGGTGCTTGGTTTGTTGGTTGGTTGGGTGGTTGGTTTGTTGGTTTGTTTGTTGGTTGTTTTTTTGGTTGGTTAGCTGGTTGGTTGGTTGGTTGGTTGGTTGTCTGGTTTGTTGGTTGGCTGGTTGGTTGGTTGGCTGGTTTGTTGGTTGGTTGGCTTTTTGGTTGGTTGGTTAGTTTGTTGGTTGGGTTGTTGTTGTACATTATATTATTATTCCATAAATCTTGTGCATTTGTCATTAACTCGCTCTAGCTCGAGCACTAACAGAGCAGACTGACAGAATAAGGCCGGAGCGTAAACACATAAACGAAGTGAAAGTCCGATAACGGCGAAACTAACACTTAAAATTTCAGCAACTAAAATTCAGAATAAAAATAATTCAAACATCTTTTGCCTGAGTTGGTTTGTTGGTTGGCAGGTTGGTTGGCTGGTTGGTTGGCTGCTTGGTTTGTTGGTTGGTTGGTTGGTTGGCTGGTTGGTTTGTTGGTTGGCAGGTTGGTTGGCAGGTTGGTTAGCTGATTGGTTGGTTGGTTGGTTGGTTGGCTGCTTGGTTTGTTGGTTGGTTTGTTGGTTGGCTGGCTGCTTGGTTTGTTGGTTGGTTGGTTGGTTGTTTTTTTGGTTGGTTAGCTGGTTGGTTGGTTGGCTGGTTGGTTGGCTGGTTGGTTGGTTGTCTGGATTGTTGGTTGGCTGGTTGGTTGGCTGGTTGGTTGGTTGATTGGCTGGTTGGTTGGCTGGTTGGTTTGTTGGTTGGCTGGTTTGTTGGTTGGCTGATTGGTTGGTTGGTTGGTTGGTTGGCTGCTTGGTTTGTTGGTTGGTTTGTTGGTTGGCTGGGTGCTTGGTTTGTTGGTTGGTTGGGTGGTTGGTTTGTTGGTTGGTTTGTTGGTTGTTTTTTTGGTTGGTTAGCTGGTTGGTTGGTTGGTTGGTTGGTTGTCTGGTTTGTTGGTTGGCTGGTTTGTTGGTTGGTTGGCTTTTTGGTTGGTTGGTTAGTTTGTTGGTTGGGTTGTTGTTGTACATTATATTATTATTCCATAAATCTTGTGCATTTGTCATTAACTCGCTCTAGCTCCAGCACTAACAGAGCAGACTGACAGAATAAGGCCGGAGCGTAAACACATAAACGAAGTGAAAGTCCGATAATGGCGGCGTCAGATTGAGAGCTGAAGAGTCAGAGGGTCAACACTGGGTTCAAGATCTGTCATTCCAAGGACGTTTTAAACATTAACCAGCCAAAACTTTATGATGTAAACCGAGAGAATGTTGAAAATTATATGGTAATAAAAACATACCGTAAGTTTTAAATAATTCACAGAGAAATCTAAAGTAATCCTGACCAAGATTAGCCACAGATGGGTCAAATGCAGAGGACAAATTTCTCTACAGAGACAATAAAGTGTATCTGAACCTCTGTTTGTAGCTTTATCAAAACTTAAAACTTCACCTCCCCTGAGAGAGAACAAAACCTGGAACTAAGCCAGACTAAAAGAGGATGAACACCAGGTCTAAAACCAGGAATAAAACCAAGAATAAAAAGGTCTTAAACCAGGTCCAAAACCAAGTCCAAAACCAAATCTAAAACCAGATGCAAAACCAAATCTAAAATCAGGTCTAAAACCAGGTCCAAAACCAAATCTAAAACAGGTCTAAAACCAGGTCCAAAGCCAAATCTAAAACAGGTCTAAAACCAGGTCCAAAGCCAAATCTAAATCAGGTCTAAAACTGTTAGTACATTTGCATATATACATACAGTATATTATTAATTTCTATTCTTACATATATTATCAAAAGTGTACTGTTAGCTTAGTGCTTAGTGTTGGTTAGCTCAACTGGTAAGTCACTGACTTTCCCCCAGGGGGATGTGGGTTCAAATCCCCCCCGGGAATGAGCTAGCCAGTGTGGGTCCTTGGGCAAGACCCTTCACGGTATCGCCCCCCGGGCACCGAAAGATGGCTGCTCACTGCTCCTGAAAAGGATGGGTCAAATGCAGAAGTCAAATTTCTCCCATGTGTCATTGTGTGTGAGACCAAATAAAGACAATCTAATCTAATCTAATCTGTTTTTACTACATGCACAGTGCTGCCTTTCTCCCACGTGTACGCGCCCTACTACTGATAAGTAGGGGTTGGCGCGGGGGAGTTAGGGTGGCTGGTATAGGATGTGCAACACTGCTACACTTCTTTGTGTTTTGTTTCAAATGTACGCCCTTGAACTGAAATACTGAGTTTAATAAAAAGCTGTTGGAGCAGGGGAAGGATTTCAGACAGATTTGGGAGCCGTGTTGGGAAGACGGCTCGCACGCCTGTGGGACTCCCCCTGTCTCCTTGCGCAAGTATTAGAATGAGATTGTGACTCTGTCTGGTTATTTAACACTTTATCATCTTCTATAGTAGAGCCGTCCCCTGACAAAAATCAGGTCTAAAACCAGATCTAAAACCAAGTCTAAAACCAGGTCTAAAACCAGGTCTAAAACCAGGTCTAAAACCAGGTCCAAAACCAGGTCTAAAACCAGGTCTAAAACCAGGTCTAAAACCAAGTCTAAAACCAGGTCTAAAACCAGGTCTAAAACCAGGTCTAAAACCAGGTCCAAAACCAAGTCTAAAACCAGGTCCAAAACCAAAACCAGGTCCAAAACCAAATCTAAAACCAGGTCTAAAACCAGGTCCAAAACCAAATCTAAAACCAGGTCTAAAACCAGGTCCAAAATCAAATCTAAAACCAGGTCCAAAACCAGGTCCAAAACCAAATCTAAAACCAGGTCTAAATCCAGGTCTAAAACCAAGTCTAAAACCAGGTCTAAAACCAGGTCTAAAACCAGGTCCAAAACCAAGTCTAAAACCAGGTCTAAAACCAGGTCCAAAACCAAGTCTAAAACCAGGTCTAAAACCAGGTCTAAAACCAAGTCTAAAACCAGGTCTAAAACCAGGTCCAAAACCAAATCTAAAACCAGGTCTAAAACCAGGTCCAAAACCAAATCTAAAACCAGGTCTAAAACCAGGTCCAAAACCAAATCTAAAACCAGGTCTAAAACCAGGTCCAAAACCAAATCTAAAACCAGGTCCAAAACCAGGTCCAAAACCAAATCTAAAACCAGGTCTAAAACCAAGTCTAAAACCAGGTCTAAAACCAGGTCCAAAACCAAGTCTAAAACCAGGTCTAAAACCAGGTCCAAAACCAAGTCTAAAACCAGGTCTAAAACCAGGTCTAAAACCAGGTCTAAAACCAGGTCTAAAACCAGGTCTAAAACCAGGTCTAAAACCAGGTCTAAAACCAGGTCCAAAACCAAGTCTAAAACCAGGTCCAAAACCAGGTCCAAAACCAAATCTAAAACCAGGTCCAAAACCAGGTCCAAAACCAAATCTAAAACCAGGTCTAAAACCAAATCTAAAACCAGGTCTAAAACCAAGTCTAAAACCAGGTCTAAAACCAGGTCTAAAACCAGGTCCAAAACCAAATCTAAAACCAGGTCTAAAAGCAGGTCCAAAACCAAATCTAAAACCAGTTCTAAATCCAAATCTAAAACCAGGTCTATAACCAGGATTTAAACCAGGTCTAAAACCAGGTCTAAAACCAGGATTCAAACCAGGTCTAAACACACCCATGTGCTCCACAGATCAGCAGCTTTCTCACATCTCCACAGCTCCAGCAGAAGTCAAAGAGGACACCAACGCCTCTAGAGTGTTACTTACGGTGAGTGACTCCGGCCAGAGTTTGGTAGAACGTGGGCGTGTCGCTGTCGTCCGTTAACGTCACGCACACGCCGCCAGACAGCAGCCATCTTGAGAAGGTAAAGGCCTCTTTGTTCTGCAGCAGCCACGAACGGAAACGCTCATAGTTCACCTTATCTCCCTGAAGGAGGTCACAGGAAATATATCACCAACACAGGGCCGACTAAGAACTAAACCAGGACTAAACCAGGTCTAAACAGGGACTAACTCAGGACTAAACAAGGACTAACTCAGGACTAAACAAGGACTAACTCAGGACTAAAACAGGACTAAAAACAAGGACTGAACCAGGTCTAAACCAGGTCTAAACTAAAAGTAAACTTGTTAAATACATCAGATGATCCTGTATTTACCTCTAAGAAGCACTGTCTGAGAGCCAGAGGGACCTCTCCATCCAGAGCCTGAAGAACGGTCTCCATGTCCTCCTTGGAGGCATATCCACTGGGGTCACTGGCAAACAGGCTGAACAGGTCTGAGGAGAAAAAGAGAACAAAGTATTATTACATTTTTTTATTTCAATATTGTGAGGCAGAGGAGCAGAGAGGGTCAGAGGAGCAGAGGAGAGGGTCAGAGGAGCAAAGGAGAGGGTCAGAGGAGCAAAGGAGAAGGTCAGAGGAGCAGAGGATCAGAGGAGAAGGTCAGATGGAAAAGAGAAGGTTAGATGGAGCAAAGGAGGAGGTCAGATGGAGCAGATGAGAAGGTCAGAGGAGCAGAGGAGAAGGTCAGATGAGCAGAGGATCAGAGGAGAAGGTCAGATGGAAAAGAGAAGGTCAGATGGAGCAGAGGAGAAGGTCAGAGGAGCAGAGGAGAAGGTCAGAGGAGCAGAGGATCAGAGGAGAAGGACAGATGGAACAGAGAAGGTCAGAGGAGCAGAGGAGAAGGTCAGAGGAGCAGAGGAGAAGGTCAGAGGAGCAGAGGATCAGAGGAGAAGGTCAGATGGAACAGAGAAGGTCAGATGGAGCAAAGGAGGAGGTCAGAGGAGCAAAGGAGAATGTCAGATGGAGCAAAGGAGGAGGTCAGATGGAGCAGAGGAGAAGGTCAGATGAGCAGAGGAGAAGGTCAGAGGAGCAGAGGAGAAGGTCAGAGGAGCAGAGGATCAGAGGAGAAGGTCAGATGGAACAGAGAAGGTCAGATGGAGCAAAGGAGGAGGTCAGATGGAGCAGATGAGAAGGTCAGAGGAGCAGAGGAGAGGAGGAGATGGTCAGAGGAGCAGAGAAGACGATCAGAGCAGGAGGGGGAGAAGGTCAAAGGAGTAGAGGAAAAGGTCAGAGGAGCAGGAGGAGAAGATCAGAGGAGCAGGGGAGAAGGTCAGAGGAGCAGGGGAGAAGGTCAGAGGAGCAGGGGAGAAGGTCAGAGGAGTAGAGGAGAAGGTCAGAGGAGCAGAGGAAAAGGTCAGAGGAGCAGAGGAGAAGGTCAGAGAAGCAGGAGGAGAAGATCAGAGGAGCAGGGGAGAAGGTCAGAGGAGCAGGGGAGAAGGTCAGAGGAGCAGGGGAGAAGGTCAGAGGAGTAGGGGAGAAGGTCAGAGGAGCAGGGGAGAAGGTCAGAGGAGGAGGGGACTCACATTTTGCTTTCTCTTCATCTCGTCCTCGTGTGAGAAGAGGAGAAGAGGAGCAGGGGAGAAGGTCAGAGGAGTAGGGGAGAAGGTCAGAGGAGCAGAGGAAAAGGTCAGAGGAGCAGGGGAGAAGGTCAGAGGAGCAGGGGAGAAGGTCAGAGGAGCAGGGGAGAAGGTCAGAGGAGTAGGGGAGAAGGTCAGAGGAGCAGGGGAGAAGGTCAGAGGAGCAGGGGAGAAGGTCAGAGGAGTAGAGGAAAAGGTCAGAGGAGCAGGGGAGAAGGTCAGAGGAGCAGGGGAGAAGGTCAGAGTAGTAGAGGAGAAGGTCAGAGGAGGAGGGGACTCACATTTTGCTTTCTCTTCATCTCGTCCTCGTGTGAGAAGAACCAAACCAACGATTAAATTATTGAAGTGAAGCCCTTTGGCTGTTCCTCCAAACGATGAGTAAATCACCTGCAAAAACAAACAGACCGGTCACAATCCTCAGGTGTAACTGTAAGACCACACATGTTTTTTGACCTGGTTTATGGTTCATATCTCGAATTCCTGGGCCTATCCACACTGTGTAACTTTTCTGGTGGAGGGTCCGTCACCTGCTTGTTTCTATGGCGATGTCAGTGCTTGTGTCGTGAAATGTTCCACAGGGTGACATTTATTCAATTACAGGTGGTTTTAAAGCTCAAAAAACACCTAGAAAAAAACAACAGGTATTCTGACTGTGAGCGGGGTCGCCTCTCCACAGATCTGACCTCTAACTTGGTCTGGTTTGGTCTCCATGGAGATAGAAAGGTTTATTAACGCCATACTGTGAAACATTCCAGACGAAGCAGTAACATCTCAACGGAGAAAAGCGTTCGATGGACCCTTCACCAGAAAAGCTACACAATGCAGCTTTAATGTAAGTTCGTGGAGAAACATTTGTGGATCAGAAGTTTGGAGATTTCAAAAACATCAAATTCTCAAAGAAAACACAACTTAACCTCACAATATTATGTGACCAGAGTTGCGTAATGCTCATGTAAATCCGATGGGAACTCCAGATAAACAAATGATTCTTATTCAAACAAACGGGGAAAGACTTCTTCCTCGAACATCGATTTGAAAAACAAATGATGTTATCTCAAAGTGGAGAGAAAAGATCCTCTAGAAGCAGCAGATACAGTCCTGTTTGAGTCTTGGGTAAGACCTGGTTCAGTCCTGGTTCAGTCCTGGTTTAGTCCTGGTTCAGTCCTGGTTCAGTCCTGGTTCAGACCTGGTTCAGACCTGGTACAGACCTGGTACAGACCTGGTTCAGACCTGGTACAGACCTGGTACAGACCTGGTACAGACCTGGTACAGACCTGGTACAGACCTGGTTCAGACCTGGTACAGACCTGGTACAGACCTGGTACAGACCTGGTACAGACCTGGTACAGACCTGGTTCAGACCTGGTTCAGTCGTGGTTCAGACCTGGTTCAGACCTGGTTCAGTCCTGGTTTAGTCCTGGTTTAGTCCTGGTACAGTCGTGGTTCAGACCTGGTACAGTCCTGGTACAGTCCTGGTACAGTCGTGGTTCAGACCTGGTTCAGTCCTGGTTCAGTCCTGGTTTAGACCTGGTTCAGTCCTGGTTTAGACCTGGTTTAGACCTGGTTTAGACCTGGTTTAGACCTGGTTCAGTCCTGGTACAGTCCTGGTACAGTCGTGGTTCAGACCTGGTTCAGTCCTGGTTTAGTCCTGGTTCAGTCCTGGTTTAGTCCTGGTTCAGTCCTGGTACAGTCCTGGTACAGTCCTGGTACAGTCCTGGTTCAGTCCTGGTTCAGTCCTGGTTCAGTCCTGGTTTAGTCCTGGTACAGTCCTGGTACAGTCCTGGTTTAGTCCTGGTTTAGTCCTGGTTCAGTCCTGGTTCAGTCCTGGTTCAGTCCTGGTTTAGTCCTGGTTTAGTCCTGGTTTAGTCCTGGTTTAGTCCTGGTACAGTCCTGGTACAGTCCTGGTACAGTCCTGGTTCAGTCCTGGTTTAGTCCTGGTTCAGTCGTGGTTCAGTGGTGGTTCAGTCCTGGTTCAGTCCTGGTTCAGTCCTGGTTCAGTCCTGGTTTAGTCTTGGGTAAGACCTGGTTTAGTCCTGGTTTAGTCCTGGTTCAGACATTAGCACTGGGATGCTGTTATTTACAAAGACGAGGTTTTCCTGTTTGGCAGAGGCTGAGGTTACACAGCTGTGACAACGACCCTCACATCTGGACCCTGTCGTTACGGAAACTGCTGCCATGGCGACAGGAGGAAGAGGAAAGGAGGAAGAGGAAAGGAAGATGGCGGTGAGAAGGGGAGGGCTGAGGAAAAGACGAGTGGAAACAGAAAGACAGAAGGGTGTGTGTCAAGCTGGGCCAAAGTTCTGAAGAGGACGCTCCAGCTTTTTCAGTCCCGATACAGACACTTTGGCTTTAAAGCTGCACTGTGCAACTTTTCTGTTAGAGAACCTCGTTGTCTTCATGGAGATGTTACTGCTTTGCCTGAAATGTTCCATAGTACGCAATAAAAATGTATCTATCTTATGTTAAGTAAATTACAAGTGTATTTTCTTGCTCAAAAATGCAAACCCTCCACCAGAAAAGTTACACAGTGCATCTTTAAACACAACGTGGATGTGAACATGTGTAAAAGCTCTTTTCTTTTCAGTCCTTGTCCAGTCCTGGGTTAGTCCTGGTTTAGACCTGGTTCAGACCTGGCTTAGTCCTATTTTGGACCTGGTTTAGTCTTGGTTCACACCGGGTTTAGTCCTAGTTTAGACCTGATTTAGTCCCCTTTTTAACCTGGTTTAGTCCTGGTTCATCCCTGGTTTAGTCCTGGTTCAGATCTGGTTTCGTCCTAGTTTAGACCTGCTTTAGTCCTGGTTCAGATCTGGTTTAGTCCTAGTTTAGACCTGCTTTAGTCTTGGTTCAGACCTGGTTTAGTCCTAGTTTAGACCTGGTTTAGACCTGGTTTAGTCTTGGTTCAGACCTGGTTCAGTCTTGGTTTAGACCTGGTTTAGTCTTGGTTCAGACCGGGTTTAGTCCTAGTTTAGACCTGGTTTAGTCCCCTTTTTAACCTGGTTTAGTCCTGGTTTAGACCTGGTTTAGTTCTGGTTCAGATCTGGTTTAGTCCTAGTTTAGACCTGATTTAGTCTTGGTTCAGACCTGGTTTAGTCCTAGTTTAGACCTGGTTTAGTCCTAGTTTAGACCTGATTTAGTCTTGATTCAGACCAGGTTTAGTCCTAGTTTAGACCTGGTTTAGTCCTAGTTTAGACCTGGTTTAGTCTTGGTTCAGACCTGGTTTAGTCTTGGTTCAGACCTGGTTTAGTCTTGGTTCAGACCTGGTTTAGTCCTAGTTTAGACCTGGTTTAGTCCTAGTTTAGACCTGGTTTAGTCCCCTTTTTAACCTGGTTTAGTCCTGGTTCATCCCTGGTTTAGTTCTGGTTCAGATCTGGTTTAGTCCTAGTTTAGACCTGATTTAGTCTTGGTTCAGACCAGGTTTAGTCCTAGTTTAGACCTGGTTTAGTCCTAGTTTAGACCTGCTTTAGTCTTGGTTCAGACTGGTTTAGTCTTGTTTCAGACCTGGTTTAGTCTTGGTTCAGACCTGGTTTAGTCCAAGTCTTTCACATTGTTCTTGGGTGACTTTATTCCACTCCTGGTGCAAGAACTGAAGTAGCTCAGCTTTGTGTTTGTGTTGGAATTCAACAGATGATTTTAAAAAAAAAAAGTTTTTTTCCAGAGATGTGTATGTTTTTTTCTTCTACATTATGCATTTTTTGGCTGGTGCGACTTATTGTCCGGAAAATAAAGTATCTAGTGTACAGTTGGTGCATTGTCCCTCACCTCAGCGACTTTAGGTGGAACGGCGTCTCCCAGCACCTCTCTGTAGAAGCTCTGCTGGCTCATGTAATAGGAGACGCCACTGGAACGTTTGAAAGCATCTTTAAGACGCTTCAGCTCCACATCCGTCACTAAAACACAAATACAAACACAGATTAAACGCATTAGACTGAGAAAAACTCCACTGACCCACAAGGAGAATGACTTCGACACAATAACCCACATTTCAGACAAAACTAAACCTAGAAAACTCAGTATTTTCTGGAGTGCCTGGTGCCGTTTTGTGCCCTCTACCTGTGCACACGGACTGGAACACCTGCAGCACATTAAGTCAACAGACACATTTTTGTTTTTCTGTACAGTAACCCATATACTGCAATAAAATATAATGTCCCCGGGCTGTGATTGACAGGTGGATTAGCCAATCGGGGGACATGAACAGACTGAAAACAAATCTGACCGCTTATGAGAAAAAATGAAAGGAAAACAATCCCACAGGGCGGATTTCTGCAGAATTAATCACTGCGGTCACATGGTACGATCGGATTGGATTTCTCCAAATCCGATCCCGTTACTCGGCGGGTGGTCTGTCCTTAGATTCAAGTGCACATGAAACTCATGTACAGTGGTCCCTCGCTTTTTTTTTCAATTTTTTTTATAGTGTAAAATTTTTTTATAGTGTAACATTGTGTTCTGCTTCCTGATTGGTTAAGAGACTGTAGACCTTTGCCGATTGATTGATGGGGGACGCGGGGCTAGACCCGTGACCCAAATCCGATTTTTTCGCCTCTATGCGACCTAGGGATGTCAACAATTAATCGATTAACGGTTAATTGTCGATTAAGACGTTGGTCGATCAAAATGCATTAATTGTAATTAACCGCTAACCGCGTACACGCGGACATGCGCACCCGCGTGGTCATGAAACAAGGCAACCGCGCTGCGCCAAGATCGACTCACAGCCGACCGCAGGCGCCAACGGCACTGCTTAGCAGCCCCGGTGTAAGCGCGAGGCGAGATCTAACCCAGAATGCCGGTTTCGCCGCAGCCCGCGCCCCGAGCCCCGAGCCCCGCGCGGCTGGCCTGCGGCTCGGAGCGCGGGGCGCGGCGAAACCAGCACGCGCCCCAGTGGTTTAATCCTGGTCTAGTCCAGGTCTAGACCCGGTCGAGTCCCGGTCGAGTCCCGGTCCAGTCCAGGTCCAGTCCAGGTCCAGTCCAGGTCCAGACCTGGTTCAGACCTGGTCCAGTCCACGTTCAGTCTTGGTCTAGTCTCTTAGCCAATCAGGACAGAACACAATGTTACTCTATAAAATTTTTTTTACACTATAAAAAAAAAGATTGGATAGAGCGAGGGATTACTGTATTTTGTTATTCAGCATCAATACATTTGTCTGCTTTTTACTAAGGAATAATTAATGGAGGAATATACAATATAATACTATGATATATTTATGACTCAGTGTTATGTTACTATAGCTTATATTCTTAAAGACCCTATTGAAACACTCAAATTCAGGTGAAAAACGCCGCTTATCAGTTAATCGTTAATCGACCGATAAGGTCAATCAACTATCAGTTAATGAATTAACCGATAATTTGCATCCCTAATGCGACCTGTATCTGATCTTTTAATGACTGTCTGAACGGCAAAGATCTGATTTTTTCAAATGCGATCCAGGCCTCTTGAATATGTGGTCCTAAAACCGATACATATCCGATCTTTTGGCATGCGACTTCAGTCTGGTACGTTCGTCCGACCTGGGCGTGTTTCCTCCAGCGAGAGTGGTACAAGTCGGCGCTCACAAATGTACACAAACGTTCTTCTCGTCATGCAAAAATAGTATATGAACTCCGTATCAGCAAAGCGGCGAAGCATGTAGCAATCCCACCACTCTTGTCTGCGACTCCGCACCAACACGTTCATTTCTACGGATGTTGCTGCCGCTGCCCCACAAAACGCCGTGGCCAAAAACCTTGTCCTTCTCCTTCTCCGTCTCCTCCTTAAAACAAATAAGCTGTACATATTCTGGCTCCGGTACGACAGCAACTTTAGGCGACTTCCGTAAACATTGAGCACGTTCGCTGCGCGTGACGTCGTTGTGTCCTCCAAGGCGCATGCGGGACACTTTTGGGGCATTTAAAAAAAAAAAAAATCACACTGGAGATCACATACAAGTCGCATTTAATTGGAAATGTGAATGGCCTCGCAAAAAAATCGGATTTCACACAAAAAATCGGAATTGAGCATTAAGCCCTGCAGTCTGAACGTGGTCTAAAATCTGCGTCCTCTTCCACGTCTGCAGGGAACGTTCAAGTCGGTGCCGCGACACAAAACGCCGCTCGGACGTCACTCAAACACGCGTTTGCTAAGGCCTACGACAAGAAAAGCCAACGGTGGAACGATAGTACCAACACTGTTACTGTCCACTTCGCCAAAGACATGGGACCACTTAGAACATGAAAAAAAAAAACGTCAAATACCCTGACACAGATATAATTTTGAAAAATACCATGATATAAATTTTTGGTCATACCGCACAGCTCTAGCTGTTACCTCTTCAAAAACCGACCTGTTGTGTTGTGTTGAGTCATGTTCTGTTTCATTCACATTCGTTTGAGGAAATCTTTATATTATTCGTCTGTCTACATCTCCAAAGCTCAAAACGCTCTGTTCCACCTTGTGATGTCATGCAGTTGGTAGTTTTTAAGTTTCAAGTAGTTTTTAGTTCGGTAGCGATTGGAAATTCCACGTTTGAAATCATCCAAATGATTCTAGTGAAGGTGTGTGGAGTTTAAAAACACAGTGGAGGACTTCTTGTATGACCATATGACATCACGAGGTGGAACAGTGTGTTTTCTGTTTGAGAGAAGAAGTCCTAAAAGCCTAAATGTGCAGGGTTTGTGTGTTAAACATGTGAATAAAAGAAACAAAACACAACTGCAGATCTGTTTGTGACGAGGAAACTCCATCAGAAACAACCATCTGAATACAATAGTGTATATAATTATGGGCCCTTTAATAAGTAAAAGGAAATAAGAATTAGTTTATGCAGGAAATTTCTTACACTTTATTTTCAGTAAAAGCAGAAGCAGAAACACCGAGCAGAATCCGAACACAAATCAATACAGAGAGCTGGAGGAAGTGCGCAGGGTTAAACTCATTTAAGAACTGTCAAAGACCAAACCTGATGAAAATAATGATCAATCGTTTTGACAGTTTTTTACAGTACGTACAATATGAAAAATAAACTGAAAAATATAAATTATACAGGAATAATGATCTGGAAGTCAAAATAAATACAGCTGGACCAAAATGGTACAAAACAACTTAAAAACTTAGTTTAGTCTCTGGTTCAGTCCCTGGTCCAGTCCTGGTTCAGTTCTGTTTTAGTGCCTGGTTTAGTTCTTGGTTTGGTCACTGGTTTAGTCCCGGGTCTAGTCCCGGGTCTAGTCCCTGGTCAATTAAGTCCGTGGTCGAGTCCGTGGTCGAGTCCGTGGTCGAGTCCGTGGTCGAGTCCGTGGTCGAGTCCGTGGTCGAGTCCGTGGTCTAGTCCGTGGTCTAGTCCGTGGTCCTGGTTTAGCCCTAGTTTAGCCCTGGTTTAGCCCTAGTTTAGCCCTGGTTTAGTCCTGGTTTAGTCCTGGTTTAGTCCTGGTTTAGCCCTGGTTTAGTCCTGGTTTAGCCCTGGTTTAGTCCTGGTTTAGCCCTAGTTTAGCCCTAGTTTAGCCCTAGTTTAGCCCTAGTTTAGCCCTGGTTTAGCCCTGGTTTAGCCCTGGTTTAGTCCTGGTTTAGCCCTGGTTTAGCCCTGGTTTAGCCCTGGTTTAGTCCTGGTTTAGTCCTGGTTTAGTCCTGGTTTAGCCCTGGTTTAGCCCTGGTTTAGCCCTGGTTTAGCCCTGGTTTAGCCCTAGTTTAGCCCTAGTTTAGCCCTAGTTTAGCCCTAGTTTAGCCCTAGTTTAGCCCTAGTTTAGCCCTGGTTTAGCCCTGGTTTAGCCCTGGTTTAGTCCTGGTTTAGCCCTAGTTTAGCCCTAGTTTAGCCCTAGTTTAGCCCTAGTTTAGCCCTAGTTTAGTCCTAGTTTAGCCCTGGTTTAGCCCTGGTTTAGTCCTGGTTTAGTCCTGGTTTAGCCCTGGTTTAGCCCTGGTTTAGTCCTGGTTTAGTCCTGGTTTAGTCCTGGTTTAGCCCTGGTTAAGTCCTGGTTAAGTCCTGGTTTAGCCCTGGTTTAGCCCTGGTTTAGCCCTGGTTTAGTCCTGGTTTAGTCCTGGTTTAGCCCTGGTTTAGCCCTGGTTTAGCCCTGGTTCAGCCCTGGTTTAGCCCTGGGTCAGACAGCACATTGCAGCAGAGGTAAACTCTGAGTCCACGAGCGTCAGAGGGATTCACCAGCACTTCGACTCCGCAGAAACACACAAACCAAAACTAAACCTGAATTATTTATACACCGCCGGGGCAGGAGTCCACTTCAGGGACCAAACCTCGACTCTGGACTCTGTGACCGACCAAAACCATTACCCACTGCCACATCTGTGACCAACACGACCATTCCCAAGAGAGGAGGTCGACAAGGAAACAAGACCAGATTTGAGATCATGTATGATAAAAGAGAATACTTTGGTCTAACAATTTTGTATTTTTATTTTCTATTTTTGCTGTTAAAACGTGTAACTCAGGAATGTTAAACAAAGTGATGGTGATTGCATTTGAAAATCCAACGTTAAGTTTCGAGTTCACAGTTTGGTTTAGACCTGGTTTCATTCTTGGTTTAGATTCTGGTTTTGACCTGGTTTTGACCTGATTCAGATTGCCTATAGTCTTGGTTCAGTCCTGGTTCAGACCTGGTTCAGACCTGATATAGACCTGGTACAGTCCTGGTATAGTCTTGCTTCAGAACTGGTTTAGTCCCGATTCAGATCTCCTATAGATCTGGTTTAGTCCTGGTTCGGTCCTGTTTGGTCCTCGTTCAGTCCTGGTTCGGTCCTAGTTCAGTCCTGGTTCGGTCCTGGTTCAGTCCTGGTTCGGTCCTAGTTCAGTCCTGGTTCGGTCCTGGTTCAGTCCTGGTTCAGTCCTGGTTCAGTCCTGGTTCGGTCCTCTTTCAGTCCTGGTTTGGTCCTCGTTCAGTCCTGGTTCGGTCCTCTTTCAGTCCTGGTTCGGTCCTAGTTCAGTCCTGGTTCGGTCCTAGTTCAGTCCTGGTTCGGTCCTAGTTGAGTCCTGGTTTAGTCCTGGTTCAGTGCTGGTTCAGTGCTGGTTCAGTCCTCTTTCAGTCCTAGTTCAGTCCTGGTTCGGTCCTAGTTGAGTCCTGGTTTAGTCCTGGTTCAGTGCTGGTTCAGTGCTGGTTCAGTGCTGGTTCAGTCCTGGTTCAGTCCTGGTTCAGTCCTAGTTCTGTCCTAGTTGAGTCCTGGTTTAGTCCTGGTTCAGTGCTGGTTCAGTGCTGGTTCAGTCCTGGTTCAGTCCTAGTTCTGTCCTAGTTGAGTCCTGGTTTAGTCCTGGTTCAGTGCTGGTTCAGTGCTGGTTCAGTCCTCTTTCAGCCCTGGTTCAGTCCTAGTTCAGTCCTGGTTCGGTCCTCTTTCAGTCCTGGTTCAGTCCTGGTTCAGTCCTGATTTTTCCTGGTCCAGTCTTGTTATTTTCATCCTGGTTTAGTCCTGCTTTTATTGATCCACGAGGGAAATTCCTTGGACACAGAAGCTCACGCATCACAATACAATAAGAAAGATTAAAGAATATTTTTAAAAAGTTATTATTAAAAAAACGTGTGCTGGTATCTGTTAATATCGGATATGAGGCAATACTTAAAATCCAAGGTCAGGTTCTTGTTATTGGAAGAGAAGAATCTGCGTGTGTCTGGATGATCCGGATGATTCTTTAGAGCTCCAGTGTGTTTGTTCCTGTGTAATTAAATAAAGTGGTACATCTTGTCCCAGTTTGGGGGATAATGGTGAAATTGTGGCCATTGGACACAAAGATCTTCTCTTCACGGACACGACGCAGTATTGTAAAGTCCTGACGCACTGGAGCTATTCTCAGACCCGAGGAACACAGCGGAGATCCAGGCAGGACTAGAGCGGGACTAGACCGGGACCAGAGCGGGACCAGAGAGGGACTAGAGCGGGACTAGAGCGGGACTAGACCGGGACCAGAGCGGGACCAGAGAGGGACTAGAGCGGGACCAGAGCGGGACCAGAGCGGGACTAGAGCGGGACCAGAGCGGGACTAGACCAGGACTAGACCAGGACTAGACCAGGACTAGAGCGGGACCAGACCAGGACTAGAGCGGGACCAGACCAGGATCGAGCAGGGACTAGAGCAGGGACGAGACAGGGACTAGACCGAGACCAGACCGGGACCAGAGCGGGACCAGAGCGGGACCAGAGCGGGACTAGAGCGGGACTAGAGCGGGACTAGAGCGGGACTAGAGCGGGACTAGACCAGGACTAGACCAGGACTAGACCAGGACTAGACCAGGACTAGAGCGGGACTAAAGCGGGACTAAAGCGGGACTAAAGCGGGACTAAAGCGGGACTAAAGCGGGACTAGACCAGGACTAGAGCAGGACTAGAGCAGGACTACAGCAGGACAACAGCAGGACTAGACCAGGACTAGAGCGGAACTAGACCAGGACTAGACCGAGACCAGACCGAGACTCGAGCGGGACTAGACCGGGACCAGAGCAGGACTAGAGCGGAACCAGAGCAGGACTAGAGCGGGACCAGAGCAGGACTAGACCAGGACTAGACAAGGACTAGAGCGGGACCAGACAGGGATTAGACCGGGACAAGAGCAGAGATGAGACAGGGACTAGACCAAAACCAGAGCAAGACCAGTGCGGGACCAGAGCGGGACCAGAGCAGGACTAGAGCGGGACTAGAGCGGGACCAGAGCGGGACCAGAGCGGGACCAGAGCGGGACCAGAGCGGGACCAGAGTGGGACCAGAGCGGGACTAGACCGGGACTAGAGCAGGACTAGACTCTGAGCTACACCTTGACTATAACATGAATAAACCAGGACAAGAACAGGACTAACGCAAGACTAAACCAGGACTAGGCCAGGACCAGATTAGGACCAGAGCGGGACCAGACTGAGACCAGACCGGGACTAGACTCTGAGCTACACCTTGACTATAACAGGACTATAACAGGACTATAACAGGACTATAACAGGACTATAACAGGACTATAACAGGACTAGACCAGGACTAGACCAGGACTAGACCAGGACTAGACCAGGACTAGACCAGGACTAGACCAGGACTAGACCAGGACTAGACCAGGACTAGACCAGGACTAGACTCCGACCTAAATCTTGACGATAACAGGACTAAACCGGGAGAAGAACAGGGCTAGAACAGTACTAAACCAAGACTAAACCATAACTAAACCAGGTCCAGGACTCGACCAGGACTCGACCAGGACTCGACCAGGACTCGACCAGGACTCGACCAGGACTCGACCAGGACTCGACCAGGATTACACTTGGACGGCACTGAGATCAAGCAGGATTACACCAGGATAATTGTGAATACATCGTAAACTCAATATAATGTTGGAGTTTTGGAAAGGAAATTTAAAAAGTCTTCCTGGTACTGTGAGGGAAAGCGGGTGATTTCTGGGTCAGGAGGAAATATAAAAGTAAAAAGAAATGGAGAACCTGTGAAGACAAGTGAAGGACCACCAGAGAACTTCAAGCACCAGCTATTTATGTTACAATCAGTCTCCTGGTTTAGTCTTGTTCTAGTCCTGGTTCAGTCCTGGTTTAATCTCTACCGTGGAACATTCCAGACAAAGCAATAACATCTCCATGGAGACAAGCAGGTGACGAACTCTCTACTACAAATAGACCCAAATTGGGTCTACCTCGACCAGACTGGGACTAAACCAGGACTACACCAGAGCCATAACAAGACTAACCAGGACTCAACCAGGATCAAGCCAGGACTAAACCAGAGCTGAACCACGACTGAACCAGGACTAAACCAGGACTGAATGAGGACTAAACCAGGACTAAACATATTAGCTTTATCTGCATTTCCTTTTTGTGAAAACAGGTCTAAAAATAACTCCTATATTTGTTTAGTGGAGCAGCTGATGCAAAGTGCGACTAAACAACAAGGTTTTTTACAACAGCTCTGACGTCATGGAGACAGAGGCAGGAGCAGGAGCACAGGCAGGAGCAGGAGCAGGAGCACAGGCAGGAGCAGGAGCACAGGCAGGAGCAGGAGCAGGAGCACAGGCAGGAGCAGGAGTAGTGTAGGTTAAAGGCATAAACGATAGTGTGGTTATGATTAGATTATTGTAAACAGATCATCTAAAGTTCACGTTCACATTTGAGAGAAACTGAAATCTGAACTGATCCCACACATATCAGAACAGGTTTGTAGGTTTTAGAATAACAAACATATTTTGTTTAAATAACTGCTGCCTTTGAAATGTGCTCACTGACCATTCAAAAGGCATTTCTTAAAATAATAATAATAATAATTTGGGTTATCATCTGGTTCAGTCCTGGTTCAGCCCTGGCTTAGTCCGTACAAATAGTGTGACTTCATAGAGGTGTGCCTGACAAATGTTTAAACGTGACCTGAATCTTCATTTGAACTCGATTTTTCACTTTGATTTGGTGTAACTTGTGACCTTTTGTTAATTCTAGATTGTTGGTGAGATCAGGTGGAGTTTGTGGTTATGGCAGAGCTCGGTGCCGTTCAGATGCAGCTGACTCACTGGTTTATGTTTCACTCTGAAACATTAAAGGACGTGTTTGTAACCATTAACTAAAGAGCTCAGGGCCGCAGTGTTTGTCTGCTCCCGTCTGTGAACCCGTCTGTGAACCCGTCTGTGAACCCGTCTGCGAACCCGTCTGCGAACCCGTCTGCGAACCCGTCTGCGAACCCGTCTGCGAACCCGTCTGCGAACCCGTCTGCGAACCCGTCTGCGAACCCGTCTGCAAACCCGTCTGCAAACCCGTCTGCGAACCCGTCTGCGAACCCGTCTGTGAACCCGTCTGTGAACCCGTCTGTGAACCCGTCTGTAAACCCGTCTGTGAACCCGTCTGTGAACCCGTCTGCGAACCCGTCTGCGAACCCGTCTGCGAACCCGTCTGCGAACCCGTCTGCGAACCCGTCTGCGATCCCGTCTGCGATCCCGTCTGCGATCCCGTCTGCGATCCCGTCTGCTCCTGTCTGCGATCCCGTCTCTGAACCCATCTCTGAACCCGTCTGTGCTCCCGTCTGCGATCCTGACTCTGCCATCAGGAAGGAGACTGAGGAGCCTCAGGGCCAAGACCAGCAGACTGAAAGACAGCTTCATCCACCAAGCTGTCAGGATGCTCAACTCTCTCCCTGCCCTCCCTCCCCCAATCACACTGCTGCTTAAATGACACATTTGAGCTTTATTCTGCTCCACACTGTGCGTTTTACTTATTTGTATGTAGTTCCTTTGGAGTGTGCAGGCCTCTGCTCAAGACTTTTTATGACTCTGTGGTGGCCTCTGCTCTCCTCTACGCTGTCGTCTGCTGGGCCCCGAGCAGCACAGAACGGGACAGAAAAAGACTCAACAAGCTGGTCAAGAGGGCCAGCTCTGTCCTGGGCTGTCCTCTGGACTCTGTAGAGGAGGTGGCTGAGAGGAGGGTACTGGCCAAATTCACGTCCATCATGGAGGACACCTCTCATCCTCTGCACCGGACTGTAGAGGAGCTGAGCAGCTCCTTCAGCAGCCGACTGAGGCACCCCCAGTGCAAGGAGCGCTACCGCAGATCCTTCATCCCCACCGCCATCAGACTGTAGAATTCTACTGTATAGTCCTACCGTGCAATATCGTTTTCCCAATGTGCAATATTGTTGTTTTTTCAATACTCCTATCGTGCAATATCGTTTTTCCAATTTTTTCAATACTCTCCCGCTCACTGTTTTTTTTATTATTATCACTACTATTATTATTCGATTTATTACTTCTTTTTTTTTAAATTATTATTATCACCTATCTTTATGCCTTTTTTTGCCTGCATGCACTTGTCTTCTTGTTCAAACTGTCCCTACCTGGAGCTACTGTGACAAGTAAATTTCTCCTGTGTGAGATCAATAAAGTCTTATCTTATCTTATTATATATAAGCCTTTTGTACTTTTGCTACGGGTATAATATAACCGTAGAAAAAGTACAAAAGGCTTTGTCCTGTTTTGTATGTGATGTTTTAGTCATGGTGTTTATCATCTTGTTTATCACATGTTTTATGGTCACTGTGGGTCTAGGGGGCGCTGCAATTTCAAATCCTGTGTGTGCGACCTGTACATATGGTTTTTGACAATAAAGGTGACTTTGAACTTTGGAACTCCGTCTCTGCTCCTGTGGCTGACCCTCCACCCCATGCATTCCTTGTGTTTTGGTAACAGATATTTGCCTGGACACCGATGTGAAGGAAACCATATCACATGTGCTAAAATCACAAAGTAAATGTCACTGTTGCTTCCTGTTTTCATGTTTTTGGCCATAAGGTCATTCTGTTTCATGATAAAGCTGTACCAGGGCTGAATCAGGACTAAACCAGGACTACACCAGGTCTAAACCACGACTAAACAATGGCTATAAACCAGGACTGAAACAGGGATAAATAACTGCAGATGTTTCTGGAATACGAATGTTGTGTTTTTTTCCACAGTAGTGGTATATCCAGGTGAATGTTTAATGGTTGTGTCAGAAATGAAGAGGACTTTGACCTTTGGCAACAAGTCAAAGCAAAAATACAACTCTATATTTCCAGAAACACTGAAATACAGATCATGAGGAAATCCTCTGTTCCTTTGACCTTCTCCTCTCTTCCTCTCCTCTGTCACCTCCTTCTTCCTCAGCCCCGTACATTCCCTCTGACCACACGGTTTACAGTAGGGCTGCTCGATTATGGAAAAAATCATAATCACAATTATTTCAGTCAATACTGAAATCACGATTATTCAAACGATTTTTTCAAAAAATGCTTTTATTCAGCATTTCAGACAAAAAAAACACAAAAAAAACTTTGTTATTTATGTTGATGTATAAAACAAAAAATATTCTTTTGACATAAGACAAATGGACACTAATAGTCCTCAATCTCTATATTTTACAAAATAAAATGTACTTCTCTGTATGAATATACAAAAATAAACTTTGGAAATGTGTAGCCTTGCACTAAAGTGTAACAAACATTTTTGTAAACAATTTCCACCATTGAATGAGTGGAGCCAACTGAACTTTAACTAAAATTACTAAAAAAATTCTTAAAGGTTTTTAGCTAGAAATACCAGCCTGTTAACATGATCAGGTTTCAGAGATGCACGCAAGCAAGTTACAATGTTTCTTCGTCGGATTCTTTGAATCCAAAGTGATCCCATATCACAGACGTTTTTCGGCCCTTTTTGTCGACCAAACGATTCTCACCTCCATTTGCCATCTTGCGAGCCTACATCGCGCCAAACAATTCACAATCTTCCCTACTTTCAGATGCGTGTGTAGAGCCATGGAGTCATGCAATCACACTGCTCCCGGAGCAGTGCTCAGCGAGTGTAGGCGCCAGCTAGTCTAGGCCCGCGTGGAAGGGAACGTATTGCGCATGCGCGTCTCTCTCAACAGAGAAATGAAAAAAATAATCGTTTAGTCTCGATTATATGAATTTTGAGATCGTTTGACACCAAAATCGAAATCGTGATCAAAATTCGATTAATCGAGCAGCCCTAGTTTACAGTTTACAGACTTTACTTCCGGCGAGGTGCTTTACGGTCATCCTTCTGGTAATTCTGCTCCTATTGCCACCTGTCAATCAAATGCCCAGCTGTCCCACCCCCTTTTTCCCCGTAGTCACATGACCTCACATCAGCCCGTTTCTATAAACAGACAAAGCTCCGAGGCTGGTGGATGCAGCGTCCATGGAGATAACAAAAGTACAGACAGTAGAGGGGACAGGGTTCTCAAACGTACCATACATCTGATATTTGAGACACATTTTTCACAAGTATCAATACTAAAAAAAAAACTTTCAACTGATCTGGAGCTGTATCAGAACAAGTATAAGAGCACACAGACTAGAATACGCCTATGGACCTGGTTTAGACCTGGTTTAGACCTGGTTTGGAACTGGTTTGGAACTGGTTTGGAACTGGTTTGGACCTGGATCACTGTGGGATATAAGGACACATGGGAATAGAAAAGAAAGTTCTATGATTTAATGTGGAAAATCACAATATATTGTCTAAAGAGTTAAGAGTGGACTAAACCAGGTCTAAACCAGGTCTAAACCAGGTCTAAACCAGGACTAAACCAGGACTAAACCAGGACTAACCCAGGTCTAAACCAGGTCTAAACAAGGGCTAAACCAGGACTAAACCAGGACTAAACCAGGACTAAACCAGGTCTAAACCAGATCTAAACCAGGACTAAACCAGGACTAAACCAAGTCTAAACCAGGACTAAACCAAGTCTAAACCAGGACTAAACCAGGACTAAACCAAGGCTAAACCAGATCTAAACCAGGACTAAACCAGGGCTAAACCAGGGCTAAAGCAAGGCTAAACCAGGTCTAACCCAGGTCTAACCCAGGTCTAACCCAGGTCTAAGCCAGGACTAAACCAGTATTAAATCAGTGATAAACCAGGACTAAACCGGGACTAAACCAGGGCTAAACCAGGGCTAAACCAGGGCTAAACCGGGACTAAACCAGGGCTAAACCAGGACTAAACCAGGACTAAACCAGGACTAAACCAGGTCTAAACCGGGTCTAAGCCGGGACTAAGCCGGGACTAAACCGGGACTAAACCGGGACTAAACCGGGACTAAACCGGGACTAAACCGGGTCTAAACCGGGACTAAACCAGGGCTAAACCAGGTCTAAACCAGGTCTAAACCAGGTCTAAACCAGGTCTAAACCGGGTCTAAACCGGGACTAAACCGGGACTAAACCGGGACTAAACCGGGACTAAACCGGGACTAAACCAGAACTAAACCAGAACTAAACCAGGACTAAACCAGGCCATCAACATTCCCTGGAGGTGTTAACTGAAGGCACTACTCTGCCTGAAGCTCTGTTACTCAAGTTAGACTTTGTTTTATCACAATCTGATCATAAAGAACTGATTAAGCTGGAACTACAACAGGAACTGAGCCGGGTTTGTGCTGTTAAATCATTAAATTACAGAGTATTATGTAACTTTTTGGTTGCTTGTTTCTATGGATACATCATTGCTCTGCCTGGAATGTTCCACAGTGTGACATTAAACAGCTCTACTTTACATTCTTTCAATCACAGGTGGTTTTAGAGCTCAAAAATAGCTTTAAAAAAAAAAAAAAAAAAAAAAAAAAAAAAGCAGGCATTCTGACTGATCGGGGTCACCTCTCCACAGATCTAACTTGGTCTGGTTTGGTCTCGATGAAGATAGAAAGGTTTAATGCCATACTGTGGAACATTCCAGACAAAGCAATAACATATCCATGGAGAAAAGCGTTTGATGGTACACCATGTACCTTTAAATCAATTCTGTATTTCTTTCTTTTTCAGTTTTCCAGGGATGAAAGTGCCCAGTCATGAAAAAAGCGGAAAATCACGGAAAATTTTTGAATTTCTGAAATTTGGAATTCTAGATGCTATATGTTTGCAATAAAACTGTAAATCAAAGTACAAAAAAACCCACATTTTATTAACAGGTACTAGTAGTATATATTTAAACATAAATTTAGATTTAGATTTTTATATATTAGGGATGCAAATTATCGATTAATTCATTAATCTAAAGTCGACTGACCTTATCGATCGACTTACGATTAATTGATAAGTGGCGTTTTTCACCTGAATTTGAGTGTTTCAATAGGGTCTTTAAGAATATAAGCTATTGTAACATAACACTGAGTAAAAAATATATCATAGTATTATTATATTGTATATTCCTCAATTAATTATTCCTTAGTAAAAACAGACGAATGTATTGATGCTGAATAACAAAATACAGTAATCCCTCGCTCTATCGCAGTTCGCAGATTTTTTTTTTTTTTTCAAATTTTTTTTTTTTATAGTGTAACATTTTTTATAGTGTAACATTGTGTTCTGTCCTGATTGGCTAAGAGACTAGACCAGGACTAAACATGGACTAAACCAGGTCTAGACCAGAACTAAACCAGGTCTAAACTTGGACTGGGCCTGGACTACACCTGGACTAAACCAGGATTAAACCACCACGTGCCGCTGCTGGTTTCATGCGGCTGGTTTGTGGCTCGGGCTGAGACTACGCATTCCAGGCGCCGCGGTTCGATCTCGTGCTCAGCAGCCCCGGTGTACCCGCGAGGCCCGCTGCTGAGCCCCGGTGTACCCGTGAGGCCCGCTGCTGAGCCCCGGTGTAAGCGCGGGCCGGGGGCTGCTGAGCAGTGCTGTTGGTGCCTGCAGCCGGCTGTGAGTCGAGCTTGGCGCAGCGCGGTTGCCTTGTTTCGTGACCACGCGGGTGCGCGTGTCCGCGATTAGTGATTAATTGCCATTAATGCATTATGATCGACCAACGTCTTGATCGACAATTAATCATAAGTCGATTAATTGTTGACATCCCTAATTTTATATTTATATATTTATATATTTATATATTTATATATTTATATATTTATATATATAATATATATATATATATATATATATATATATATATATATATAATATATATTATATATATATAATATATATATATATATAATATTATATATATATATATAATATTTTATATATATATATATATATATATATATATATATATATATATATATATAATATTTTATAATTATATATATATATATATATATATAATATTTTATAATTATATATATATATATATATATATATATATATATATATATATATAATATTTTATATATATATATATATATATATATATAATATTTTTTATATATATATATATATATATATATAATATTTTTTATATATATATATATATATATATATAATATTTTATATATATATATATATATATTTAATATTTTATATATATATATATATATATATATATATATATATATATATATATATATATATATATAAATATAAATATATAAATATATAAATATATATATATATATATATATATATATATATATATATATATATATATATATATAATATAATATATATACACACACCCAAAATCTCTCAACGGATTTGCAGATATAAAAAAAAAGCCCCGTGGCTGAAAAAAAAAGCGGACATCCGCTAAAAGGTGGAACTCTTCATCCCTGCTTTTCAGATGATCTTAAAACTGTGCTTACTAATGTGTAACCATGGAAACCGCTGAGCATAGACCATAGACATACATACGTTTTATTTTTATACACTCCAAACTGTAATTCAATTCTGCAGAAATAGCACATTATCAACTTCTGGAATAAACTTCTACAGGATTTTTCAGTCTAAAGCGATTTTTAAATGTTCAACAAAAAGCGCACACCACAGACACGAGGAGAATCTTAGATTTTATGTCTCTGATCGCAAAGACACTACACCAACCAAACAGACCAAACAGCAGCAGGACGGCAAGAGGCACCTTAAACTATAAGTGTAAAATCCACCAGTGCAGGATGTCATCTGGACAGTCTTCTCTTATAAGAGCTGTAAACTGTGGAACTCCTGCCCACAGAAATGAAGTCCATCTGCGAGTTCAAACTGTTCAAACTGTTCACCGTTAAACTTAAATCTTGGCTCAAGATAAACCAAAGATGTCCCCATGTGTAAATAGTGTTAGAATGAGTGAATGAATGAGCCGAGTGAGTGAATGAGTGAGTGTTAAATGTCTTTGCACTGCTGTATTTATATAGATGAAATTGTATTTTTTTATATATGTACTTTAGGTTTTATGTTAGAAAAGCTCAACCAGGGACGGGAGTTGAAAATTTGCATTTGCTAAACTCTGTCTGCATCACATCAGCTGCTCTGTTCTGTAACTATGTCCGATTGCATTGTCCCTGTCAAATAAATATATACAAAAATAAATAAATAATACAGTGGGATATGACTCCAGACTAGGGATGTCAACAATTAATCGACTTATAATTGTCGATCAAGACATTGGTTGATCAAAATGCATTAATTGTAACTAATCGCTGACACGCGCACCCGTGGTCACGAAACAAGGCAAAGAGCCGCAATTCTGGTTTAGACCTGGTCTAGTCCTGGGCAGGGCGCACCGCGCTCATTCAACGGCACGAAATCGATCTGTGGCGCCCGGAGTTTAGTCCTGGTCTAGTCTCTTAGCCAATCAGGACGCAGAACATAATATTACACTATTAAAAAAATGTTACACTATAAAAAAATAAATAAAAAATAAATAAAAAAATCCTCGAACCGCGATAGAGCGAGGGATTACTGTATTTTGTTATTCAGCATCAATACATTTGTCTGCTTTTTAATAATACTATGATATATTTTTGACTCAGTGTTATGTATACAGGGATGAAAGTGGCCAATCATGAAAAAAAATTCCGGGGGGGGGGGGACTTTAATAAATAGCAATAAAACACATTTTTAAACAATTGTAGTGGTTTTTATTTGAAAGTTGATATCAAAACACGACACTGACCCCGATTTTGCGACATCAAAGTCTGATAACGAGCCGAGAGAGCGCACTCGCGGCGCAGCTCGGGGCGTGCGGTGTCCGCAGCACCAGAAGAGCACACAAGCTTGCGCGGCCCCGCACACATGTACAAGTTTAATACGATACATGTACTTTTGTTTCTGAATACGGGACGATTACATTTTTCAACGGACGGTTGGCAACCCTAAACACACATTATATATATATATATATATATATATATACACATATATAATACACACCCAAAATTTCAACGTATTTGGAAAAAAAAAAAAAAAAAAATTACCACGCGGCTAAAAAAAAGCGGAGATCCGCTAAAAAGCGGAACTCTTTCATCCCTGTGTATACTAAAATTACACTAAAAAGTACACTAAAATTCAGGTGAAATACGCCGCTTATCAACTAATCGTAAGTCGATCGATAAGGTCAATCAACTATAGATTAATTAATTAATCGATAATTTGCATCCCTACTCTAGACCACAGGGTATGAAAGGTGTGAGTGAGATCGCGTCTGCCGTTTCCTGTCGGCAGTAAAATCACTCGCTTTGAGACTCTTTAGTGTTCAAAGATCAGAGCCAAGGTTATAAAAGTTTTGGATTTTTCCATTATAGCTTAGTTTGAGTTAGTTTTGACTTTTCTCCCCTCTAATTCAGTTAGTTTTAATTAGTTTTTAGAGTGGCTCTGACAGTTTTAGTTTTTGGGTTATACTTTGGGTCATTTGTCAAGTGCAGGATTCAAAACCAAAGTATTGTGTTATCAAACTGTAAATAAATTGACAAAGACGAAAACGAGAACGAAGAGCACTTTATCATTTCAGTTAGCTTTTCGTTTGTTTCGTTTCCTTCTTTTAAGTGTCGTTTTTATTTATTTCAGTTAACAGAAATATTTTTTCAATTTTAGTTTCTGTTTTTTCGTTCATTTTCGGGACCTATAATAACCTTGAAAAGAACTCTGCACTACTTCAGAGACAAGTCAAAACTGTGTTATTATTATTCGTGAAATGTGGTGCAAAACTTCAGATACAGGATTTTTAAAGCATAAAAGATAATGTCCACAGGAAGTAGAGTCACTGTCGCTAATCTGCCGCTTCACCTCGATCCTTCGCTGTGGATGTAACAGACACACGTGAGGAACTACTCTGGCCTTTTTACTGTTTTTTTTTTTGTTTAACACTCTGTTTATCATGGTTTTTGACATTTAATACAAAATAATAAGTAACAGTCCCCAAAATGACAGTTTTACAGCATTTCAACCAAGAAATACAATCACATACATTATGAGTGCCTATACAGGGGGTCCTCGGGTTACGACGTTGATCCGTTCTTAAAGGGATATGCCACCCCCAGGTCAAACTTGGGCATCTCCCCACAGTCCAGAGACTAAAATAAGTGGTGGAAAGCGTTTTCCTGCTCACCCAGCCATTGTCCGCGTCTGTCAGCACTGACCGCCGCGGTATCTGCTGCTCCTCCGCCTGTTCCACGCTGTGCAACAGGGGAACTCCCTTCCTCATGCGTAACAGGGATTCCCCTGGCAGCGTGGTGTGTGCTTCGGCTTTCTTTTTCCGCACTGAAAAATAGTTCCCACCCAAAATGACCAAGTCAAGCTCTCCGTGTTGATTTGCACATTTATTTGCACTCGATATGAATGCGCACTACACAGAAAGTAATTGGGAAACGCGTCGAGCAAATTAATTCCTTTTGGCCGAAATCTTTCTCTGGCGCCGTTAGACTCCAGTCTAACGCGGAGGAGCTGCAGATACCGCGGCGGTCAGTGCTGACAGACTCGGACAATGGCTGGGTGACCAGGAAAAAGCTTTCCACCACTTATTTTAGTCTCTGGACTGTGGGGAGATGCCCAAGTTTGACCTGGGGGTGGCATATCCCTTTAAGACGCGTCGTAACCCGAATTTCGTCGTAAGTCGGATTTTGCCTTTGATCTTCCAACCAAAGCACCAATAACCTTTCCATCTCAATAATTAGACCATTACGCTGCTTGGTTATCACTGCCGCTTTCATAGGAGCAGATCAGAGCCCACATCAGGTACTTCCGCCCACATTGGGCACGCACACGAGGCCGTCTTCTTCGCCCTACAACCACAACACAGCGTATTCTTCCGCCGCGCGCCGTTTGTGTTTGTTTACATCACTTACCACGCTAAACCGCGCAAGACGGAATGACGCGTAATTTTTTTTTTTTTTTAATGGGGGCGCGTTCGTAACCACGAAACGTCGTAAGTCGAGACCGTCGTAACCCGAGGACCCCCTGTATAATGTCTAAGAGGACCTTTATCCATGAAAACATGCTTTTTGTTATATATGTACCTATAGAAACCAAACAGAAATAAAAAACAAAAACAAAAAAAACAACTGAACATTCACCCCGGTGGATATTACCATCCTATTTCTCAAATTTAAATACAAGTTTAAATACCTCCTTTAAATAAACTAATAAAAGATGACCATATTCTTTTAAATTTATCTTCCTAACCCTGCAAAGAGTATCTCATTTTTTCTAGGTGCAAATGCATCATAACATCTCTGAACCAGTTCACATGTGAGGGAGGCTCCGCCTGCTTCCATTTCTGGCCTTTTTACTTTTAAAGAACGCAGAAAACTGGATTCACAGCGCGGGTTTGTGGACCGGGGTCATTATTTGTGGAGGACAAATTCTATGGACAATGTGGATGAGAAGCTGCACTTTACCACTTTGCGAGCGGTGAGGACTTTTTTTTTTCTTTCAAGAAAACTCCCGCACTCTGTTTTACTCCTGGTTTTCTTTTATTGATTTGACGTTTCGGTCCCTCAGACCTTCCTCCGGCATCAGGTCTGAGGGACCGAAACGTCAAATCAATAAAAGAAAAACAGCTAAGTGTCTCTCCTCCAACGCACCTGTCGCTCAGTCAGGCCTAAACAGAAACGAGGAACACAGTGGTCCCTCGTTTATCGCGGGGGTTAGGTTCCAGAAATAACCCGTAATAAGTGAAAATCCGCATTTTACAATTATTCTACGTGTTTTAAGGCTGTAAGCGCCTCACCACACACATTATACACTTTTCTCAGACTGGAATTAACATTTTTATCAAATTTCTCTCTTGTTTAAACACTCAAAAACGTGCACCCGCTCATCGTGGTCAAATCCATGAGCAACATGACCGGTGCGAGGCCGTGTGTCCCACCCGGGGCTGCGAGCACAAGTCCTGGGGTTTATTCCTAGTTTATTCCCGGTTTAGTCCAGGGTTAGACCTGGTTTAGACCTGGTTTAGACCTGGTTTAGACCTGGTTTAGACCTGGTTTAGACCTGGTTTAGACCTGGGTTAGACCTGGGTTAGACCTGGTTTAGACCTGGTTTAGTCCTGGTTTAGTCCTGGGGTTTATTCCTGGTTTAGTCCTGGTTTAGACCTGGGTTAGACCTGGGTTAGACCTGGGTTAGACCTGGGTTAGACCTGGTTTAGACCTGGGTTAGACCTGGTTTAGACCTGGTTTAGACCTGGTTTAGACCTGGTTTAGACCTGGTTTAGACCTGGTTTAGTCCTGGTTTAGTCCTGGTTTAGTCCTGGTTTAGTCCTGGGGTTTATTCCTGGTTTAGTCCTGGTTTAGACCTGGGTTAGACCTGGGTTAGACCTGGGTTAGACCTGGGTTAGACCTGGGTTAGACCTGGTTTAGTCCTGGGGTTTATTCCAGGTTTAGACCACGTTTAGTCCTGGTCTAGTCCTGGTCTGGTCCCGGTCTAGTCTCGGTCTGGTCTCGGTCTGGTCCTCATGTCTTAGTCCCGGTCTGGACTTCCTACAGATCCAGTGACTCATGTCTCGGCTCCTCGTGGATCCAGCGGGACTCCCGGAGCCCCCCCGGGTCCCCCCTCTATAACATCTATATAAATGTGTCAAACTGAACACATTCTGTACTGTACAGGAGACACGGAGGAGAAGACAATCAGGACGCACAACACAATGTTCAGACACTAGAAAAAAATTAAAAAATCCGCGAAACAGCGAGGCCGCGAAAAGTGAACCGCGATAGAGCGAGGGACCACTGTAAAGTCTTCTCATTATTTTCGCTCTATCCTGAGTTTGTATCTTGCCGCTCTGTTTTTTGACTGTTACAGTACAGTTGCTGATGTTTGGTGGTTATGATCTGACAGAGCAACACACACGAGGAGAGCAGCGGCTTCAAAATCGCACATGAAGTCACAAACGCCTCCCTGAACCCGAGAACGAAATCGCAGCCAAAATCGGGCAAATATTCCTGTAGTGTGTGGCGGCCTTAAAATACGGAAAACAACGCTCAGATTAGAAATAAATAGAGCAGAAGTCGAATCAGCCTTTCCCTCACAGCGTGATGTCACGGCAAAGAATTAATACGGCTCTCAACTGAGCTATTGAACGACTGCTGCCCCACTGTTGCATCCTGGGAGAACGATTAAGCAGAACAAAAGGATCAATAATAAGTCAGTTAGGAGCACTGCGCACGGACTAAAGGCTATTGTAAACATTGTGCTGCTGTCGTTAGCCAAAGTTAATGTCCAAATGACTGCGCTAACACAATCCTGTAAAAACTCTTTCCACACGACTCAACACGAGTGCCCAGTTCCACCACACTTCAGAAGTTTCATCACAATACTGTAGAATCTGTAGGTCTGTCACAATAACACATTTTGAGGCACAATATTGTTACTAAAGATGTAAAAATAACAGAAATATAGTGATATAAAACAAAGATAAACCAGGACTCAACAAGAACTAAACCAGGACTAAACAAGAACTAAACCAGGACTAAACAAGAACTAAACCAGGGGTAAACCAGGGATAAACCAGGACTAAACCAGGGCAAAACCAGGGCAAAACCAGCACTAAACCAGGACGAAACCAGGACGAAACCAGGGCAAAACCAGGACTAAACCAAGGCAAAACCAGGACGAAACCAGGACAAAACCAAAGCAAAACCAGGACGAAACCAGGACAAAACCAAGGCAAAACCAGGACGAAACCAGGACAAAACCAAGGCAAAACCAGGGCAAAACCAGGGCAAAACCAGGACTAAACCAGGGCAAAACCAGGGCAAAACCAGCACAAAACCAGGACGAAACCAGGGCAAAACCAGGACTAAACCAGGGCAAAACCAGGACTAAACCAGGACTAAACCAGCACTAAACCAGCAATAAACCAGCAATAAACCAGCAATAAACCAGGACTAAACCAGGACTAAACCAGGACTAAACCAGGGCAAAACCAGGACTAAACCAGGACTAAACCAGGGGTAAACAAGAACTAAACCAGGGGTAAACAAGAACTAAACCAGGGCAAAACCAGGGCTAAACCAGGACTAAACCAAGACTAAACCAGGGCTAAGCAAGAGCTAAACCAAGACTGAACCAGGGCTAAACCAGGGCTAAATCAGGACTAAACTAGATCTAAACTAGATCTAAACCAGGACTAAACCAAGACCAAACTACAGCTAAACCAGGACTAAACAAGAAATAAACCAGGGTTAAACCAAGGCTAAACCCGGACTAAACTAGGACTAAACCAGGACTAAACCAAGACTAAATTAGCGCTAAACCAGGACTGAACCAGGGCTAAACTAGGACTAAACAAGAACTAAACCAGGGCTAAACCAGAAACAGCTGCAGATGTTTCGAGAACACGTCCCTTTAAACAGCATGTTTTATCGTGCACCGTAACAATATATCGAATTACAAATCTCTTCGTTTGAATTCATAATTATGGTGGAACAGCAAAAAAAAAAAAAAAAACAGAACTACACAGACCATGATCCTTTGCTCCGATTCAGTTCAGACTACATGAAGAAATAACTGTTCTAAGCACTTTTAAATCAGTTATTTTAAGACATTTTAAGAGGAAAAAGCAGCATATTCACAGTTTTGTTAGCCTCGTTAGATCCCTAATTGCTACAGAGAAACATCACAATAAACAAAATTATTGAAACGAGGATACATAAATCAGAATAATCCCAGCAAACAATTAAAAACAAAATTATTAAAAGGCATTCTGAGGTTCTAGGAGAAAAAACATGAATTAGTCATAAATTATTACATGAAAAATAGCAAAAAACTCCGCACTATTGCAAAGAAAATGCGCACACGATATACGGGTATACGGAGTCCTAAGAATCCCCGTAGTTTAGACTGAGCTGGAGGACGGGTGAGAATTCTGAGGTGGAATTTTCTGTGGAGCCGATCCCAAACAAATAATGAAAAGGTTCAATATTTGTGGATCAGAAGTTTGGACATTTCTTTCAAAAAAATCAAAAAAGTGAATCTTCCATAGAGTTGTACTGGTCTGAAATTATGACATCTTGTGTTTTATAGAAAATGTTTAATATCTCAGGCTGCAGTCGCATTTGTCCTAGTCTGGTCCTGATTTAGTCCTGGTTTAGTTCTGGTTTAGTCCTGGTTTAATCCTGGTTTAATCCTAGTTTAGTCAGGATTTAATACTGGTTTCATCTTGGTTTGGTCCTGATTTTGTCTTGGTTTAGTCCCAATTTAGTCCTGGTTTAATCCAGGTTTAGTCCCAGTTTAGTCCTGGTTTAGTCTTCTTTTAATCCTGGTTCAGTCTAGGTTTAATCTTGGTTTTGTCCCAGGTTCATGCTGGTTTCGTCCTGGCTTAATCCCAGTTTAGTAGGGCTGCAACTAACGATTATTTTAGTAGTCGATTAATCTATAGATTCAGTAACCATTAGTCACGATTAGTCACGAAAAAAAATATTACTAGGATAATGGACACGACACTAACGTTGGTATTTAGTGAGCGCAGTTACTCATGCGTGCTTTAAGCATTCCGTTTCAAAGCGGAATGTTGTCAGAAAAGTTGAAGTATTCTGTGAAACAGCGTTCTGTTAAAGGGACAGTGTGTAAGATTTTTACCTGTTAATTACTGAAATTGAAGATACCCATTCAAAAATACATTGTTTTCCAAGCCTTTTCACTTCCATCATGAAATCAAAGTATTCTTTTGGACTTAGATATAGTCACATAAAAGGGGGATCTTCCCCATATAGAGGCAGCCATTTTGAATACGAGAGCCGCAGAAGGACATTTGGGCTCATCCTTCGCCTCGGCTCCTGCTAACAGCTGCACAGCCGCGCTGCTTATGGGTCCCCCTTCCCCCCTCCCCTTCCCCTTCTCTCCTTCGGTCCTCTGCTCCCATATGCAGCCAGGAGCGAAGGAAGGAGAGAAGGGGAAGGGGAGGGGGGAGGGGGGAGCATGCTGCCGGATCACACATCGTAATGGATATAACACGTATTTTGGACTAAATTGTTTTACTGGATTTTATTCGCTGGATCCTTATGGACAGATTGAGACCAAGTTTATGATGAAATACAGAGTTTGACCTGTGCAAAGCCTTCAAAGGTAAGCTAAGTAAGCTAAGTTTTGTGCTTTTCTGTATAAAAGCCCCATGTGCTCGGGGAGTGATTGTTTTGCAGGGAAATGAATTGCATAGTCAAAAAGAGGAGACTGTAAGGTTTCATTTGATGTGTAGATTGTCATGAATCATGATCGGGATTGTGTGTTTTCATGCGAAAAGAAAAAAAAAAAGTGAACGGGGGACCGCGGTTTATGTATACAGCGGTGCGCGGTTCGTGCGCGGGCACGCGAGATTTCGGCGCTACGTCGCGCCCGGGTGACCCTCGAGGTCTGCCGTAGCCAAAAGAGGAAGTGGAATAGCTAGTAACCACCTATGCGCCACGAATCCTACACACTGTCCCTTTAAGGGAATACTGCCAAAACACGACTAGACTACATTCGGAATGAAAAAGATTGTCCATGACTCGTGAGCAAATTGAGTATGGCCACCATTCCGTTAAGCACTAGTGCTAATATTGGAATATTCCTCACATGCAGATACAGTGACTTGCGCGAGCTAGCTGCTCGTCACAACACTCCCGCACTTTTCCGTAACTTTTCTAACTTTTTGCCTTTAAACCGCCCCACTTTTGTAAATATTTTTGTCAACACTGTTCGTTAAGCTTGGGCTGCACTCGACGCTGCATTTTTTCCGCAATTTTGGTGGATTATTTACCTGTCTCGGCTTAAGATGTGTAAGGGACCCCGTCCTCTGCTCGTCTACACAAAGGATCAGCTGATGGTGCAGCGCTGTTGTGTTCCCCCAAGACCGGTGTCCCGTCGAAATGGGCCGCCCCGTCAGAATGAGCTCCAAGCGCTACTGCGCATGCGCGCGCATGCGCAAACCACCCCTGAGTGTTGTTCCCTTTAAATGCCATCGAGCTTGGCTCCAGAGGCAGAAGTTGAGTTGCTTTCTACAGAAGTGGACTTGTTTTCAACAATTGCAACGCAAGTAAGTAACATTTTAACATTTTATTGGATTTATTGTATGTTACAACCAACATACAACCAATTACATTTAACAATGTATTGGATTTATTGTATGTTATAACCAATTACGCACGTAAGGAATGATAATTTGCGGCAGATACCTACGTCAAATGATAATAGTTTGGATTTAACATTTGACTGCATCGTTATGGTTTTTATTACATCGTATTTTGTTATTTTGTTTCTATGTGAACGTAGAAAACGTTGTAACTTTGTTTAGAAAGGCGCTGTGTATAATTAGCCTTATTTTGTCTTTTACAGTTTCTTACATTTGTGAACAAAACTATGGAGAGATCCAAGCAAGTGTTTCAGTTCGCTGACAAGTGGGGAATACCCAGTTTTCCCGTCCAAGTTCCCCTATTGACATGCCAGCTGAGGGGAAAATGAAAAAGTGTATGAAAAGCGCTTTATAAATATTGTTTGATTGATTGATATTTTTGTAAATATAAATATATTTGTAAATGTTTCTTCTGTTGTCCCTTTTCCTGTCCTCATAAATCATGAATAAGAGACAAGCCTTATTTGACAGATAATATAAGCGTGTCAGAATGAGCTCTGTACAGTCAGAGCCTAATTTGACAGATAATATAAGCGTGTCAGAATGAACTGTCCATGCCCATTATAAAAGAGTTGGAATTTTACATACTAAAGACACCGTATGCAAACAGCAAACAGCATACAACTCTCTAATCCTATCTAATCTAAAACTGCAGACGTATTTGTCGTAGTACGTATTTGTCAAGTACAAACGCCACAATTTTGGATGTCATTGAGTGCAATGTTCAAAATGTGCACAAAACTGTTATAATTTTTAAAATGTTTCGGTAACACTTTATAATAACGGTCGCTTATAAAGCATTAGTAACACTTAGTAAATAATGAACTAATTATTACTAATTATTTTACAAAACATTTACAAATATTTGTTCATGAGTAAGAAATACTTAGTAAATAATGAACTAATTATTTTACAAAACATTTACAAATATTTGTTAATGAGTTAGAAATATATTAAATATTTGTTAATGAGTAAGAAATAATCAATTTAATCTCGCCAGAAAGACCCATTGAAAGGAGATATTATGACACGCATGGTCCCTCCCACTCAACCAATCCTAAAAATACAAATAATTATCTATAACTATTTGTATTTTTACAAATAATTAGCTTTGAATCTATACAACTGTAAACAACTCACGCATACAACTGTAAACGAAAAACGGCGTATTTCGACGTAAGGCGGCCTATTTCGACGGGGGGGGCGTAACCCGATAGACATCGCCGTCAAAATAGGTCAGTGGTGGGCTCATTCTGACGAGGCGGCCCATATCGACAGTACACCGGCATGTTATCCCTGACGAGATCCTGTGGACGACACGCCGTGGAAGCCGCGCGGGACGTAAAACTCCGGGAAAAGAAGAAACGCTGCAGGACGGTCCTGCGCTCCCTCGCCAACAAGACGGATGAGCTCGCGGCGTTCGTTAGATTTCAGAGGGAGTACAGGGACGCTAGCGTCATTGTTTTTACGGAGACATGGCCAACACTGCAAATCCCGGACTCTACCCTCACTGTGGACAACTTTCATCTGCTGCGCGCAGACAGGACGGAGGAGAGCGGGAAGAAGAAGGGAGGTGGACTAGCGTCGTTTCTCTACGAGAAAATGGTGTAAACCTGGACACTGTACAGTGAAGGAGCAGATGTGTAACAAAGACATTGAACTGTTCGCTGTCGGCCCTGCGGATTCTTGACACAGACGAGTATTAAGTTCCAAATTAAAATGATACTTAAATAATACGACTAGTCGACAATGAAATTTCATGTCGACAAAATTTTATTGTTGACGTCGTCGACGTTGTCGACTAATCGTTGCAGCCCTACAGTTTAGTCCTGGTTTAGTCTTGTTTTAGTCCTAGTTCAGTCTCGGTTTCGTCCTGGTTCAGTCCTGGTTTCATCCTGGCTTAGTCCTGGTTTAATCCAGGTTTAGTCATAGTTTAGTCCTGGTTTAGTCTCGTTTTAGTCCTGGTTCAGTCTTGGTTTCGTCCTGGTTTAGTCCTGGTTCAGTCTTGGTTTAATCCCGGTTTAGTCTTGATTTAGTCCTGGTTCAGTCTTGGTTTCGTCCTGGTTCAGTCTTGGTTTCGTCCTGGTTTAGTCCTGGTTCAGTCCTGGTTTAGTCCCGGTTATGTCTTGTACTAGTCCTGGTTCAGTCCTGGTTTAGTCCTGGTATCGTCCCAGTTTTGATGTCACTACGTGCAGGTGTTTAATTTCCTTTTAAACTCCTGCAAAATAACATTCGAAAAGCACTACACCTCGTCTGGAATATAACACAATATGGCATTAAATGTATCTGTATCCATGGAGACGAGCAAGTAACACCAGCAGAACAAGTGACATGTCAGATCTGTGGAGAGGCGCATGCAGGTTTTTCAATATATTTTTAGCCATCAGTTTAATGTAGAATGAAAAAGAGTTTCAAAATGTAGTCCTTGTTTAGTCTTAGTTTAGTCCTGGTTTAGAACTGACGTTGTCCTGGTTTAGACCTGATGTAGTCCTGCTTTAGTCTTAGTTTAGTCCTGGTTTAGACCTGACGTTGTCCTGGTTTAGACCTGATGTAGTCCTGCTTTAGTCTTAGTTTAGTCCTGGTTTAGACCTGACGTAGTCCTGTTTTAGTCTTAGTTTAGTCCTGGTTTAGACTTGATGTAGTCCTGCTTTAGTCTTAGTTTAGTCCTGGTTTAGACCTGATGTAGTCCTGGTTTAAGTCTTAGTTTAGTCCTAGTTTAGACCTGATGTAGTCCTGCTTTAGTCTTAGTTTAGTCCTAGTTTAGACCTGACGTAGTCCTGGTTTAGACCTGATGTAGTCCTGCTTTAGTCTTAGTTTAGTCCTGGTTTAGACCTGATGTAGTCCTGCTTTAGTCTTAGTTTAGTCCTGGTTTAGACCTGATGTAGTCCTGCTTTAGTCTTAGTTTAGTCCTGGTTTAGACCTGATGTAGTCCTGCTTTAGTGCTGATTTAGACCTAGTTTAGATCAAACAGGTCAAAAATAGGGACACGTGGGACATTTCTTGTATAAAACTGGGACAAATCACTGGTTTTGGATAAATCTGCAGGGACAGGGGACACACATTGTAAAGATTTCCAGGCAAAGCAACATTATAAATCAATATTATAAAAGAATGCTCCTGATATAACACCGATTGCTGGTTTTGTGGTTAGCTTCACTGCACGACTGAAATGTCCAAAACAAAGTCATGTTTTCAACAAAATCCGCATGACAGCAGGAGACTCCAACCTGACAGGGCTAACAACAATAGCCGCCGTTAGCATCTGTCACATGTGTGGGTTTGTTTCGCCCCAAAGCAAGAGTTTAAGAGTTTTAAATGCCAACCCGGGCCAATACTGCAAAACAGAAAAGCTGCAGCAACATTTAGCCTCATTGCAAAAGACAGTAATTCATTTTGACAACTGGTTAGCGCGCTGCAACAGTTTGGTTAGCTGTTGACGTGAAATCCCGCACTTATCTCACGTTTATTTCGACCTGGAATAATTTCACTGTAATTGCATTGCTGTTTAAACATTGTCACGAAATAATTGCGCAAATAAAGGCAATATAATGTGCAATCCGGGCTGAATATCGCAACGGGAAGGCTGCAGTGTTATGATTGCGGGGAAATGACGCTAACCCCAGTGCCAATACCGATCATTCACCATGTCAACAACAAAGCTATTCTTTTTCATTCCTGGTGAAATTAAAAGCTTATAAATGTGTTGTAAAAGCGATGCGTAGCGTGTGTGACAGATGTCTTTCCTAAACAGCAAACAAGGCCAATTAAAAGGCTGAATTTGCAGTGCTGGTGTTACGACCGATAAAGCAGCCCGTTGTCAACATGGCATATTTACGACTAAAACTGTAAAAATATGAACAAATTAGACGATTTAAGCATTGTTTATGATCATCTGTAAAATTAAGATAAACAAACGATATCATAATGAAGTAAGATTTGTATTTTAGCGTGATTTAATTGAGATTGGCAACCTAATATGTTGCTTTCTACGCGTCGCAAGTGAAATAAAATATACTATAATGATTAAACGTGTTAAAATTGCGGTGCAAGGTTACAGCGCAATGTATACGTCGATAAAAGCAAACAAAATGTCAACAGTAAGAGTACAAAGTGGATTTTTAGGCGCTGATGTGTTGATAAAATGAGCGCGGGTGGAGCGTCCAGACGGGGTGCGTGTTGGAGCAGAACACCGGCGGACTGGATTTAGCTGCAGCGGAGGAGAGAACGCGTTCTAACGTGACCCACCTCTCTTCACGGCCTCGTCAAACGTCAGGAACCCAATCCTCGACTCTTTGGCCCCCATGCTCTCGCCTCACTTCATCTTCGCCTGGCCCCGGGGAAGCGGTCGGGCGCAGCGGGGAGAGGAGCGCCTGTTGTCGGTGTGTGTGTGTCGGTATTTCGCGCTGGCCTCGTCGGTCTGGACACGGACGGTGGACGCGTCGGTGACGTCGCGCCGTACGAACGTCACGTGATCCGCAGGTCATTTGATCCGGAGCTGCTGGAAACACTGAAAACAATACGATAAAAATAATAAATAAATAAATAATAATAATAATAATAAAACTATAATGTCAAAAGATCATTTAGATCAAACTAAATCATTAATAATAATAATAATAATAATAATAATAATAATACATTCATATTAAACATATTCATAATTTAAATAATAAAATAATAACTACTACTGATAATAATAATAATAATAATAATAATAATAATAATAATAATAATAATGCGTGAAAAGTCCCTCAGTCGTCCAGGTAGAATCCATGATCAAAGGAGAAGTTCAATTTGTCAACTGGACAAAGTTTGTTTGGTTGAAAACGTTTCGCCGCTCATCCGAGAGGCTTCGTCAGCTCTGGTTATTGTACTGGTTAGACCCTGCTTATATCTAGCTGCCGGGAGGCGCGTCCTACAATGACAAAGCTCTGAAAACGATCCCCCCTAATCTGTCCCTTTGTTTTTCAAATTACTCTGACGGCTGGTTTAGACCCCCTATTCAACGTCTAACGACCCTCTCCACCCCTCTGCCCTGGCTCTGTTTGACTGGTCTAAGAATCGCATTATAGATGGGAGACAAGTTATGTCTAACTCCCCCATTTCTGTTTAATGACGGATTCTCTTTTTTGACAAAAATAGCCTCTTTAACCCCCCTCTCAAACCAGTTCTTTTCCCTGGCTAAGATCTGAACCTCACTGTCCTCAAATGAATGGCCCGTGGCTTCTAGGTGAAGATGTACAGCAGATGCCGGTCCACTCTGGCACGCCCGTCTGTGTTGGTACATCCTCTTGTGAAGTGGTTGTTTTGTTTCCCCAATGTAGCGCTCACTGCAGTCCTCACTACACTGAATGGAGTAGACCACATTGCTTCAAACCCACAAACACTTTAAGACAAAAACTGGTCCACCCAAAGGACAGAACACCGAGCCACAAACAAAGCAATGTGGTCTACTCCATTCAGTGTAGTGAAGACTGCAGTGAGCGCTACATTGGGGAAACAAAACAGCCACTTCACAAGAGGATGTACCAACACAGACGGGCGTGCCAGAGTGGACCGGCATCTGCTGTACATCTTCACCTAGAAGCCACGGGTCATTCATTTGAGGACAGTGAGGTTCAGATCTTAGCCAGGGAAAAGAACTGGTTTGAGAGGGGAGTTAAAGAGGCTATTTTTGTCAAAAAAGAGAATCCGTCATTAAACAGAAATGGGGGAGTGAGATATAACCTGTCTCCCATTTATAATGCGATTCTTAGACCAGTCAAACAGAGCCAGGGCAGAGGGGTGGAGAGGGTCGTTAGACGTTGAATAGGGGGTCTAAACCAGCCGTCAGAGTAATTTGAAAAACAAAGGGACAGATTAGGGGGGATCGTTTTCAGAGCTTTGTCATTGTAGGACGCGCCTCCCGGCAGCTAGATATAAGCAGGGTCTAACCAGTACAATAACCAGAGCTGACGAAGCCTCTCGGATGAGCGGCGAAACGTTTTCAACCAAACAAACTTTGTCCAGTTGACAAATTGAACTTCTCCTTTGATCAATAATAATAATAATAATAATAATAATAATGGGTGGAGAGTCCTTGCCTCAGGTGGAGGAGTTCAAGTATCTCTATCCTCCCCTCGAGTGAGGGGAGGATGGAGCGTGAGATTGACAGGCGGATCGGTGCAGCGTCGGCAGTGAGAAAATGTAATGACTGAAAGGACGAGATCGCAGATACAAACGGCCGAAATGAATTTACTCCGCAGAGAGGCTGGGCGCTCCCTTAGAGATAGGGTGAGGAGCTCAGAGTAGAGCCGCTGCTCTTCCACATGGAGAGGAGCAGCTGAGGTGGCTTGGGCGTCTGTTCTGGACACCTCCTGGACGCCTCCCTCGGGAGGTGTTCCGGGCATGACCCAGGACACGCTGGAGGACTATGTCTCCCGGCTGGCCTGGGAACACCTTGGGGTCCCCCTGGAGCTTCTTCAGTTGAACTGAAAAGCCGCTTGGATGAGCTGCGAAACATATTCGACCAGATAAACTTCTGTCCAATTGACAAATTGAATTTCTCCTTTTGCCAAAGGAGGGAAGAAAAAAAAAAAGAGCTAATATCAGACATTCTTGTGCTTAAACATGTATTTGTTGAGCTGAAATAAATAAACAAGGTGAAAGAAGAGATCCGAGGCACCCTGACATGCTTAGGTTTTTATTTAAAGCTACAGTATGTTACCTTTGAACCAAAAAAAAAAAAAAGAAAAAAAAAAAGAGAGAGATATTACAATAAGAGCATGTTTTTTTTTCTTTTTTTTACAATATTAAAGCAATTTATTGTTTTATATTTTACAATATTAAAGCAAAACGAAAAACTAAACCATTATTATGTATCTGACCCAAACACACAAGACTGCACCTGCAGGAGTTCATGCAAAAACAACCGTTTAAACAAAAATGTACCAGGAAACTGCACATTTATGTAAAAAGACGTAACTAAGATGTTATTCTGAAGTCAAGAACAATCGTAACAAAGTGCCAAAGTTTGTGTTTACGCGGATCATGGTGTAAAAAGTGTAGAATTGCGTCCTCTAGCGGCAGCAGACGGAACAGCAGAGTCACATCAGGTTTGATTTGAGTCGTTTAAGGTCAGATCAAGTTTGTTTGTCTGGAGTTTGTTTATTAACTCATTTTAAAGTGTTGTGAATGTTTGACTTTACAAAACCTGTTGATCGCAGCTTTACATTTAGACTAAAATAAAAAAAAAACATTTTTAATTGGTTATTTCTATACAAATCTGCCAGTACGTTTATTTTAAGTAGTTATTTTATGACTGGGGTGTGAAGTTAACTGTAGGCACTGCTCTGTCTGACGTTCTGTAATACTTCAACTTAGACTTAGACAAACTTTATTGATCCACATTGGAAATGATTTGGGTACAGTCGCTCACTCATCAATATAATATATAACAGAGGGTAACAAAAAATAGATGGAAGAGCAAAAAAATATATATAAAAAAAGAGAATAATAGAAAAAAATACAGAATAAAATAGAAAAATAAGTAATAAAATGTAAAATAAAATATTAAATCACAGCTATATACAGTGTTACAGTGTTAATACTTTGTTTTAACACGATCTGACCAAAAGCCTCGGTCCCCCAGGCTCCACAGCCGACAATATCGTCCATAAATGTACAAAAACACAAAACTGAACACCCCCTCTTTAATGCCCCAGAGAAGTAAATACCCCCTCTTTAATACCCCATCAGATGGGTAAATACCCCCTCTTTAATACCCCAGAGAAGTAAATACCCCCTCTTTAAGACCCCAGAGAAGTAAATACCCCCTCTTTAATACCCCAGAGAAGTAAATACCCCCTCTTTAATACCCCAGGGAAAACAGGGTAATGCACTTTTATATTTATAATGTGAATCTGAGACACAAATGGGCACCTCACCTTAGCATGGTAATGCCCCAGAGAAGTAAATACCCCCTCTTTAATACCCCAGAGAAGTAAATACCCCCTCTTTAATACCCCAGAGAAGTAAATACCCCCTCTTTAATGCCCCAGAGAAGTAAATACCCCCTCTTTAATACCCCACAGAAGTAAATACCCCCTCTTTTAAACCTGCTGAAGAGGTTTTAGAGTCATCCATGCATGTTTGAATCATCTAGAGATCTCTCCCGTGCCAGAGAAGTAAATACCCCCTCTTTAATACCCCAGAGAAGTAAATACCCCCTCTTTAATGCCCCACAGAAGTAAATACCCCCTCTTTAATACCCCAGAGACGTACAATTCTCCATAAATGTACAAAAACACAAAACTGAACACGACGACTGGACAAACCTGATGTTGTGATGTCACTCTGAAGGGGGAGTGACTTAGCACGGGGAGCAGAAGGAGGGAGGACCAAACAAAAGAAACATGGAGATCCAAATATGCCCCAGAGAAGTAAATACCCCCTCTTTAATACCCCAGAGAAGTAAATACCCCCTCTTTAATACCCCACAGAAGTAAATACCCCCTCTTTAATACCCCACAGAAGTAAATACCCCCTCTTTAAGTGCAGTACTTTTACTTTTGTACTTTGTCTCCACTCAAATCTCCACTGCAGTGAGGACCAGAGGAGCAGAGTTTGAGCCTCCGTCATTGACACCGGGACTGAAAAGTGGAAAGATCTTCTCCCTGAAGCAGCAGTCGGTGAAGGAGAAGAGAAGATCTGCAGAATCTGAGTCATAAAAGGAGACCAGACCCTTTCCATAGTCCACAAACACCCCGACCTTCTGAGGAGCTCTTTGAGGGGACAGAAGGAGAGGAAGGTCAGCACAAGCTTCATACTCATCTTTGTTTATTAACCGGATGCTCCACACTCCATCTTCGGGACTTAAAATGAACCATCCCTTCCTGTAGATGGACTCTTGGGCCACTCCTAAAGTCCACTCTGTTTTCCCTTTGACTTGAACCTCAAAGTAAAACCTGCCTGAAGAAAAATTCTGTTTTCCTAAAACATAAACATGAATATTAAATCTCAGAGGAGAGTCTGGGAGCTTCTTCTCCACATCAGTGTGATGAACCTGTTTGAGATCTTCAGACAGAACGAGGTTAGGATGAGCCGTGTCTGGGTCCAGAGTCACCTCCACCGCACTCTGCTGCGCTCTCAATAGTTCTAATCTTAAAGGCACTTCTTTAAAGTGTTTGTTAAACTCCTGATGGAGACTGTTCTGCAGCTCGGACAGAGCCCGGGCCACACTGCCCTCACACGTCTCCGGCTCAAAGCTCACGCTGCTCCACTCCTTAAGCCCAGCAGGGGGCGTGAGTGCAGCAGAGCGCTGTAGAAAGTGGAGGGGGTCATGAGAGCGTGAGAGACATTGGGCCTCAGCGCCGCTCTGCTCCAGATCACAGATCTCCTGCTCCAGCCGCTGCAGCAGATCCTGGGCTCGTCTGTGGCTCCGGCTCTGCTTCTCCTGGAGCTCCTCTAAGAAGAGGTCCAGACGCCTCTGAACAGACTGCATGAGAGCAGTGAAGACCTGCAGCCCCACAGTCCTCTCTCTGAGGACCTCTGTCTCACTCAGCTCCAGGAGGCTCTGGATCTCCTGAATCTTCTGCCTCCTCTGCTCCACCATGTGCTGGCTCTGAGCCTGAGTCTGCAGCAGAGAGGACCTCCTGCGCTCACACGCCTCCTCCAGAGACAAAAACTCATGGTTCTTGTGCTCTAGAACGGAGCACATCATGCACACGCTCTTCTCATCAGTGCTACAGAAGAGCACCAGGGGTTGTTGGTGTGTGGGA
>JAVJIX010000057.1:2130000-2147500 GCA_036785185.1 Paratrypauchen microcephalus
ACATTGCATTTTAACAAAGTTATTCGTGTTTGTTTACATGTGTCTGTCGTAGAGGTTACCCGGTTAATATGTCTGTGAGCTTTGCGGTGTCCTGTGCTTGCTAGTTAATCAGCATGATTAAACACCATTGAACACCTGGGCAAATGACCCTAAACAAGCAGCAGGTGTTCACTTGTGTGTATGTCAGTTGAATGATATGAACTATCATTTATTCCATCTGTTTCTCTTTATTCGAGTTCTTCTCTTCTATATCTTCGCTGGGGGTTTTATGGCAGCAGTGGCTTTTTTTGAGTCAGCACTGCGCGCGCATTCAGTGATGACGTAGCCCTGAAACTGGTCTATTTAAAGAAGTTGTCACTATTTGAAAGCAGGCACAGTAGATTTTCGAAAGCCCTGAAAACAGCTCTCAAAGTTTCCTCTCTTCAATCAATCAAACAATATTTATAAAGCGCTTTTCATACAGAATTGTAACACAAAGCGCCTTACAGTGCTTAAGGATTAGGAGATTGACTTTTATTGATCTCACACAGGAGATGTTGTTCCTACATTTGACCCGGAGACCATCCCCATGATTTTGTTATTTAGTCTTGGTCAGGACCTCAGCTGGAGGATTTTACCTATGGTGCATGTTTTGGGTTGGTGGGGGAAACCGGAGTGCCCGGAGGAAACCCACCCAGCCACGGGGAGAACATGCAAACTCCACACAGAAAGGCCCGGGCGACCCGAACCTTCTTGCTGTGAAGCATGAGTGCTAGCCACCCAGTCACCATCCTGCCAGAGGAAGAAAAAAAAAATTTGCATGACATTAAGCTAAGCCCTCCCCAATGTTCCCCCTAATTTTTCATGTGTCTGAGCAAACACACTAACTCCCTGAGCGCTCCTTGGACCCCCATGAGCGACATCCGACATGCACACTGTGGCCACACCAGTATCACACCTGAGATCATCTCAAGTTACATAAGTTATTCATCAAATTACTGCAGTGATTTCCGTTAGATTACTTTTAATACAACTGATTTTTTTTTTGGTCCACTTAGAATGACAAAGAAAAAATCTGTTCATGTGCTATGTACATGTTGTATGTCAGTGTGAGGGTCCTGCTGTGGTCAGTGAAACATTGAACATTACAATATTTGAAAAACAACCTCATACATAATTTTAAATTATAGTGTATAAACCTGTAAAACCACATGAAGAGAGATTTTTTCAGCTTGATAAATATATAGCCTGCATATAGCTGCAGATTTTTTCAGGGATTAGGACCTATAGGCCACTATAAGATGAGTCTTTCCCAAAATAATGATCTCCAAAATAAGTATACATTTTTATCACTTTATATCTTGCTTTTTAATCATCAGCCTATTTAAGTAATTTTGTGTGAGTGTCACAGCCCTGTGGAATAACGCTCTGGGGAGAGGATTCACACTTTGAGAAAGTCCCGTTTTGTTTTTTTTTTGCTCACAAAAAACTATGACTGGGACAGAAAAAAGAAAACAGCCGAGGATTAAATAATGGCTCTACCCGTCTCCTCTTCTGTTCTTCCCTACGTGGAGTGTGTGCAGCAGCGCTCCTGTCGGCTGGTGCGGACCTGCCGCTGCTCGGAGATGTGCAGGACAACTACGGTGATACTGAAGGAAGCGAGCGAAATGCGGTCGAAATTTATCTGTTTGTAGTTGGCTTGTCCCTAATGCATGTCACATTCACATGTGCAAAATGAATCTATCAGACTGGATTCCATGTGTCAAACCAGGGCAAGTTAGATTTTATTTTATGCGCTGAAAAGAATTTGATGTGCGCACTGAACGTCTGGGCAGTGCGCAATTGCGCATGCACACACCTTAGAGGGAACATTGGTCCTCCCCCATCATGACTATCACTGTGGTGTGTTAATGTCCAGGCAGGTCAGAATCATTCAATAATTTAATAATACACAGGATAATATGTTGAGTCAAAGTTTACTACAACATTTACTTATAGTCAGGAAGTACTAATAGCATAGCAAAGTAACCAATACAATAAAAAAGAGTAATAAAATATGTAATAAAATACCAAGGTACAGGTATTTCAGGAGTATTTCACAGGAGGTAATACTGCTCAAAGGAATTTTGTATTGCGCATAATATAGCATAGTATATATATATATGTAGCACGTCGATTTCGTACTGCGCGTATTATACAATGCATTATACAATGTAAAATAAAAAAAGACCAACAATAATGCAATGAAATACTTAGAATGAAGAAGAACCGTTGACTCACCAAAATAGTCAGGAAGTTAGTCTGGTTAACACCTGACCATATCACAAGTGAGATATGGGTCTGGAAACTCGCTTCGAAAAATCCCGTAGCGGAGGTGTGGTTAGCGATTGCCAACGGCCGTTTATTGGGCGTTATGAATGTCGATCATTGAGCGTATACGTAAGTCCATAGCCAATCATGTCAGTTGTCAGTTCAAACTACAAGCTTCCGTTTGTCATGTAGTACGCGTCACCGTCTTGCCACACCTCCCCCGCTCTCTGATTGGGGCCCTAAATCTGGGACTCTCGCTTGGACGAGTTTCCAGGCCGCCTTCCAGTTCGAAACGAACGGAAGCGGCCTGGGAATTCCCAGGCTATCAGGAAGTACTAATAGCATAGCAAAGTAACCAATATAATTTTAATAATTGTATAAACAAAAATAGAGTGGAAATTAACCTAAAGAGACTATAGGGTATTTAAGGAGTAAGGAGTATTTCACAGGAGGTAATACTGGTTGAATGAATTTCGTATTACACATAATATAGCATAGTATAATATACAGTACTATGCTTTAAATAAATAAATGACAATAAATACATGCCATATATCTATAAATAAACTTTTGGTCACATCAAAATGGACTTTAATAACAATTAAATAATTTCAATAAACTAGCTTTAATTCCAAAAACAAAATAAAGTGCACTTTCAAAGTTCTATTAAATAAATCAATTAGTATTGGCATTGCAGCCTAATTCATTCAAAAAAAGTTACAAAAAGAAAATATTTAAGGTTCAAATGCTGCGCGTCCCATAAGAACTTCCATTCAAACGCTCAGGGCTAAATAAGCTACAAAAAAGTTACAAAAGTACCGAAACGGGTCAAATTGAATCAAAATAAAGTATTTCTCTACCACTATAGCCTATGGCAAAATGTTCGGCTTTTATATAAACAAAAATAGAGTGGAAATCACCTGTTTGTGATCGCGCTCACTGCATTGTTTCAATGCTAGCGTTAGCATTAGCTTAGCTGCATTGTGAAAATGTCCTAAAGTCTATAAAGTCCATTTGATGCAGAAATATGATCATAATTATGACTCACCCCACGTTGCAGTGTTTTCGGCGTATCTCCACATGTAAACGCGTATTGTGTGTTTCGGAGCCAAATCGCACTCTGTACTCGAGCTCCGGAGAAATGGATGTGTCCCGAAGGTCTCCCGAACGTGTCATGTGTGCAAGTAGAAGTTAAAAGTCCATTTTCATGTCCTCATTGTCTCACAGTGCCGCTTACATATGCATACACAACAGGATTGGCGGGCGCGCAATCTTGGCAAAATATGTTGATTTATACACGCCCCTTTTCATTCCGCAAAACCAAACCCTTTTGAAATTAAAAATGTATGTTTTTAATGTCACTAATGCTGTTATCTGAAACATGGAGTGCCTTCTTCATGATCTCAACTTGCACATTCTGCAAAAAAATGTGCACAAAAACCGCATTTCCTGAGAACCTGTAATGCCGACTTGCGGGCTCAAAGTCCGTGGTGGGACACATATGTAGCTTATTAACAGTGCAACGTGTGTTTTGGTGTGTTTGTTCTGAACCCTGCAGTGAGTTTTCCCCTGATGCAGTTCTGTGGGTCTGCTTTGCAGTTGGTGTCACACCTGAAGCGCTCCCAGGCCATCCAGCCCATCGGAGGAGTGAGCGCCAAACCGTTGTCATCGGACTGGACCAGAGGAACGACGGAGAAGAGAGGGAAGAGAGGAAGGAGAGGAGGGGGGGGGGCATGTCTGTGGAGCAGTGGAGAGTTTCACTGTAATTCAGTCTGAAAATAGTGTTTTGTTTATTTCTTTAATTTCTTTAGGATTTTTAACCCCCTAACCCAACAAAAGGAGCTAAAACCAACTCTCCCCTCCTCATGGTCTGGCCCACAACCTCCCCCAGAGGCTTTAAATATGGCCCACCTAGTATTTTTTTAGGCAACATTATTATTTATTATTTATTTATTTTGGGGAATAAGCAATTTACATTTTTTCAAAACAATAAATAAGAACAACAACAACAACGGTGCGGAAACAACAAGCATAGAGCAGCTCTACAGAAGCAGTTTGTTCTAATATTCAGACCCACTCTCTATAAACTGTGACCAGACCAGATGTTTATAACTTGAATTTATGGATATTTTGGCATTTCTTGAGTCGTGTATCCAGACTGTTCCAGAGTTTTACACCACATGTCGACACACAGAAACTTTTACGGGTACTTCGAACATTTGGCAATTTGAAATTTCCATACCTTCTTAAATTACAAGTTCTCTCTCTCATTTTGAAGTTTTGTAGATTCCTTGGTAGCAAACTGTTGAATGCTTTAAATAATATTAGTGTATAATATTTTACAAGGTCCGGAATCTTTAGGAGCGTGGATTGAATAAAAAGATTATGGGTGTGTTTTAAAATTCTAAATTCTAAAATTCACAAAGCTCGTTTCTGTAATATAATCAATGGATTAACTGTTCATTGGTAAATGTTCCCCCACACTTCAACACAATATGTGAAATAATTTAAATTAACAATGTGTGAGTGATAATTAACCAAGAACGCAGTGTTGTATGTAAATAAATGAGAAATTAACAAATGGGTCATATTAAATTAATACTAGTTTGTCACATTAACTGAATATGTGTAAGAGTTAAAAATGCATTTATTACTATTTCCATGGTTGTATTTTATGCTTGAATATAATTTATATGTGAATTTGATCATTTTGACATTTTATTTTGAAAACCGGAAGTGCGCGCTGCTCCCACGTGTTTTATTTTGGTAGTTGAACTTCCCCTCACAGCGGCGCGTTGGAAACAGCACAGGGTAAGTTCTCTCTGTTGAAAAGAATATATTTTACAAAAACAACACACTTTTAGCATAAATACACGAACACATGTTGACAGGATAACGTTTTCACATGTAACGGAGGTGTTGTGGTGCGCTAATTTTGTTTAGTTTTGAGTTAATCTCTGTTTTAGAGTTAGCATAAAATATACTCAAAATAATACACAATAACAAAACACAAAACTTGACCTTGATTTTGTTCTTGTTTCCCTTCCTTCCATGGAGCTAACGCTGCTATGCTAACATGAGCTCCTGTGCTAACATGTGCTTCAAGGAGACAAAGGTTTAAAAAAAAAAAGTTATATTTTGTGGTGGTGGAAATGACAGTGATCCTAGGGACAGGTGTTCTTTTTATGAAAAATAAATAAAATACTAATACATCTTTCAAGCACATGACATTTTTCATTAGGGTTCATTACATTTCAAATAAGGAATTTCTGTGCCATTTGTCAATAAAGTTACTGTTGAATCAAATTTAATTTCAGTCTCATGAGGGACTGAGAGTCCAAAACCTGGACAAGGGACAATATAAAACCAGATTTTATATAATAAAAATATTAATTTATCTATCCTTAATTTGTAAGTTCATCTTTGTGTCTAGTAAGTGCAGCATGAATAAAAAATGACAAACATGTTTTTGTTTTTCTTATTTCTGCCTGGGACACAAATTCTTTGATAGTTGGAGAGTCACACAAAAACACTTTTTCAGTCCTGCTCAAAAACGTAATGGACAAAGTTCACGTTTGTTTAGAGGAATTCAATATTTCACATTTTAATCTGTTTGTTTTAAAAACTTCACATTTACTGATCGAAAAGCTTTGCCTCAGGGCTGTTATTGCAGGTCCTCTCCACTAAGGGGCGCCATCAGCTCAACGATCCACCCATCCCCTCCCTGTGTGACTGTGGCAGAGTGGTTATCCCGTTTCCTCCTCTGCAGAGAGAGAGAGAGAGAGAGAGAGAGATTTTTGACTAGATTTTAATATTTCATTTAATTCACATATTATGGCCATATGTGGCCATACCTGCCTGTCAAAGCCTGATCCCGTCAGATCTCAGAAGCTCAGCAAGGCAGGGCCTGGTTAGTACTTGGATGGGAGACACTGGGAATTCCAGGTGCCACAGGGGGGCGCCAGTTGCAAAAAACTGTCGCTGTGTCCTTAGGCAAGACACTTTACCCACATTTGCCTAGTACGAAAGTGGCGCGTGCATGTTGGAGGTGGTCGGAGGGGCCGATGGCGCAGATTAGCAGCCTCGCTTCCGTCAGTCTGCCCCAGGGCAGCTGTGGCTACAGAAGTAGCTTACCACCACCAAGTGTTGAGTGAATGAACAATGAACTGTAAAGCGCTTTGAGTGTCATGAAAGGCGCTATATAAATCCAATGAATTATTATTATTATTTATAATTGTGGATCATTATGTTATAATTTGGACAATATTGATCTTAAATTATTTCATAGATATAATTGTCCGAAAGCCTATGCACTTGATACTGACCTTTCACGCGCATTGCTAGGCAACACTCTGCTCTTAATGGATTCGGCTAAATCAAAGATCAAAGATTAAAGATCAAAGTAAACCATATTCACGTATACAACATCAGAATGATCACCTGTAATATGCTCAATTTAAACCTGAATAAAGCTGATTAAAGATTCTGTCTGTAGTGTTCCCACCCAACAAAGATCCACCCCACACTTTACAATAATTTAATACTTTAATAATCCTTTATTATCCCAAATAAAATTCATTTCAGGCAGCAACAATACATAATAACATCACAAATGAAATGTATAATTCTGCAGGACCATGGAGGAGGAGCTGCTCCGCCTCAGACACGAGAACCAGAGGCTCCAGCGGGTCTTGGACTCGGTTCTGAGGACTCTGAGCCTGAGAGTCGTGCTCGACAGAACCGGTAAGTCTTATGGATCGTATGGATCCGATTTTAGCCTATGGGCATTAATGTTAAGTATGAAAAATGCAGATGATGTACAAAAGTCGTTTTTATTTATTTATTTATTTATTTCAGGGACAGTGCATATTTTTTCATCTGTAGTCCCTGGACAGCAGATACTGTCCACCTAAAAACAAGAGGAAAAATAAAAAAATACAATAAAAATACATAGAAAACAGTCGAAAAATATATACAGTATTACATAAGATGACCGACTCACAACAAACATTCAGCTACACAACACCACTCATAAAGAGAGCAAATACACACACAGACACACATGACAATCACACACACACACACACACACACGACAATCACACAGACACACATGACAATCACACACACACACACACACCCACGCCAATCACACAGACACACATGACAATCACACACACACACACACATGACAATCACACACACACATGACAATCACACACACACACACGACAATCACACACACACACACACACATGACAATCACACACACACATGACAAACACACACACACACACACATGACAATCACACACACACATGACAATCACACACACACACACATGACAATCACACAGACACATGACAATCACACACACACACACATGACAATCACACACACACATGACAATCACACACACACACACATGACAATCACACACACACATGACAATCACACACACACACACACATGACAATCACACACACACATGACAATCACACACACACACACATGACAATCACACAGACACATGACAATCACACACACACATGACAATCACACACACACATGACAATCACACACACACACATGACAATCACACACACACACACATGACAATCACACACACACATGACAATCACACACACACATGACAATCACACACACACACACATGACAATCACACACACACATGACAATCACACACACACACACATGACAATCACACAGACACATGACAATCACACACACACACATGACAATCACACACACACACACACACACACACATGACAATCACGCACACATGACAATCACACACACACACACACACATGACAATCACACACACACACACACACATGACAATCACACACACACACACACACATGACAATCACACACACACATGACAATCACACACACACACACACACATGACAATCACGCACACATGACAATCACACACACACACACACACATGACAATCACACAGACACACATGACAATCACACACACACACGACAATCACACACACACACGACAATCACACACACACACACACACACACATGACAATCACACACACATGACAATCACACACACACACACACACACACACACACACATGACAATCACACAGACACACATGACAATCACACACACACACACACATGACAATCACACACACACATGACAATCACACACACACACACATGACAATCACACACACACACACGACAATCACACACACACATGACAATCACACACACACACACATGACAATCACACACACACATGACAATCACACACACACACACACACACACACATGACAATCACACAGACACACATGACAATCACACACACACACACATGACAATCACACACACACACACATGACAATCACACACACACACATGCCAATCACACACACACACACATGACAATCACACACCTGACAATCACACACACACATGACAATCACACACACACACACACACATGACAGTCACACACACACATGACAATCACACACACACACACATGACAATCACACACACACACATCACACACACACACACACACACACACATGACAATCACACACACACACACACACACACACATGACAATCACACACACACACACACACACACATGACAATCACACACACATGACAATCACACACACACACACACACACACATGACAATCACACACACACATGACAATCACACACACACATGACAATCACACACACACATGACAATCACACACACACACATGACAATCACACACACACACACACACACACACACACATGACAATCACACAGACACACATGACAATCACACACACACATGACAATCACACACACACATGACAATCACACACACACATGACAATCACACACACACACACATGACAATCACACACACACAGACACACATGACAATCACACACACACACACACACATGACAATCACACACACATGACAATCACACACACACACATGACAATCACACACACACACATGACAATCACACACACATGACAATCACACACACACACACACATGACAATCACACACACATGACAATCACACACACACACACACACATGACAATCACACACACACATGACAATCACACACACACACACATGACAATCACACACACACACACATACATGACAAACACACACACACACATACATGACAATCACACACACACACACATGACAATCACACACACACACACATGACAATCACACACACACACACATGACAATCACACACACACACACACACATGACAATCACACACACACACACACATGACAATCACACACACACACACACATGACAATCACACACACACACACACACATGACAATCACACACACACACACACATGACAATCACACACACACATGACAATCACACACACACACACATGACAATCACACACACACACACATGACAATCACACACACACACATGACAATCACACAGACACACATGACAATCACACACACACACACACATGACAATCACACACACACACACACATGACAATCACACACACACACGACAATCACACACACACACACACGACAATCACACACACACACACACACACACACATGACAATCACACACACACACATGACAATCACACACACACACATGACAATCACACACACACACGACAATCACACAGACACACATGACAATCACACACACACACACACGGCAATCACACACACACATGACAATCACACACACACACACACACACATGACAATCACACACACACACACACACACACACGACAATCACACACACACATGACAATCACACACACACACACACACACATGACAATCACACACACATGACAATCACACACACACACACACACACATGACAATCACACACACACACACACACACACATGACAATCACACACACACATGACAATCACACACACACACACATGACAATCACACACACACACACACACACATGACACACACACACACACACATGACAATCACACACACACACACACACATGACAATCACACACACACACACACACACACACACATGACAATCACACACACACACACATGACAATCACACACACACACGACAATCACACACACACACAACAATCACACACACACATGACAATCACACAGACACACATGACAATCACACACACACACACACGACAATCACACACACACATGACAATCACACACACACACACACACACATGACAATCACACACACACACACACACACATGACAATCACACACACACACACACACACACATGACAATCACACACACACACACACACACACACACATGACAATCACACACACACACACACACATGACAATCACACACACACACACACACACATGACAATCACACACACACACACACATGACAATCACACACACACACACACATGACAATCACACACACACACACACACATGACAATCACACACACACACACACACACACACACACACATGACAATCACACACACACACACACACACACACACACACACACATGACAATCACACACACACACACACACATGACAATCACACACACACGACAGTCACACACACACACACACATGACAGTCACACACACACACACACATGACAATCACACACACACACACACACACATGACAGTCACACACACACACACACATGACAATCACACACACACACACACACACATGACAATCACACACACACACACACACACATGACAATCACACACACACATGACAATCACACACACACACACATGACAATCACACACACACACATCACAATCACACACACACACATCACAATCACACAGACACACATGACAATCACACACAGACACACATGACAATCACACACAGACACACATGACAATCACACACACACACACACACACACATGACAATCACACACACACACACACACACACACACATGACAATCACACACACACACACACATGACAATCACACACACACACACACATGACAATCACACACACACACATGACAATCACACACACACGCACACGCACACACACACACATGACAATCACACACACACACACATGACAATCACACACACACACACACATGACAATCACACACACATGACAATCACACACACACACACATGACAAACACACACACACACACACATGACAAACACACACACACACACACACATGACAAACACACACACACATGACAAACACACACACACACATACATGACAATCACACACACACACACATGACAATCACACACACACACACATGACAATCACACACACACACACATGACAATCACTGTGGACAACGGAGACATGTCAGGAACTGGCAAAGAGAGATTTGGGTCTAAATATAAACTACAAACACACAGGAGAGTTCACGAAGGAGAGAAACCAAAGTGTTCAGTTTGTGAGAAAATATTTAACAAAATGTCTGCTCTCAAAATCAGACCCCCCAGGATTTCGCGGGCATTTTTTGTGATTGTTGCGGGCTAAAATGCCTGAATTTGCGTGAGCTTTTCCAAAAAGTTGCCATGAAAGTTGCGGTGCTTTTAAGGTTTTTGTAGCGATTTTGTTGCGGGAGGAAGTGAAAGTTGCGATAAATAGTTGCGATTTTCCCTTTTTGTAATTAAAATTGAGTAATATTTTGAATACTGACAAAGAATAATACAAAGACACAGAGATCACAGATATGGTCCTAAAACAACCTTACCAACATCGAAAATAAATTACTACTAGGAGGGGAACTGTTTCGCTCAGTCACACGGGAGGAGCTCGGAGTAGAGCCGCTGCTCCTCCACATGGAGAGGAGCAGCTGAAGTGGCTCGGGCGTCTGTTCTGGATGCCTCCTGGACGCCTGCCTCGGGAGGTGTTCCGGGCACGTCCCACCGGGAGGAGGCCCCAGGGAAGACAGAGGACACGCTGGAGGGACTATGTCTCCCGGCTGGCCTGGGAACGCCTTGGGGTCCCCCTGGAGCTTCTTCAGTTGAACTGAAAAGCAGCTTGGATGAGCTGCGAAACATATTCGACCAAATAAACTTTTGTCCAATTTTCTCCTTTTACCAAAGGAGGGAAGAAGAAAAAAGAGCTAATATCAAACATTCTTGTGCTTAAACATGTATTTGTTGAGCTGGAATAAATAAACAAGGTGAAAGAAGAGATCCGAGGCACCCTGACATGCTTAGGTTTTTATTTAAAGCTACAGTATGTTACCTTTGAACCAAAAAAAAAAAAAAAGAAAAGAGAGAAAAATTACAATAAGAGCATGTTTTTTCAAAATATTAAAGCAATTTATTGTTTTATATTTTACAATATTAAAGCAAAACGAAAAAAAAATGAGACAAACTGAATTTCTCCTTTTACCAAAACGAAAAACTAAACCATTATTATGTATCTGACCCAAACACACAAGACTGCACCTGCAGGAGTTCATGCAAAAACAACCGTTTAAACAAAAATGTACCAGGAAACTGCACATTTATGTAAAAAGACGTAACCAAGATGTTATTCTGAAGTCAAGAACAATCGTAACAAAGTGCCAAAGTTTGTGTTTACGCGGATCATGGTATAAAAAGTGTAGAATTGCGTCCTCTAGCGGCAGCAGACGGAACAGCAGAGTCACATCAGGTTTGATTTGAGTCGTTTAAGGTCAGATCAAGTTTGTTTGTCTGGAGTTTGTTTATTAACTCATTTTAAAGTGTTGTGAATGTTTGACTTTACAAAACCTGTTGATCGCAGCTTTACATTTAGACTAAAATAAAAAAAACATTTTTAATTGGTTATTTCTATACAAATCTGCCAGTACGTTTATTTTAAGTAGTTATTTTATGACTGGGGTGTGAAGTTAACTGTAGGCACTGCTCTGTCTGACGTTCTGTAATACTTCAACTTAGACTTAGACAAACTTTATTGATCCACATTGGAAATGATTTGGGTACAGTCGCTCACTCATCAATATAATATATAACAGAGGGTAACAAAAAATAGATGGAAGAGCAAAAAATATATATAAAAAAAGAGAATAATAGAAAAAAATACAGAATAAAATAGAAAAATAAGTAATAAAATGTAAAATAAAATATCAAATCACAGCTATATACAGTGTTACAGTGTTAATACTTTGTTTTAACACAATCTGACCAAAACTGATTTAGTTGGATTTACAGCCCATAATATCGTCTAAATCGATATTTAAATGCCAGTATTTGACGAGGCATTTTTTGTTCCCAGTATCGGCGCCGATATCTGATACCGGTATCAGATGGGTGCATCCCTGGTTCCTTACATAAAGCCCTTTGAGAGCCTAAAAGGTAGAAAAGCACTTTATAAATGTGATTATTTTGACGAGGGAAAACAGGGTAATGCACTTTTATATTTATAATGTGAATCTGAGACACAAATGGGCACCTCACCTTAGCATGGTTATGTCTGTTTTTTTTTTCATATGTCTTTATCTGTCCTTGAATTATCTCTAACTATTATAAAATGTGTATCTTTTTTTTTTTTGCTGGGGTTATTTCTGTCTGTGACAAAAAGGATGGAATTTTGGTCCAAAAACACAAAAATATGAGATTTGAAAAAAGCAAATGTGCGAGAAAAAGCCTCAAAATCATCTGACACAGGGATACAAATCATCACAAACCTGCTGAAGAGGTTTTAGAGTCATCCATGCATGTTTGAATCATCTAGAGATCTCTCCCGGGCCCTATACAAAGCCTCCTTACAGTCAGCAGTACGAGCCTGTACGAGGCTCCGCCCACAAGCCTCCGTCCCCCAGGCTCCACACGACAATTCTCCATAAATGTACAAAAACACGAAACTGAACACGACGACTGGACAAACCTGATGTTGTGATGTCACTCTGAAGGGGGAGTGACTTAGCACGGGGAGCAGAAGGAGGGAGGACCAAACAAAAGGAACATGGAGATCCAAATATGCCCCAGAGAAGTAAATACCCCCTCTTTAATACCCCAGAGGAGTAAATACCCCCTCTTTAATACCCCAGAGAAGTAAATACCCCCTCTTTAATACAAGTACAAAAGTAAAAGTACTGCACTTAAAGAGGGGGCTCTTTAAGTGCAGTACTTTTACTTTTGTACTTTGTCTCCGCTCAAATCTCCACTGCAGTGAGGACCAGAGGAGCAGAGTTTGAGCCTCCGCGATTTAAACCAGGACTGAAAAATGGAAAGATCTTCTCCCTGAAGCAGCAGTCGGTGAAGGAGAAGAGAAGATCTGCAGAATCTGAGTCATAAAAGGAGACCAGACCCTTTCCATAGTCCACAAACACCCCGACCTTCTGAGGAGCTCTCTGAGGGGACAGACGGATCCAAGGGTCAGTACAAGCGCTGTACTTATCTTTGTTTCTTAAGCAGATGCTCCACACTCCATTTTCAGGACTTAAAATGATCGATCCCTTCCTGTTGATGGACTCTTGGGCCACTCCTAAATCCCAGTTTGTTTTCCCTTTGACTTGAACCTCAAAGTAAAACCTGCCTGAAGAAAAACTCTGTTTTCCTAAAACATAAACACTTTTATGAAACCTCAGAGGAGACTTTGGAAGCTTCTTCCTCACATCAGTGTGATGAACCTGTTTGAGATCTTCAGACAGAACGAGGTGAAGATAAGCCGTGTCTGGGTCCAGAGTCACCTCCACCGCACTCTGCTGCGCTCTCAATAGTTCTAATCTTAAAGGCACTTCTTTAAAGTGTTTGTTAAACTCCTGATGGAGACTGTTCTCCAGCTCGGACAGAGCCCGGGCCACACTGCCCTCACACGTCTCCGGCTCAAAGCTCACGCTGCTCCACTCCTTAAGCCCAGCAGGGGGCGTGTGTGCAGCAGAGCGCTGTAGAAAGTGGAGGGGGTCATGAGAGCGTGAGAGACATTCGGCCTCAGCGCCGCTCTGCTCCAGATCACAGATCTCCTGCTCCAGCCGCTGCAGCAGATCCTGGGCTCGTCTGTGGCTCCGGCTCTGCTTCTCCTGGAGCTCCTCTAAGAAGAGGTCCAGACGCCTCTGAACAGACTGCATGAGAGCAGTGAAGACCTGCAGCCCCACAGCCCTCTCTCTGAGGACCTCTGTCTCACTCAGCTCCAGGAGGCTCTGGATCTCCTGGATCTTCTGCCTCCTCTGCTCCACCATGTGCTGGCTCTGAGCCTGAGTCTGCAGCAGAGAGGACCTCCTGCGCTCACACGCCTCCTCCAGAGACAAAAACTCATGGTTCTTGTGCTCTAGAACGGAGCACATCATGCACACGCTCTTCTCATCAGTGCAGCAGAAGAGCACCAGGGGTTGTTGGTGTGTGGGACACACCCTGTCTTCCAGGTTCTCCACAGGCTCCATCAGCTGGTGTCTTTTCAGCCCAGAGACTGTGAGATGAGGCTGGAGGTGGCTCTCACAGAAGGAGGACAGACACACCAGGCAGGACTTGAGGGCCTTCAGCTTGGGCTCAGAGCACACGTCACACTGCACCTCTTTAAACTCAGCCTGGAGCTCCATAGATCTGCTCTTGTTCTTCTCCAGGTTAGACGCTGAGGCCACCTCCTTCAGGAGCGTGTTGACCTTGAGCTGTGGTCTGCTGTGGAACACCTCGTTACACAGAGGACATGTGCAGGGACCATCAGTGTCCCAGGCCTGAGAGATGCAGCGTCGGCAGAAGTTGTGTCCACATGGAGTGGTCACTGGCTCAGAGAACACCTTCAGACAGATGGAGCACAGGAACGTCTCCTCAGAGCTCCTTTCACTGGTGGAGGACATGTCTGAAACACAGAGACCAACAATCGTGACTCAAACTAAAGTGAAAACTCTTATTGTGACAGGAAAGAGGTGAAGAGCTTTTATTTTGGAAGGCTTCAGGAGGATGTGGTGAGGAAGACTCGACTAGAAGAAGTTTGTGTTGTGACCATCGAGTTTGTGACTGATCTGGAACACGGTTTAAGGAAAAGGCCGAGACTCAACGTCACCATGACGACAATAAAAACAATGGAACGTTTGAGCTCAAAAACACGGCAGTGTCCTGAAGATTACATCATCCTAACTTTTCTAACGACAAGTGTTCAGAAAAGGTCACATTTGAGTTTTTTCAGAGACACTTCTTGTTGAGGTGGTGACACTTGTGATCAGGTGGGATCTGGGTGAGTCAGGTCTGTGGAGATGCAAGCTCAAAGAAACAACACTTGTTTTTCACTGCAGTAAAAACAACCAAAAGGAAACGCTGTGACTGAAGTGAAGGTGAAGAACAAAACATGAAATTTGTCCAAATCTGGTGTTTTCAAACCACAAAAATGAAAGTGAATCAGAGGTGAAGGAGCTGCAAGAAACACAAATGTGAGAATCATTTCATTTTGTCACAGAAAACTTTTGTCACTTTAGACTCACTCACAGCGGGAAGAGGAAACAACTTTTACTACAGTAACAGTACTGCTACTTCAATCCAAATATTACTGAAGGAGGAGGAAAAGTACAGTTTTTCATACTTTAGTGAATCTGTGACGTTTGTGATTCAGTAACAGTAGCAGTAGTAGCAGTAGTAGAAGAAGAAGCAACTTTATTGATCTCACACTGGAGAAATTCTTCTCTGTATTTAACCCATCCTGTTATCAGGAGCAGTGAGCAGCACATGACTGCGCCCGGGGACCATCTCCATGATCTTCTTGCTTCAGTTTGGTCAGGACCTCAGCTGGAGGATTTTACCTGGAGCATGTTTGGGTTGATGGGGGAAATCGGAGTGCCCGGAGGAAACCCACCCAGACACGGGGAGAACATGCAAACTCCACACAGAAAGGCCTGGGCGACCCGGGGATCGAACCCAGAACCTTCTTGCTGTGAAGCATGAGCGCTAACCACTCAGCCACCGTGCTGCCAAGTAGTAGTAGTAGTAGTAGTACTAGTAGTAGCAGTAGCAGTAGTAGTAGTAGCAGTAGTAGTAGTAGTAGTAGCAGTAGTAGTAGTAGTAGTAGCAGTAGTAGTAGCAGTAGTAGTAGTAGCAGTAGCAGTAGCAGTAGCAGTAGCAGTAGTAGCAGTAGCAGTAGTAGTAGTAGTAGTAGTAGTAGTAGTAGTAGCAGTAGTAGCAGTAGCAGTAGCAGTAGTAGCAGCAGTAGTAGTAGTAGTAGTAGTAGCAGTAGTAGTAGTAGCAGTA
>JAVJIX010000057.1:2150000-2155000 GCA_036785185.1 Paratrypauchen microcephalus
GGCTGGTGGTGGCGGTGGTAGCGGTGGCGGTGGTGGCGGCGGTGGTGGCGGTGGTGGTAGCGGCGGTAGCGGTGGTGGCGGTGGCGGTGGTGGTGGTGGCGGTGGTGGTGGTGGTGGCGGTGTGGTGGTGGTGGTGGCGCGTGGTAGTGCGGTAGTAGCAGTGTGTGGTGGTAGCGGTGGTAGTGGCAGTGAGCGGTAGTGGTGGTGGTGGCGGTGGTGATGTAGTGGCGGTGGTGGTAGTCGGTGGTGGTGGTGGCGGTGGTGGTAGTAGTGGTGGTAGCGGTAGTAGTGGTGGTGGCGGTAGTGGTGGTGGCGGTGGTGATGGTGGTGGTGGTAGCGATGAGTAGTGAGTAGCGGTGGTGGTAGCAGTGGTAGTGGTGGCTTGGTGGCGGTGGCGGTGGTGGTGGCGGTGGTGGTGGTGGCGGTGGTGGTAGTGGTGGTGGCATGTTGTAGTAGCGGTAGTGGTGGCGGTGGTGGCGGTAGTGGTAGTAGTGAGTGGCGGTGGTAATTGGTGCCGAGCGGTGAGTAGTGAATAGTGAGTAGCGGTGGTGGTAGTAGCGGTGGTTGGTAATTGTAGCTTGTAGCTTGTTAGTGAATAAGCGGTGGCGGTAGTGAGTAGTAGTAGCAGTAGTGGTGGTGGCAACAGTAGTAGTAGTAGTAGCAGTAGTAGTAGTAGTAGTAGCAGTGGCAGTTAGTAGTAGTAGCAGTAGTAGTAGTAGCGGTAGTAGTAGTAGTAGCAGTAGTAGTAGCAGTAGTAGCAGTGGTGGTGGTAGTGGTAGCGGTGGTGGTAGTGGGTAGCAGCAGTAGTAGTAGTGGTGGTGGTGGTAGTGGCGGTGGTAGTGGTAGAGACGGTGGTGGTAGTTGGCGGTGGTGGTAGCAGCGGTGGCGGTGGTGGTGGCAGCGGTGGTGGTGGTAGTAGTAGCAGTAGTGTAGTGGTGGTAGTGTAGCTTGGCGGTGGTTAGTGGTGGTACCAGCAGCGGTGGTGGTGGTAGTGGTAGCGGTAGTTGGTGGTGGTAGTAGCAGTAGTAGTAGTAGTAGTAGTAGTAGCAGTAGTGGTGGCAGTGGTAGCGGTGGTAGTAGCAGTGAGTAGCAGTAGTAGTGAGTAGCAGTACCAGCAGTTAGTAGTAGTAACAGTAATGTAGCAGTAGTGAGTGAGCAGTAGCAGTAGTAGTAGCAGTAGTAGTAGCAGCAGTAGCAGTAGTAGTAGCAGCAGTAGTAGTAGTAGTAGTAGTAGTAGTAGCAGTAGTTAGTAGTAGTAGCAGTAGCAATAGTAGCGGCGGTGGCGGTAGTAAGTAGTAATGGTAGTAGTAGCAAGTAGTAGTAGTAACAGTAGCAGTAGTAGTAGTAACAGTAGTAACAGTAGTAGCAGTAGTAGCGCAACAGTAGCAGCAGCAGTAGTAGCAGTAGCAGTAGTAGCAGTAGCAGTAGTAGCAGTACTTGATAGTAGTGGCAGGTGGTGGCGGTGGTGGTAATGGTGGTAGCGGTAGTGGTGGTGGCGGTGGTGGCGGTGGTGGCGGTGGCGGTGGTGGTGGTGGTGGTAAGTGGTGGTAAAGCGGTGGTGGTGGTAATGGTGGTGGCGGTGGTGGTGGTGGCGGTAACAGTGGTGGTGGTGGCGGTAGCGGTGGTGGTGGCGGTGGTGGTAGTAACGGTGGCGGTGGTAGTGGTGGCGGTGGTGGTGGTGGCGGTGGCGGCGGTGGTGGTGGCGGTGGTGGCGGTGGTGGTGGTGGCGGTGGTGCTGGTACTGGTGGTGGTGGTAGCGGTGGTGGTGCTGGTGGCGGTGGTGGTGGTAGCGGAAGTGTGGTAGTGGCGGTGGCGGTGGTGGTGGTGGCGGTGGTGGCATTGTACCATGGATCGGTGGTGGCGGTAGTAGTAGTAGCGGTGGTGGTGGTAGTGGCGGTGGTAGTGGTTAGCAGTAGTGGTGGTAGTGAGTAGTGAGTAATAGTAGCAGTGGTGAGTAGTAGCAGTAGTAGTGGTAATGGTAGTAGCAGTAGTAGTAGTAGCGGTGATTGTGGTAGTAGCAGGTAGTAGTAGCAGTAGTAGTAGCGATCAGTAGTAGTAGTGGCAGTAGTAGTAGCGGTAGCGGTAGTAGTAGCGAGTAGTGGCGGTGGCAGTAGTGGTAGTGGCGGTGTGGTGGTAGTAGTAGCGGTAGCAGTAGTGAGTCGGTGGTGCGGTAGCGGTGGTAGCGTGGTGGCAGTAGTAGTAGTGGGTGGTGGCGGTAGTGGTAGTAGCGGTGGTGGTGGTGGTGGTGGTGGCGGTGGTGGTGGCGGTGGCGGTAGTAGTAGTAGCGGTGGTGGTGAGTGGCGGTAGTGGCGTAGTGGTAGTAGTGCGGTAGTAGTAGTGGCGGTGGTGGTGGTGGTGGTGGCGGTGGTGGTGGTGGGTGGTGGTGGCGGTGGTGGTGGCCGGTGGCGGTGGTGGTGGTGGTGGTGGCGGGTGGTGGTGGTGGTGGTGCGGCAGTGGTGGCGGTAGGGTGGCGGTGGCTGCGGTGGTAGTGGCGGTGGTGGCGGTGGTGGTGGCGGTGGTAGCTGGCAGTGGCAGTGGTGGCGGTGGTGGTAGTGGTGGTGGTGGCGGTGGTGATGATGGTGGCAGTGGTGGCAGTGGTAGTAGTAGCGGTGGTGGTGGTGGTGGTGGCGGTGGGCGGTGGTGGTGGTGGTGGCGGGCGTGGTGGCGGTGGTGGTGGCGGTGGCGGTGGTGGTGGTGGTGGTAAGGCGGCGGTGGTGGTGGTGGTGGCGGTGGTGGTGGTGGCGGTGGCGGTGGTGGTGGTGGTGGCGGCGGTGGTGGTGGTGGTAGTGGCCGGTGCGGTGGTAGCGGTAGTAGCGGTGGTGGCGGTGGTAGTGGTGGTGGTGGCGGTGGTGGTGGTGGTGGTGGCGGTGGTGGCGGTGGCGGTGGTGGCGGTGGTGGCGGTGGTAGCGGTGGTGGCGGTGGTAGTGGTAGCGGTAGCGGTGGTGGTGGCGGTGGTGGTGGTGGCGGTAGTGGTGGTGCTTGGTGGTAGCGGTGGTGGTGGCGGTAGTAGTAGTGGCGGTGGTAGCGGTGGTGGTGGTGGTGGTGGCGGTGGTGGTGGTGGTATTGTGGTAGCGGTGGTAGCGGTGGTAGTAGCGTGGTGGCGGTGGTAGCGGTACTGGTAGGTGGTAGTTGGTGGCGGTGGTGGTAGCATTGGTGGTAGTGGCGGCGGTGGTGGCGGTGGTGGCGGTGGTGCTGGTGGTGGCGGTGGCGGTGGTGGTGGTGGTTGGCAGTGGTGGTGGTTAATGGCGGTGATGATGATGCGTGGTGGTGGTGGCGGTAGTGGTGGTGGTAGCGGTGGTGGTGGGTATTAGTGAGTAGTGGTAGCAGTGGTGGTGACGGTGGTAGCGGTAGTAGTGAGTGGTATTGGTAGCAGTGGTGGCGGTGGTGGTGGTTGGCGGTGGTGGTGGTAGCGGTGAGTGGTGGTGGTGGTAGTGGTGAAGTAGTGGTAGTGGTGGTAGTGGTGGCGGTGGTAGCAGTAGTAGCGGTAGTAGCAGTGGTAGTGGCGGTGGTAGTGGTAGCGGTGGTAGTAGCGGTGGTAGTAGTAGCAGTAGCAGTAGTAGTAGTAGGGTGGTAGCGGTAACAGTGGTAGCAGTAGTAGCAGTAGTAGCGTAGTAGTGAGTAGTAGTAGTAGTCTGTAGCAACACCATCGTAGTAGCGGCTGCGTGGGGCAGTAGCGGTGACGGTAGTGCAGCGCCGGTGGTAGCGGTGACATCAGGCCGGTAGCTGCTGCGGGGCTGCTGGACTGGACGGATCCGCACTAGTGCCAACCATCGACTATGACCTCCACAGTACGTGCGGCTGCGCGGCTGTGAGTCAGAGGTGGTAGTCTGCAGCACGGGGGCCCCCCAGGGTACTGTCCTCTCACCCTTCCTCTTCACCATATACACCTCGGACTTCACATACAACACGGACAGCTGCCATCTCCAGGGGAACGAGCTGGAGTACCGCTCGGTCATCAGTGACTTTGTTGACTGGTGTGGGCGCAACCACCTGTGCCTTAACACCAGTAAGACAAAGGAGCTGGTGATCGACTTCAGGAGGAGACCACTACCTCACTCACCGGTGAACATCCAGGGGCAGGACATAGAGACTGTGGACAGTTTCAAGTACCTGGGTGTTCACCTCAACAATAAACTGGACTGGTCCCACAACACCGACGCCCTGTACAAGAAGGGCCAAAGTCGCCTCCACCTCCTGAGGAGACTGAGGTCCTTTGGAGTGTGCAGGCCTCTGCTCAAGACTTTTTATGACTCTGTGGTGGCCTCTGCTCTCCTCTACGCTGTCGTCTGCTGGGCCCCGAGCAGCACAGAACGGGACAGAAAAAGACTGAATAAGCTGGTTAAGAGGTCCAGCTCTGTCCTGGGCTGTCCTCTGGACCGTGTAGAGGAGGTGGCTGAGAGGAGGGTACTGGCCAAATTCATATCCATCATGGACGACACCTCTCACCCTCTGCACCGGACTGTAGAGGAGCTGAGCAGCTCCTTCAGCAGCCGACTAAGACACGCCCAGTGCAAGAAGGAGCGCTACCGCAGATCCTTCATCCCCACTGCAATCAGACTGTATAATTCTAACATATAGGCCAGACATGCAATATCCTCCTTTTCATGTTGATGCTTGTTGTTACTATTTATCATTATTACTATTTTCCATTATTATTATTATTATTATGTATTACTATTTGTATTATTTATTACTTACTTTATCCCCTCGCTGCCTGCATGCACTTTTTCCCTCTTGTCCAAATGTCCTGGAGCTACTGTGGCGAGTAAATTTCTCCTGTGTGAGATCAATAAAGGCTTATCTTATCTCTTATCTCTTAGTAGTAGTAGCAGTAGTAGCAGTAGTAGTAGTAGTAGTAGTAGCAGTAGTAGTAGCAGTAGTAGTAGCAGTAGTAGCAGTAGTAGCAGTAGTAGCAGTAGTAGTAGTAGCAGTAGTAGCAGTAGTAGCAGTAGTAGTAGTAGCAGTAGTAGTAGTAGTAGTAGTAGTAGTAGTAGTAGTAG
>JAVJIX010000057.1:2165000-2177500 GCA_036785185.1 Paratrypauchen microcephalus
AGCAGCAGCAGCAGCAGCAGCAGCAGCAGCAGCAGCAGCAGCAGCAGCAGCAGCAGCAGCAGCAGCAGCAGCAGCAGCAGCAGCAGCAGCAGCAGCAGCAGCAGCAGCAGCAGCAGCAGCAGCAGCTGCTGCAGCAGCAGCAGCAGCAGCAGCAGCAGCAGCAGCAGCAGCAGCAGCAGCAGCAGCAGCAGCAGCAGCCGCCGCAGCAGCAGCTGCTGCTGCCAGCAGCAGCAGCAGCAGCAGCAGCAGCAGCAGCAGCAGCAGCAGCAGCAGCAGCAGCAGCAGCAGCAGCAGCAGCAGCAGCAGCTGCAGCAGCAGCAGCAGCAGCAGCAGCAGCAGCAGCAGCAGCAGCAGCAGCAGCAGCAGCAGCAGCAGCAGCAGCAGCAGCAGCAGCTGCTGTTGCCAGCAGCAGCAGCAGCAGCAGCAGCAGCAGCAGCAGCAGCAGCAGCAGCAGCAGCAGCAGCAGCAGCAGCAGCAGCAGCAGCAGCAGCAGCAGCAGCAGCAGCAGCAGCAGCAGCAGCAGCAGCAGCAGCAGCAGCCAGCAGCAGCAGCAGCAGCAGCAGCAGCAGCAGCAGCAGCAGCAGCAGCAGCAGCAGCAGCAGCAGCAGCAGCAGCAGCAGCAGCAGCAGCAGTAGCAGCAGCAGCAGCAGCAGCAGCAGCAGCAGCAGCAGCAGCAGCAGCAGCAGCAGCAGCAGCAGCAGCAGCAGCAGCAGCAGCAGCAGCAGCAGCAGCAGCAGCAGCAGCAGCAGCAGCAGCAGCAGCAGCAGCAGCAGCAGCAGCAGCAGCAGCAGCAGCAGCAGCAGCAGCAGCAGCAGCAGCAGCAGCAGCAGCAGCAGCAGCAGCAGCAGCAGCAGCAGCAGCAGCAGCAGCAGCAGCAGCAGCAGCAGCAGCAGCAGCAGCAGCAGTAGCAGTAGCAGTAGCAGCAGTAGCAGCAGCAGCAGCAGCAGCAGCAGCAGCAGCAGCAGCAGCAGCAGTAGTAGCAGTAGCAGCAGTAGTAGTAGTAGTAGCAGTAGTAGTAGTAGTAGTAGCAGTAGTAGTAGTAGTAGTAGTAGTAGTAGTAGTAGTAGTAGTAGTAGTAGTAATACTAGCAGCAGTAGTAGTAGTAGTAGTAGTAGTAGTAGTAGTAGTAGTAATACTAGCAGCAGTAGTAGTAGAAGTAGTAGTAGTAGCAGTAGTAGTAGTAGTAGTAGTAGTAGTAGTAGTAGTAGTAGTAGTAGTAGTAGTAGTAGTAGTAGTAGTAATACTAGCAGCAGTAGTAGTAGTAGTAGTAGTAGTAGTAGTAGTAGTAGTAGTAGTAGTAGTAGTAGTAGTAGTAGTAGTAGTAGTAGTAGTACTAACCTGTACTGGGTCAGATTGTTGAGGTTCTTTGAGCAAATGCAGAGCGACTGTTTCCTGGTTCAGTTTGATTTCCTCTTTACAGCAGAGGGAGCGGCCTGATGTGTCACATGTGCAAAGTTCAAAGTTCAGTTTTATTATCAAAAACCATATGTACAGGTCACACACACAGGATTTGAAATTGCAGCGCCCCCTAGGCCCACAGTGAACATAAAACATGTGATAAACAAGACAATAAACACCATGACTAAAACATCACATATACCCGGAGCAAAAGTACAAACGGCTTGTGTTTAATACAAATGTGAATACAAATACAAATTAATACAAATACAAAAGCTCAAATGTGTCATTTAATTCAGCAGCAGTGTCAGTGTCATTTAAGCAGCAGTGTCAGTGTCATTTAAGCAGCAGTGTGATTGCTTGGTGGATGAAGCTTCTTCCTGTCAGGAAATCCAGCACCAGTTGCACCTGGAGGTGTTGATCTCCATTGCCCTTTAGTAACCTCCCGACAGAAAAGGGAAGATAAACCATGGACCAAAGAAGAAATAAAACACAAACAGGAGAGGCAGAAGACAAGTATAAAAAATATAAAAATAAATGAGTTTGGATTATCAGGAAAAGAAAAAAGAATATTACAGTGAACAATAAATAAAAACAAAAATAACATGAAGTGGACTTGGGGAATAATAAATAGAGCGATAAGAAAGTGAAACATCCTTATCCACACGACTTTGTACAGAAAAATACTGACATATGATGAAAAACACATTTCAAATGAGTTTTGTGAATATTTTGCTCATGTGGGGTCCAGCCTTGCAGGTAATCAATATAAAAAGTTCGATGGAAATATAATCATTGATAATCATTGACAATGTGAACAGGATTTTTCTGGACAAGGTGGAAAAAGATGAAATAAGAAAAATAGTTAAAAACTGTGAATCAAAAGATCAACTGACTGTGAGGGATTGGACATGATGATTGTGAAAAATATAATTGAATCTGTTATTGATCCTTTTACATACATATGCAATTGGGAGCTTTCCCTGACAAAATTAGAGAAAACAGAACCTCTTTATAAAAATGGTGATAAACACAACTTTTCAAACTATAGGCCAGTCTCACTGCTTCCACAGTTTTCAAAAATATTGGAAAAGGTGTTTGCAATAAGGCTTGATAGTTTTTTACAAAAACAAATCATCTTGAATGATAATCAGTATGGATTTAGGGCAAAACATTCAACCGCAACGGCAATAATGGAACAAACTGAAAAAATGTGTGTAGAATCCCTCAGTCGTCCAGGTAGAACCAAAGGCAAAAGGACAAATTCAATTTGTCAACTGGACAAAAGTTTATTTGGTGGAATCCGTTTCTCAGCTCATCCAAGCGGCTTCTTCAGTTCTGGTCAGACGCTGGTGGACACTGCCTATATCTGCCTGAAGGGGGCGCTAACTACAATGAAATGACTCTGAGACTACCACACCTACTTGTTTACAGTTGGTGTTAGTTAGGTGGGCCTGTTAGATCTGCAGTGGGAGTGGAGTGTGGGTCTTGTTAGCAGAACCATTCAGGACCATAATGGTGTTTTCACACCTCTGGACCTGACCTGCTGCACTATTGTTTTTTTTGTTTGTTTTGATTTAGGTTTGAGGATAGAGTTATAGATGGGACACATGTGGCCGACCGCAGATTTTCAGGATACATTGGCTCCCGGAGGCGTTTTGAGTTATTCACAGATTCTGAAAGTATAGATTCTAAGCTTTCCAATGATGTCTTACACATGAAAATCTGACCATATAGACCCCTTTAGTAAACAGACGTGACGTCACCGGCATGTGCGCGCATTGTTGACCCAGAATCAACCATGGCGGACCATAGCGGAGTATCTGAACGATAGGGAGAGCTACATTCAAAAGCTCACGTTGAGCAACGGGGTTCGACTACCAGATCCTTATGCGATCACGGAGTGGCAGTACGACCACAGAAAGTGGCCAGATTTACAGTGGTCAGATATCCACTGTTATTTAGTGGAGAAGCCCAGCGTGTATACAAGAGAGAAAGTGCGCGCATACAAATCCATGGATGCCTACCAGTTTGCCGTGTGTGGCCATGTACAGGAGGTAAAATACCACGATATCGATGGGGAGTTTTGCGTGTTGGCATCTGATATTCTCCCCAGTCAAAGACAAGGCCACAAGACGACCATGTACAATGCTTGGGCTATCATCAACAAGAGCGAGAACTACGTTCTGACCGCCAACTGCACTTGCGTTGTGGGGTAAGTAACATACTACGACTTAATTCACGAGTCACAGATGTGATCTCAGTCATGTCAAATGCCATTTATGATGGTCATGCGAAAACTTACATTGCATTTTAACAAAGTTATTCGTGTTTGTTTACATGTGTCTGTCGTAGAGGTTACCCGGTTAATATGTCTGTGAGCTTTGCGGTGTCCTGTGCTTGCTAGTTAATCAGCATGATTAAACACCATTGAACACCTGGGCAAATTACCCTAAACAAGCAGCAGGTGTTCACTTGTGTGTACGTCAGTTGAATGATATGAACTATCATTTATTCCATCTGTTTCTCTTTATTCGAGTTCTTCTCTTCTATATCTTCGCTGGGGGTTTTATGGCAGCAGTGGCTTTGTTTTAAATCAGCACTGCGCGCGCATTCAGTGATGACGTAGCCCTGAAACTGGTCTATTTAAAGAAGTTGTCACTATTTGAAAGCAGGCACAGTAGATTTTCGAAAGCCCTGAAAACAGCTCTCAAAGTTTCCTCTCTTCAATCAATCAAACAATATTTATAAAGCGCTTTTCATACAGAATTGTAACACAAAGCGCCTTACAGTGCTTAAGGATTAGGAGATTGACTTTTATTGATCTCACACAGGAGATGTTGTTCCTACATTTGACCCGGAGACCATCCCCATGATTTTGTTATTTAGTCTTGGTCAGGACCTCAGCTGGAGGATTTTACCTATGGTGCATGTTTTGGGTTGGTGGGGGAAACCGGAGTGCCCGGAGGAAACCCACCCAGACACGGGGAGAACATGCAAACTCCACACAAAAAGGCCCGACCCGAACCTTCTTGCTGTGAAGCATGAGTGCTAGCCACCCAGCCACCATCCTGCCAGAGGAAGAAAAAAAAAAATTTGCATGACATTAAGCTAAGCCCTCCCCAATGTTCCCCCTAATTTTTCATGTGTCTGAGCAAACACACTAACTCCCTGAGCGTTCCTTGGACCCCCATGAGCGACATCCGACATGCACACTGTGGCCACACCAGTATCACACCTGAGATCATCTCAAGTTACATAAGTTATTCATCAAATTACTGCAGTGATTTCCGTTAGATTACTTTTAATACAACTGATTTTTTTTTTGGTCCACTTAGAATGACAAAGAAAAAATCTGTTCATGATCTTTGTACATGTTGTATGTCAGTGTGAGGGTCCTGCTGTGGTCAGTGAAACATTGAACATTACAATATTTGAAAAACAACCTCATACATAATTTTAAATTATAGTGTATAAACCTGTAAAACCACATGAAGAGAGATTTTTTCAGCTTGATAAATATATAGCCTGCATATAGCTGCAGATTTTTTCAGGGATTAGGACCTATAGGCCACTATAAGATGAGTCTTTCCCAAAATAATGATCTCCAAAATAAGTATACATTTTTATCACTTTATATCTTGCTTTTTAATCATCAGCCTATTTAAGTAATTTTGTGTGAGTGTCACAGCCCTGTGGAATAACGCTCTGGGGAGAGGATTCACACTTTGAGAAAGTCCCGTTTTGTTTTTTTTTTGCTCACAAAAAACTATGACTGGGACAGAAAAAAGAAAACAGCCGAGGATTAAATAATGGCTCTACCCGTCTCCTCTTCTGTTCTTCCCTACGTGGAGTGTGTGCAGCAGCGCTCCTGTCGGCTGGTGCGGACCTGCCGCTGCTCGGAGATGTGCAGGACAACTACGGTGATACTGAAGGAAGCGAGCGAAATGCGGTCGAAATGTATCTGTTTGTAGTTGGCTTGTCCCTAATGCATGTGCACATTCACATGTGCAAAATGAATCTATCAGACTGGATTCCATGTGTCAAACCAGGGCAAGTTAGATTTTATTTTATGCGCTGAAAAGAATTTGATGTGCGCACTGAACGTCTGGGCAGTGCGCAATTGCGCATGCACGCACCTTAGAGGGAACATTGGTCCTCCCCCATCATGACTATCACTGTGGTGTGTTAATGTCCAGGCAGGTCAGAATCATTCAATAATTTAATAATACACAGGATAATATGTTGAGTCAAAGTTTACTACAACATTTACTTATAGTCAGGAAGTACTAATAGCATAGCAAAGTAACCAATACAATAAAAAAGAGTAATAAAATATGTAATAAAATACCAAGGTACAGGTATTTCAGGAGTATTTCACAGGAGGTAATACTGCTCAAAGGAATTTTGTATTGCGCATAATATAGCATAGTATATATATATATATGTAGCACGTCGATTTCGTACTGCGCGTATTATACAATGCATTATACAATGTAAAATAAAAAAAGACCAACAATAATGCAATGAAATACTTAGAATGAAGAAGAACCGTTGACTCACCAAAATAGTCAGGAAGTTAGTCTGGTTAACACCTGACCATATCCCAAGTGAGATATGGGTCTGGAAACTCGCTTCGAAAAATCCCGTAGCGGAGGTGTGGTTAGCGATCGCCAACGGCCGTTTATTGGGCGTTATGAATGTCTATCATTGAGCGTATACGTAAGTCCATAGCCAATCATGTCAGTTGTCAGTTCAAACTACAAGCTTCCGTTTGTCACGTAGTACGCGTCACCGTCTTGCCACACCTCCCCCGCTCTCTGATTGGGGCCCTAAATCTGGGACTCTCGCTTGGACGAGTTTCCAGGCCGCCTTCCAGTTCGAAACGAACGGAAGCGGCCTGGGAATTCCCAGGCTATCAGGAAGTACTAATAGCATAGCAAAGTAACCAATATAATTTTAATAATTGTATAAACAAAAATAGAGTGGAAATTAACCTAAAGAGACTATAGGGTATTTAAGGAGTAAGGAGTATTTCACAGGAGGTAATACTGGTTGAATGAATTTCGTATTACACATAATATAGCATAGTATAATATACAGTACTATGCTTTAAATAAATAAATGACAATAAATACATGCCATATATCTATAAATAAACTTTTGGTCACATCAAAATGGACTTTAATAACAATTAAATAATTTCAATAAACTAGCTTTAATTCCAAAAACAAAATAAAGTGCACTTTCAAAGTTCTATTAAATAAATCAATTAGTATTGGCATTGCAGCCTAATTCATTCAAAAAAAGTTACAAAAAGAAAATATTTAAGGTTCAAATGCTGCGCGTCCCATAAGAACTTCCATTCAAACGCTCAGGGCTAAATAAGCTACAAAAAAGTTACAAAAGTACCGAAACGGGTCAAATTGAATCAAAATAAAGTATTTCTCTACCACTATAGCCTATGGCAAAATGTTCGGCTTTTATATAAACAAAAATAGAGTGGAAATCACCTGTTTGTGATCGCGCTCACTGCATTGTTTCAATGCTAGCGTTAGCATTAGCTTAGCTGCATTGTGAAAATGTCCTAAAGTCTATAAAGTCCATTTGATGCAGAAATATGATCATAATTATGACTCACCCCACGTTGCAGTGTTTTCGGCGTATCTCCACATGTAAACGCGTATTGTGTGTTTCGGAGCCAAATCGCACTCTGTACTCGAGCTCCGGAGAAATGGATGTGTCCCGAAGGTCTCCCGAACGTGTCATGTGTGCAAGTAGAAGTTAAAAGTCCATTTTCATGTCCTCATTGTCTCACAGTGCCGCTTACATATGCATACACAACAGGATTGGCGGGCGCGCAATCTTGGCAAAATATGTTGATTTATACACGCCCCTTTTCATTCCGCAAAACCAAACCCTTTTGAAATTAAAAATGTATGTTTTTAATGTCACTAATGCTGTTATCTGAAACATGGAGTGCCTTCTTCATGATCTCAACTTGCACATTCTGCAAAAAAATGTGCACAAAAACCGCATTTCCTGAGAACCTGTAATGCCGACTTGCGGGCTCAAAGTCCGTGGTGGGACACATATGTAGCTTATTAACAGTGCAACGTGTGTTTTGGTGTGTTTGTTCTGAACCCTGCAGTGAGTTTTCCCCTGATGCAGTTCTGTGGGTCTGCTTTGCAGTTGGTGTCACACCTGAAGCGCTCCCAGGCCATCCAGCCCATCGGAGGAGTGAGCGCCAAACCGTTGTCATCGGACTGGACCAGAGGAACGACGGAGAAGAGAGGGAAGAGAGGAAGGAGAGGAGGGGGGGGGGGGGGGGGGGGCACTGACGATCCAATCATGTCTGTGGAGCAGTGGAGAGTTTCACTGTAATTCAGTCTGAAAATAGTGTTTTGTTTATTTCTTTAATTTCTTTAGGATTTTTAACCCCCTAACCCAACAAAAGGAGCTAAAACCAACTCTCCCCTCCTCATGGTCTGGCCCACAACCTCCCCCAGAGGCTTTAAATATGGCCCACCTAGTATTTTTTTAGGCAACATTATTATTTATTATTTATTTATTTTGGGGAATAAGCAATTTACATTTTTTCAAAACAATAAATAAGAACAACAACAACAACGGTGCGGAAACAACAAGCATAGAGCAGCTCTACAGAAGCAGTTTGTTCTAATATTCAGACCCACTCTCTATAAACTGTGACCAGACCAGATGTTTATAACTTGAATTTATGGATATTTTGGCATTTCTTGAGTCGTGTATCCAGACTGTTCCAGAGTTTTACACCACATGTCGACACACAGAAACTTTTACGGGTACTTCGAACATTTGGCAATTTGAAATTTCCATACCTTCTTAAATTACAAGTTCTCTCTCTCATTTTGAAGTTTTGTAGATTCCTTGGTAGCAAACTGTTGAATGCTTTAAATAATATTAACAGTGTATAATATTTTACAAGGTCCGGAATCTTTAGGAGCGTGGATTGAATAAAAAGATTATGGGTGTGTTTTAAAATTCTAAATTCTAAAATTCACAAAGCTCGTTTCTGTAATATAATCAATGGATTAACTGTTCATTGGTAAATGTTCCCCCACACTTCAACACAATATGTGAAATAATTTAAATTAACAATGTGTGAGTGATAATTAACCAAGAACGCAGTGTTGTATGTAAATAAATGAGAAATTAACAAATGGGTCATATTAAATTAATACTAGTTTGTCACATTAACTGAATATGTGTAAGAGTTAAAAATGCATTTATTACTATTTCCATGGTTGTATTTTATGCTTGAATATAATTTATATGTGAATTTGATCATTTTGACATTTTATTTTGAAAACCGGAAGTGCGCGCTGCTCCCACGTGTTTTATTTTGGTAGTTGAACTTCCCCTCACAGCGGCGCGTTGGAAACAGCACAGGGTAAGTTCTCTCTGTTGAAAAGAATATATTTTACAAAAACAACACACTTTTAGCATAAATACACGAACACATGTTGACAGGATAACGTTTTCACATGTAACGGAGGTGTTGTGGTGCGCTAATTTTGTTTAGTTTTGAGTTAATCTCTGTTTTAGAGTTAGCATAAAATATACTCAAAATAATACACAATAACAAAACACAAAACTTGACCTTGATTTTGTTCTTGTTTCCCTTCCTTCCATGGAGCTAACGCTGCTATGCTAACATGAGCTCCTGTGCTAACATGTGCTTCAAGGAGACAAAGGTTTAAAAAAAAAAGTTATATTTTGTGGTGGTGGAAATGACAGTGATCCTAGGGACAGGTGTTCTTTTTATGAAAAATAAATAAAATACTAATACATCTTTCAAGCACATGACATTTTTCATTAGGGTTCATTACATTTCAAATAAGGAATTTCTGTGCCATTTGTCAATAAAGTTACTGTTGAATCAAATTTAATTTCAGTCTCATGAGGGACTGAGAGTCCAAAACCTGGACAAGGGACAATATAAAACCAGATTTTATATAATAAAAATATTAATTTATCTATCCTTAATTTGTAAGTTCATCTTTGTGTCTAGTAAGTGCAGCATGAATAAAAAATGACAAACATGTTTTTGTTTTTCTTATTTCTGCCTGGGACACAAATTCTTTGATAGTTGGAGAGTCACACAAAAACACTTTTTCAGTCCTGCTCAAAAACGTAATGGACAAAGTTCACGTTTGTTTAGAGGAATTCAATATTTCACATTTTAATCTGTTTGTTTTAAAAACTTCACATTTACTGATCGAAAAGCTTTGCCTCAGGGCTGTTATTGCAGGTCCTCTCCACTAAGGGGCGCCATCAGCTCAACGATCCACCCATCCCCTCCCTGTGTGACTGTGGCAGAGTGGTTATCCCGTTTCCTCCTCTGCAGAGAGAGAGAGAGAGAGAGAGAGAGACATTTTTGACTAGATTTTAATATTTCATTTAATTCACATATTATGGCCATATGTGGCCATACCTGCCTGTCAAAGCCTGATCCCGTCAGATCTCAGAAGCTCAGCAAGGCAGGGCCTGGTTAGTACTTGGATGGGAGACACTGGGAATTCCAGGTGCCACAGGGGGGCGCCAGTCGCAAAAAACTGTCGCTGTGTCCTTAGGCAAGACACTTTACCCACATTTGCCTAGTACGAAAGTGGCGCGTGCATGAGTGTTGGAGGTGGTCGGAGGGGCCGATGGCGCAGATTAGCAGCCTCGCTTCTGTCAGTCTGCCCCAGGGCAGCTGTGGCTACAGAAGTAGCTTACCACCACCAAGTGTTGAGTGAATGAACAATGAACTGTAAAGTGCTTTGAGTGTCATGAAAGGCGCTATATAAATCCAATGAATTATTATTATTATTTATAATTGTGGATCATTATGTTATAATTTGGACAATATTGATCTTAAATTATTTCATAGATATAATTGTCCGAAAGCCTATGCACTTGATACTGACCTTTCACGCGCATTGCTAGGCAACACTCTGCTCTTAATGGATTCGGCTAAATCAAAGATCAAAGATTAAAGATCAAAGTAAACCATATTCACGTATACAACATCAGAATGATCACCTGTAATATGCTCAATTTAAACCTGAATAAAGCTGATTAAAGATTCTGTCTGTAGTGTTCCCACCCAACAAAGATCCACCCCACACTTTACAATAATTTAATACTTTAATAATCCTTTATTATCCCAAATAAAATTCATTTCAGGCAGCAACAATACATAATAACATCACAAATGAAATGTATAATTCTGCAGGACCATGGAGGAGGAGCTGCTCCGCCTCAGACACGAGAACCAGAGGCTCCAGCGGGTCTTGGACTCGGTTCTGAGGACTCTGAGCCTGAGAGTCGTGCTCGACAGAACCGGTAAGTCTTATGGATCGTATGGATCCGATTTTAGCCTATGGGCGTTAATGTTAAGTATGAAAAATGCAGATGATGTACAAAAGTCGTTTTTATTTATTTATTTATTTATTTCAGGGACAGTGCATATTTTTTCATCTGTAGTCCCTGGACAGCAGATACTGTCCACCTAAAAACAAGAGGAAAAATAAAAAAATACAATAAAAATACATAGAAAACAGTCGAAAAATATATACAGTATTACATAAGATGACCGACTCACAACAAACATTCAGCTACACAACACCACTCATAAAGAGAGCAAATACACACACAGACACACATGACAATCACACACACACACACACATGACAATCACACACACACACACACACACGACAATCACACACACACACACACACACACACATGACAATCACACACACACACACACACACATGACAATCACACAGACACACATGACAATCACACACACACACACACACATGACAATCACACACACACATGACAAACACACACACACACACACATGACAATCACACACACACATGACAATCACACACACACATGACAATCACACACACACATGACAATCACACACACACACACATGACAATCACACAGACACATGACAATCACACACACACATGACAATCACACACACACATGACAATCACACACACACACATGACAATCACACACACACACACATGACAATCACACACACACACACGACAATCACACAGACACACATGACAATCACACACACACACACACACACATGACAATCACACACACACATGACAATCACACACACACATGACAATCACACACACACATGACAATCACACACACACACACACATGACAATCACACAGACACACACATGACAATCACACACACACACACATGACAATCACACACACACATGACAATCACACACACACACACATGACAATCACACAGACACACACATGACAATCACACACACACACACATGACAATCACACAGACACATGACAATCACACACACACATGACAATCACACACACACATGACAATCACACACACACACATGACAATCACACACACACACACATGACAATCACACACACACACACGACAATCACACAGACACACATGACAATCACACACACACACACACACATGACAATCACACACACACATGACAAACACACGCACACACACACATGACAATCACACACACACATGACAATCACACACACACACACATGACAATCACACACACACATGACAATCACACACACACACACATGACAATCACACACACACATGACAATCACACACACACATGACAATCACACACACACATGACAATCACACACACACACATGACAATCACACAGACACATGACAATCACACACACACACACACACATGACAATCACACACACACACACACATGACAATCACACACACACACACACATGACAATCACACACACACATGACAATCACACACACACACACATGACAATCACACACACACACACACACATGACAATCACACACACACACATGACAATCACACACATGACAATCACACACACACACACACACATGACAATCACACACACACATGACAATCACACACACACACACACACATGACAATCACACACACACATGACAATCACACACACACACACATGACAATCACACACACACACACATGACAATCACACACACACACGACA